>JACEEZ010003807.1:213971-221471 GCA_016584305.1 Chionoecetes opilio
GGGGACGGGGGCCGAGGTGTCTTAAACTATGGGTTCTCACAGTTACCTCCTTCCAATACCCTCGTTCCCTTTGTTATCATCATCCACGGGTGTTGTAGCCCCCCACCTCTCGTACTGTTATCTGAAGTACCATTCTAGCTAATGTGTAAAGTAGTTATTCATACTTCGTCATCCATTTTTTGCATTTAATTTCTTTGGTACCCAATGCAATGCTTCTTTTCCTGTCTCGTTCTGTCTTTCTGTCTATCTGAGTAGTAAGTGATCTATTTCTTTTTTACTTCTGTTTTCTTATCATGTGTAAAGCCTTTTTCCTATTTAGTTTTTTTTATTTCTGCATTTCTAAGTACTATGATGAAAAAAAACCCGTCTTTTTACTTATATTAACATAATTTATAATGCTTTCCCTTAATTATTTTCTATTTTCTGCATTTTTGAGTACAAAGATATTACTTATTTCACTTACATTTCTTTCCTACCATGTACACTAAGTTCTTTTTCATAATTAATTTTCTATTTTATGCAGATCTGAGTATTATACCTCTCTCCCTATATGGCTAATGCTTATGTAGTGTGCATATTATCACCAAATTCAACAGAACACCCAATAAGAGACGCCACAATTACCTCACTTCCGGAATATCACCCTTCCTCGGGTAATATTCCATGTGCAGAGAAACACTTGAAAATGGCACACTTAAATTAAACACGGTTATGCTACACGGATCCCCCCAAGAGAACGTTACTTTGTATATTGAACAGTGGCAGGGAAGTGAGAAAATAATCCTATTGTTGCCAATGCAGGCGCATACTGTGGAGGGATATTAGCGTGTGAGAGGATTAATTGGCAAGAGAGAGACGGAGAGAGAAGAGAGTAGGTAAACGTTGGATAGGCAGGGAGAGACGGGCTGTGAAGAGTATAGGTGAGAGTGGGATAGGATAGGGATAACGTGGGAGGCAGATAATGTGAGTGAGAAGTTATAATAGCGATAGTCTGTTGGTTGGCGTGAGAGTGATTTTGTGTGGGATTATATGGACTGGGTCAGGAGGAGATTGGCGTCTGGAAAAAAAAAAGCTGTTACAAAAGTTAGAGAAAAGATTGGCGTCGGGTAAAAAAAGCTGCAATAGAAAAAGATTGACGTCGGAAGAAACAAAACAGGTTAAAATCAGAAAACAGATTAGCGTCGAAAAAAAAAAAAGAGTTGAAGTCAGGTAAGAGATCGGTGTTAAAAAAAAAATTATGCAAAGGAACTGTAAGCCTGGGAAAGTATTACGATGGCTAGGAGTTGATTAATTGATCTCCCTTTTCAATGAACGAAAGAGAGTCTACAAAGAAGAAAGAAGTTATTTTGCTTGATCTGAAACGAGTTTGTAGGGTTGTAGGTAACGAGATGATTAAGTATTTGAACCACTAATTCACTGTAAAGCACAATACTGTTCTATTCAGCAAATTATTAGTCGGGTGAGCAGGAAAGCTTTTGTTATACTATCAGTCATACAAATTTGAGCTTTCCGCCGAGAAGGTAGTTTGGCTGGAGATGGAGAAAAAAATTGCATAGAGAAGTTGTCAAGGAAAGTGGAGGAAGAGTATAGTGCGAATAAATAGGACATAAAGACGGTTGTTGAACAATACTGAAGGGTATTGCGTACGCACTATATACTTTATACTATATTACTATACTATAGGCCAACAGTGGAGGATCTATGCTAGTTTGAAGTTGTAATAGCTAAGATATTTACTGATTTATAGCTATCTTCAATACTATACATATGTAAATCGTTGGTTCTTGCAAGAGCCAATGATTTGCATAGATTGACACAAAAACGTCAACAAGACCCAACAAACAAACTGATGGGAAACAATACGATTATTGAAACCAAAGATCAAAAGAAAAATAGCTCTGGTATGAAAGTGGGTTGCTTCGCTTCGACTCTGAGGAAAACTTTCGCAATGCCACGCGTAATAACCAAAGTTTGGTCGAAATACCTGCAACGCATGACTATGATTGATCTGAATTTAAAAATAGCCAACACACCAATATATCTTTTACCAAGCGTGAAATAAGCGAAGGATGACGTTACAGAGGCTTGACAATCTTCCATTTCCACAGTTTCAAAAGACTTGAAAAACTCGGAAATCAAACTACCACGGTGGGAGATTGATAGACCAAAGGAAACATCTTTCTTGTATGATTGACAGAAAGTTTACACACATAACCAATGAGGAAAGATGGTCGGTGGGAGGGACGCAAAAGTTAGTCGTGGTAAAAAGCCAACAAGGGAAACTGTTTAAAAGGAAGACGAGAGGAACTCCCAATCACGAAAAAGAAATTAAAAAAGCTAAAAGGACGTCAATGCGAGGAATTTCAAGGACAAAAACGAAATATGCAAAGTAGAGAACAAACTTTTGCTTTAATTTAGTAAGTAAAATATGACAATTAGTTTTTTTTTTTTTTTTTTTTTTTTTTACATCTTGGCCTGTAACGCCTGTAGGCATGCAGTGTCTTCTAAGACGGATGGTGGGCTCAGGAGGTTCACTTGAGGGCTATGATGGTTGGCATTCGGCCGTGGTGGCGCAGGCAGGATTTTTATAGTGACGCCTGTGATTAGAGGCTCATGCTTGCCCCCCTGTGTCCTCCGATGCACTCGCAATCGAAGGTAGAGTTAATGGGCAGGGCATGTAGGTGTTCTTAGGCCACTCGACGGTGCAGAAAGGTTTTGGTTTTCTTCGGGGATCGAACTCGGGTCACCGAGAACGCCACTCGGAGACGCTAACCACTCTGCTACCGCCTCCCTTATATATATATATATATATATATTATATATATATTATATATATATATATATATATATATATATATATATATATATATATATATATATATATATATATATATATATATATATATATATAAAGTACTGATATATATGAAATTTTAAACGATAAAATTAAATGAAGGAAAATTAAGAGCTCTAATAAAACGATGAGCGTCAAAAAGCCTAGAAAATTAAACATAAAAGCATCCAGAACATTTAATATTTCTATACTTTAAATTACATGAGCGTTAAATTACATCAACTTGTTTATTAAAGAGGAATGACTCACCCGTGGAGGAGAAAAAAGTCAGCGAGAGGAAAGAAGAGGAAAATAGGATACTGGAGTAAAAAGAAAGAATGATGAGGGGAGGAGAGAGGAAACAAAGAGAACACGCAATTCAATTCCTCCAATTCCTCAACCTTTCCCCTACGTACTACTAGCAGTAAAACGGTTAAGTGCTTGTGGAAAGGGGGGGGGAGAGAGAGAGAGAGAGAGAGAGAGAGAGAGAGAGAGAGAGAGAGAGAGAGAGAGAGAGAGAGAGAGAGAGAGAGAGAGAGAGAGAGAGAGAGAGAGAGAGAGAGAGAGAGAGAGAGAGAGAGAGAGAGAGAGAGAGAGAGAGAGAGAGAGATTTACAGAGAGAGAGAGATTTACAGAGAGAGAGAGATTTACAGACAGACAGACATACATACAGACAGACAGACAGATGGAAGAAAGAGGTAAGGAAGATGAAAGAGGGAAAAACAACGTAACTGAAAAATAAAGAAAGTTGAGACGAAAACATTTACTGGACATAAAAAGATGTGCCACTATTCTTCTTGTTATCATCATTATCATCGCTACTACTATACCATCACCACCGCCACCACTTCTATAGACTACTACTACTACAACCACCACTACCACTACTACTACTACTACTATATTATTCTACTCATGTAAGCTTCAGAGACACAGGAACATTGACACGGGAAAAAAGGAGAGGGGGGTGGGGTAAATGCAAATCCTTTTAATACGATAGAATAACGAAATACTAGAAATAAAATACTTCGCATAACCAATAAAGAAAACTACAAAATCATTCCATCAATCTGCTAATACTTCAAACAATCAATCAATCAATATAAAAGAGCAAAAAATAAACCAGAAAAATTATAACAGTAAGTAATACAGGAAAAAAGAAAGCAATAGATTATACCTCTGAACTACACCAATTCATGAGAAATCCATCTGTCCCATGCACTGATCGGAAGCATTAGCGCAGCATTAAACTCCAGTCTCAATAACACACATCAAAAGGCTTCATTTTGTTGAGAGCTCCTGATACAGATCCATTTTCGAGAAGAGGAAGAGGAGAGGCAGGTGAAGGTAGGAGGTGCATTGATATCGTTTATGAATAGATTGTTGCTGATTTCGCGGAAGTTTCATTGGACGACTTCACTTGTATTCAAAGGTTTCGATCGTTATGAGCTAATTAGTGTTTCGTGTTTCAGACTCTACAAAGCAGTGATTAATTAATTATCTCTCTCTCTCTCTCTCTCTCTCTCTTCTCTCTCTCTCTCTCTCTCCTCTCTCTCTCTCTCTCTTCTCTCTCTCTCTCTCCTCTCTCTCTCTCTCTCTCTCTCTCTCTCTCAGGCCTTCTCGGACCTCCTGCTGGGGGTGTTTTGCATGCCGTTTACGCTCATCGGTTCGCTGCTTCGAGACTTTATTTTCGGAGCCGTGATGTGTCGACTCATTCCTTACTTCCAAGGTGAGTGTTTCCCGTTTTCTTCACTCTCCCCTCCCTCCCTCCCTCCACCTGACCTCTACCACCACCATCACCACCCCTCCCTCTACCTCCACCTCCAGCACCTCCACCACCAGCACCACCACCAACAACCTGCTCCCCTCCCTCCACCTGACCCCCACCAACCTCCCCACCCTTCCTCCATCACTACCACTATCACATATTTTACGATCCCCTTACCTCTTCCCTCCCTCCCTCCCTCCTCCCTCCCTCGCTACCCTCACGTTACCTCCATAAATTCCCAAATCCATTACTTTAAGTGTAGGGTAATGTATATACGTTTCATGTGATGTTTCGATGATATATATTTTTTGAGGTAAATAGGAAGTAAAGTGGAGTAAAAAATGTCGCTATCTTTATCATCGACTGTTACATATTTATTACCAGTTAATTTTACATAGTGGATGTGATGTCCAGAACACACACACACACACACACACACACACACACACTGGGGAACTCCGTAGTGTAAGGGTTAGCACAGCCGGCTCACAACCGAGAAGTCCCGGGTTCGATCCCCGGGCGGAGCGAAGACAGACGGGCGGTCTTCTTAAAACCCGAGCCCCTGTCCACCCAGCAGTGAATGGGTACCGGGTGTTAGCCGGGGGTTTGTGACCCGCCTCCCGGGGTGATGGCTTCGGCCAACACTAAGAACTAAGGATGAATGATAAAAATGTTGATATGGAGACGGGGCCATACGAGCGTCGCTCTGGCCCTGTAAAATACAACTAGTTGAATACAACTAGTTGAATACAACTAGATGAATACACACACACACACACACACACGCACGCACGCACACACCTTAAGTTAAAAAAAAGGTATAACCACGAATCAACACAAACCATAATCCCCAGAATCAACACAATGCCTTTTTATTATTTTTTCTAGCCTTGATATCGCTTGAAAAGGAATCACAAAAGCCAGGGTATCAAAAGCCAAATAATTGCTGTATGTTTTATATAGGTGTTAAAAAATATCCATGTCTATACAAAAGAATGTTCGCAATAATTAGGTGTGTGTGTGTGTGAGCATGTGCGTGTGTGCGTGTGCGTGTGCGTGTGTGCGTGTGTGTGTGTGTGTGTGTGTGTGAGCATGTGCGCGTGTGCGTGTGCGTGTGTGTGTGTGTGTGTGACACAGATCTCCTCTACCACCACATCCCCCACCACCACCACCACCACCACCACAATCACCACCACCACTACCACATCCACTGCTTACCACACTTCGGTATTCGTGTTACCATTGCAAGGATAACACATACAATAGCACCAGTGGCTTACAAGTGATGTCACAGCGCTCTCCCCCCAGATTAAAGACGTCGCAGATGCAGTGTTGGAGGACCACTGGGGGACGAGCCTTAGTGAACATTACAGTTGATTTGCAAAGACACCATCCTTTTTTTGTAGTTATTAGATGTACAAACAAGCTAAGCACGTTCCCCTATAAGTCTTTCGTTTGACTGCTTGAAGTACACAAGAGATATGGCGGAAAAAAAGAGAAAATAACATTAAACGCAGTCCCACAGAGTGTGATCCCAAACAAGAATAATGCCGATTTATGGGACACTATGGTAATTTCCCTCATAACTTTAGGCTGTCAGTGGTAGAAACACACTATTATCTCAGCATACTAAGTAGCCACAAGCCCAGCAGCGAGTTGTAATATGGGAGTTTGAGGTTGTTTTGCTGCGTGGCCTGAGGTGCGAGGGATGGGGGATCCCTGCCTTAAAGTTAATTTGTTGTTTCACGTAACCAAGGAATCTCTGGTGCACCGTTTATTTTTCTGGTGATTGAGTTCATGTTTAGATTAATTTTAGTCTTTATTTCGGTAACAAAAGCCTCGTTTCCAAGTTATCCTTACCTCCCCCCCCCCCTAAGCCGAACCGATCTTGTGGACTTGTGGAAAATCGGAGTCTTTGAGTGGGGGAAGCATGAGACGAGTTAATATGTGATTAAACTGAGGTTGGAATTAAGCAAGATCCCGAAGAAAATAAAAAGAAATGCAGTGTTTACTTGGTTCGGCGGAGGTGGTTGCCGAGATACAGGAACGACAGGGGCTATGGCAGTGTTGCCAACCATGCACTACAAGTCTGCCGCCGAAGGGTTCATACAGAGGAATTATAAAGGCCGAGTTTCAAAGCTATCACTTATCTTATATAAATATGTTGCCAGAGATTCGCGAAACATTGCATTGTTGGATGAGTGATTAAGTGTACAGTCTCTTATCGCCACATACAGTACAGTCTAATAAGCATACTATACAATGCTGTAATCTCGCTGGGATAAGTTTGGAGGACTATAGATACTAATACACATCAACCCGAGGCGACAGTATACCTGAGTGGCGAGGCGTGGAGGGTTGTGGTCCCGCCGGAGGTTCACAGGGCGCGCAGCTGGGTGACTCTGTGGTGGTGATGGTGGTGGAGGTGGCGGTCGTCTTTTATGGGACACAGTTAACTCTTGGAAACTAACGAGCAGCTGCGTCGTCAAGATTTAACTCCCTCACAAATTGTCAATAACCACACGCATCCGCCGCACACCGCAGTCAACTTCACACTGAGCAGAGCAATCTTAGTATCAGACGAATCGAAACGGACGGACCGAAGCCTCGAAACGTACGTGAACCTATGAATCCGTGATGAACTGATTGACGAAGCAGATTACAACCTTGCATCTCACTGACACATCCACGACACACACACTCCTCTGCTCCGTGAAATACTTGAAATGCCTAACGTTGACAAATAGCAGGCTTCACTTGAGTGTGGTAGAGTGGTAGAAAGAGGAGAGGCCGAGCGGGAGGCAAGTTGAGACGAGTGGGGTGATTAGCGGTGCGGGATACTGAATACACAAAGGTTGGTGTATTTTTATGGTGGTATATTGTGGTAGATATAAATATA
>JACEEZ010003807.1:231471-243971 GCA_016584305.1 Chionoecetes opilio
GGTTGGTCTACTGTGTTTTCCCTCCGCGACTAATATTTTTCATAAATCAATTTCGCGATGAATATTGATGCACCGCATCTGAATACTAAAAAAGAACGTTCTTCTGTTGTTCTAGTAAGTGTATGCATGACATGCATTACGATTGAACGTTCTATAATAGCAATTTAATGCAAATTACTCGCCTCGAGTAGCAAAGCTTAATATATTTTTAACATGTATATTGTGGCATGTAAAATTTGGGCGATGTTCACACTGTTTTCTAAGACAGTACTGCTGCGTCTGGCAAACGCTTGTCAAAATACAATAAGCAATGCCTTGGAAAAACGAAGAATAAAGAATGCCGAAATCGGCTTGTTGCTGCGACAATGTAGGTTATAATTGTGGAGGCGACACGCCGCGGCGGGGAGTGGTGGGCGGGGAGATTGTGGCGGGGAGATTGAATCAAACATTGCTACTTCACGCGTCGACTCATTGCACTTCCAGGCTTTCTATCTGATTGATACACAATAATAACAGGAACATATGACTGCCTAGGTATAGATAACTTCTAAACATACGTTATTGACTGTATAATATCATAGAGTAGCATTTACCTCGCCTCCTCAACTATAACCTCCTTGGTTATTTGGTTATATACAATGTTTTACAGAATCAGGCTTCTATACAATATACATATAGAAGAAAATCTTTCTTAATATTATACTTGTGTGTTTTAAGTGCAGTGGAATAAGCCCATATTTTTCTTTCAAGTTGACCAACTTTTCACCAAATTGTAAGTTAAAACTGCCAGCGACCACTGGCATTTCGGAGTTGCAGTTCTCTCTAATTGAGGAAACCTTGATGTAGGGTGATGTGTAATGGGTGAGTGAATGGGTGGGGTGATGGGTAATGGGTGTGGGGTGATGGGTGAGTGAATGGGTGGGGGGTGATGGGTTGGGGGTGATGGGTGATGGGTGAGGGAATAGGTGGGGGGTGATGGGTAATGGGTGAGTGAATGGGTGTGTGATGATGGGTAATGGGTGAGTGAATGGGTGGGGGGTGATGGGTAATGGGTGAGTGAATGGGTGGGGGGTGATGGGTAATGGGTGAGTGAATGGGTGGGGGGAATACATACATTTCTACATCCATGATTTCAGGAAAGTTAGAAGGGGCTATCTGGAGAGTCCGTGTTTGGTGGGCCGAAGGCCCACCACCAATAGCCCTCCGCAGGAGCTAGCCAAAAAGTCCGCCCGGAGGGCGGCTTTGCGGCTAGTAATAATATAAGCGAAAGTGTGTCTGTCTGTCTGTCTGTCTGTCTGTCTGTGTGTGTGTGTGTGTGTGTGTGTGTGTGTGGTATAGGTTCCACCCCCCGTGGCGCAATCACCTCATATGGCACATTTTTGGAACCGGGTTGACCAGGGGAAGGTCATAAGCCCACTTATGAGATGATTCGATCACTTTTTTTTTTTTTTTTTTTTTAGCAGCCTATTAGCGATAATTGTGAAAAAAAAAGTGGGTTGCGAGAATTGAGGAAACCTTGATGTAGGGTGATGGGTAATGGGTGAGTGAATGGGTGGGGTGATGGGTAATGGGTTTGGGGTGATGGGTGAGTGAATGGGTGGGGGGTGATGGGTTGGGGGTGATGGGTGATGGGTGAGGGAATAGGTGGGGGGTGATGGGTAATCTATAATAATATAAGCGAAAGTGTGTCTGTCTGTCTGTCTGTCTGTGTGTGTGTGTGTGTGTGTGTGTGTGTGTGTGTGTGTGGTATAGGTTCCGCCCCCCGTGGCGCAATCACCTCATATGGCACATTTTTGGAACCGGGTTGACCAGGGGAAGGTCATAAGCCCACTTATGAGATGATTCGATCACTTTTTTTTTTTTTTTTTTTTTAGCAGCCTATTAGCGATAATTGTGAAAAAAAAGTGGGTTGCGAGAATTGAGGAAACCTTGATGTAGGGTGATGGGTAATGGGTGAGTGAATGGGTGGGGTGATGGGTAATGGGTGTGGGGTGATGGGTGAGTGAATGGGTGGGGGGTGATGGGTTGGGGGTGATGGGTGATGGGTGAGGGAATAGGTGGGGGGTGATGGGTAATGGGTGAGTGAATGGGTGTGTGGTGATGGGTAATGGGTGAGTGAATGGGTGGGGGGTGATGGGTAATGGGTGAGTGAATGGGTGGGGGGTGATGGGTAATGGGTGAGTGAATGGGTGGGGGTAATACATACATTTCTACATCCATGATTTCAGGAAAGTTAGAAGGGGCTATCTGGAGAGTCAGTGTTTGGTGGGCCGAAGGCCCACCAAACACAGGTGGTGGGCCGAAGGCCCACCACCAATAGCCCTCCGCAGGAGCTAGCCAAAAAGTCCGCCCGGAGGGCGGGCTTTGCGGCTAGTATTCTATATTTTTAGTTTCTTTCTCTTTCTTTCTTCTTATTTTCTCTGGTCATCCAAAAACTGTTGATTGTTCTTTTTGCTTCTTCCACATTCCCATCTCCAAACAAATACTCTCCCACTATATCCTCTTCCTTCTCTAGGTAAGGTTGTTGAAGCCTCACACTTTTCTTTCTTTCATTATTGTACGCTGCTCACCATAACAAAAAATGTTTTAAGTCCTCCTTTGCTGCCCCATACAAATCACAAATTATTTCTTCTCCCCAGAACCTCCTTCTGTCATTTAGTTGTAGGTTGTTTGTCCTGCACTTAAACAGTAGTTCTGAAGCTTGGTCATTACTGTATACTTCTTCTTGGCCACCCTTCTCTTTTCCCCATTTACTATATATTTTCAAACTTGTTTTTTCATTCATTTCATTCACCCATTCTTTTATGTCCAACTCTCTCATTTTCCGCCTTATACTCTCCTTTTAATTTTTTATATTTTTTTATTGCACTTCCATTGTAGGAAGGCACGGGCTTTCTAAGAGCCCGTCAGTGTTAAGCAGTTAGATGTCACAGTAGTTAACGGGGTGGAGGGTATGAGGCGACGATTTCAGCAAGGATATTTAGGGGAACAGCACTCAGGACGGAGGCTGCCGTTTCGACTTCTCTTGGGTAAGTTGCGTGATGGTAGAGGCGCAGCCTGGCGGTGGAAGGGCAATGCAGGACATAGTGTAGTAGTTGTGATTCCTCCATCTCTAGGCAGTGTTCGCATTTGTTGGCCGTTTTATTTGTCATTTGGGTTGTTCCGAGGTAGCCCAGGCGAAGGCGATGCAGGCTGGTGACGGTGCGTGGATCCATCGTAGAAGGCGGGAAGAATGGTTCAAATCGAGTGACTGTTGCATACCACATAGCGGAGATTGAACCCTCTGCGAGAAGGTCTTCAAAGGCTGCCTTGTCAAGTTTCTTCACTGCAGCAGACACACGAGACTTGATGAGTGAGAGGCTGGGGGAGAGCCGGACAGAGACAGGTTTGTTGGTGGCGGCATGTCGAGCCGCTTGGTCCGCGCGCTCATTGCCCGCGATCCCTACATGCCCCAGGACCCAGTGAAGGGTGATGATGTTATTGTGAGTAATTATTCTCTCCTCTGTCTCACACCTAACACCCTGGTTCATGACTCCAGTCTTTCTCAGATCTTTCAGTAAAGCTTGCATCCATGTATTTTGTCTTTTCTCAATCATCTCCTCTCCTATCCTTTTCACTAGGTCATTCTCGTCTACTAATACATACCTCAAGTACTTCCACTGTCCCTCCCTTATTCTATTCCTAACACTGGATGCTCCCACTTCCCCTAGGAGTGCTGCCCCCTGTGTGTATGCCTGTGCCCCAAAGATTTGCCGATACACCCCATTTTCAATTATCTGTAATTTATCCATTTCTTGCTTTGTTAAATGTATCACATTAACCCCATATAGTATTAATGGTAACGCCACACTTTTCCAGTACATTTTCCCTATGAACATTTTTGAACAGCTTTTTGCGATGACACTATACGTCAAATTTGCCATTTTTCTTGCCTTATTAAACATTTCTTCTTTTTGCATTTTGAAACAATTATTCTTGTCATTTATGGTTATCCCTAAATATTTCATTCTATCTCTAACATATATATTTCCCAAATTTTCAGGCTTATCTTTTACATTGAAAATAATGATGTTACTTTTATTTTTATTTATTTCCAATCCATACCCCTTACCTATTTCCTCTAACTTATTTACTACCTGTTCTGCCTTCTCTATACTACTTGCCAGTAACATTCCGTCGTCTGCAAAGAAAAGTGCTGATATGCTAAACAATTCGTCCTGAAACCCCTTGCCTAGTTCTTCTAATTCATGGATAATCCTGAAAGTCACTAATTTAAGCAGGGTTGTTGATGCCGTGCACCCTTGCCTAATTCCACTTGTTACATTTATCTATACTTCTTTACCCGGTCCTAATTCTACCTTGGTCTTGTCTCCTATATATACGTTTGCAATGCATTCAATAGTCTTGTGGTTAATCTTATACTGCATTAATAGTTCTATAATTTTTTCTCTTTTAATACTGACATAAGCCTTTGCAAAGTCTATTGAAATGACTACTAATGGTTTCTTTAGTTTATAGGACCTCTCTATACAATATCTTATTATGAATAAATTATTTTCTATTCTACTGCCCCCTGTGAATCCTGTCTGTGTGTCTTTCCCTAAATCATTTTTCCTAATATGATCCTCCAGATTATTTCTAATTACAGCCATCATCAATTTATATCCAACATTAGTTAGTGCTATTGGTCGTAATTCCCTAACTTTTGGCTTGCTAACCTTTGGTATCATTACTGTCCTTGACTCCCTCCATCTTCTTGGCACACTCCCTGTCTCTAACACTGTTTTCATACCTTTTTCTAACACTGTCATCAATGTCTTACTCTTTGAATTCCTTATTTGAATTATTTATTTGAATTCCTTATAATATTCTGGCTTTATTTCATCTGTTCGCGCTGCTTTTTTGTTCTTCATTTTGGTATGGTGGTGGTGGAGTTTTGAAGTTTGTGGTATGGTGGTGGAGCTTTAGAAGATCAAGCATAACACGTGATTATCATATACATACTTTTAGAAGCATATTAAGAGATGCTGCCAAACGAGAAGAGTGGCAATAACAGCAACAGCAGCATATATAATGATGATAATAGTAATAACAAAAACAGTGATAGTTTTCATAATAATGGTAATGATATTATTGTTAACAACAGATTCTTTAATATCATCCCCAATATTATCATTATTAGTAATATAATCATCATTAATCTCGAAGCTCAAAGACCAATGTGACGGAGATGAACACCGAGGCCACACGCACTATA
Source organism: Chionoecetes opilio (assembly GCA_016584305.1). Taxonomy (NCBI): domain Eukaryota; kingdom Metazoa; phylum Arthropoda; class Malacostraca; order Decapoda; family Majidae; genus Chionoecetes; species Chionoecetes opilio. Next base: position 236,729 of record JACEEZ010003807.1, read on the forward strand.
GCGTATGCCCCTATCTTTACCTATATTTTCCCCCAAACACACGACACCAGTGAAGAAATATGAAGAAAAGCACTAAAGAATACAAGGTGGGTGCTTGAAAATTTGAAAAACATGAGAAGAAGCGATGATGATGATGGAGGCTAATAATAATAATAATAATAATAATAATAATAATAGTAATAATAATAATAATAATAAAATAATAATAATAATAATAATAATAATAATATTAATAATAATAATAGAAATAAAAGTAGCTGATAATAATAACAATACTGATTACAAATACACTTCTTTAAATCAAGTATGACGTTATAGCGAGGGTTTCTTAATCTTGTTATAGCTATTAAGGTTTCTTCTTTTGAGTGTTTTAAATATCCCGGATTTCCAGTTAAAGAAACGTTTTTTCCCCGAGATTTTGAGACTTGTCGATTCCGGTCAAAACAACGATATTCAAAAGAAAAATACGTACAGCATTTAATATATTCCTATAATAATACACTAAAAGAGAGTAACAATATGTGTGGTAACAAGTAAGGGTGTGTGGTGTGCCATGTGTATCCTTGCATACCTCAATCAGAGGGAGAATGAGCAAGGTACAATATCAATGCGTGCATGTCTGTCTCTTTCACATTTCCCTCAATGAAGTTCTTTATGGATATTAGTTTAAAGCCACTCGCCTACCACAGCCACGGTCCATATTAGTGACAGCCATTGAAAACTTTAGAAGTGGAAAATATGAAATGTTGACATACAGATATACGTGCATATACCTATATAGATGCACATCGTTTGGGAAGAAACTAATGACACCAGTGAATTAGGAGTAAAAATACGGTAGAAATACAAAGTCAGGCGAGGGTTGGAGGGTAGACAGAGACATAAAAGTTTCCCAAGTACTGTTGAAAGAGGAGAAAGTTCACCACGGGATACTCACCAAAGATTCACATCTGCATCAAGTGAAAGCCATTTGAGTACAATAGCAAGATGTAAGAAACGTTTGAGTGTGAATATTACAACTTGCGAAGTGTGTGTGTGTGTGTGTGTGTGTGTGTGTGTGTGTGTGTGTGTGTGTGTGTGTGTGTGTTTCCCCCTTCTGCCTTGGCAGACCCACCAAGCATTGTCACTGCGGCGGAAAGTCTAAACATTTGAATCAGAGTCACGCCGCGGTTATGGACGCAACCATCTCTCTCACTGGTGGTGGCTGAGCCCTCTGCGCCCCGCCCCGCCTCAGGAGCCACTGGAGGCCTGCACGGTGCTGGTCAGCGAGGACTGGTGGAACCTGCTGGCCAGCTCTCGCAGGACAAAGCAGCTCCTTGGCTGCATCGAGAAAATCAGGAAAAATAAGCTATCGCAGAGAAAATATAAGAGGAGCCAGCTGAAAAAGAAGTTTCTGCTCAGAAAACTGCCGTGGAAGTGGATGAAAGTCAGAAAGAAACTGACTATTCTGGATTAAATGGCCAGGTATCCGTGCGATCTGTACCTTCTATGGAGGATAGAGATGTGTCACCTCCACGTAACATGACGCAGTGCGGGGAGGTGAAGGAGGACTCTGAGGAACCCGTCGAGGATCCTAGAGGAGATGCAGCCCCACAGGAGCCTCGATGCGGTCACCAAGAGGAAGAGGCGCCTGTGCAAAGGAACGATACCCGTACAGATGAAGAGGCACTGGACGACGAGTCCGGCGAGTGGCTGACCGTCAGTAAAAAACAGAAGAAGTGCCGAAAGGAAGTAAAGTCGCAGGAAGCACCGGAAGGAAGTGCCAAGAAAGAAGACACCAAGGCTGTGGAGGCGAGCGTCGCACCTGCCAAGAAGCGTGTCAAGGCTGGGCGTCAAGCAGCCAAGAGGGAGGATTCCCGCGAGAAGGTCCGGCAATCGTGGCGGGAAGACTGTGTGAAGATGTTGGTGGCCGTGCCGCCGGGCAGACGGCAGCACGTCATCGGGCCCCGGGGGGACGCTGTCCACAAACTGCGGAAGGACTTCCCCAACATGCGCGTGACGGTGCCGCTGCCCCAGGATCGCAGCGCCAAGCACGTCAGCCTCGAGGGCCCCGAGAGTGAGGTGGCCGCCGCCGCCAAGGACATCACCGGCCGCCTGGAGGCTATCGAGGCACAGTTGCGTGAGGCCGCCGAGCGCCGCAAGATGAACAGAGTCAAAGTGGTGGTGGATGTGGCACCTAACACGCGGCGCCACCTGGTGGGCTCCGGGGGCGAGGAGCTCATCAGGCTGGCTCAGAAGTACCCCAGCGTGAGGGTATCGGTGCCCCCCGCCACCAACACTCACTCCCGCAGCGTGAGAGTCGTGGGCCCGCCCGCCGATGTGGCCGCTGTCGAGGCCTACCTTAAGGCCCGCTTGCACGCGGTGGAGCGGCGGCGACAGTTCCTGGAGGAATGGAGACAACAGCAGCGACAACATCGAAAGGCAGTGGGCAAGGAGTGGGGTGGTTGTGTCTTGATCAATCAGTCGCTTACGCTCTCAATATGATTGATGTCCATTATTTCTTAGTTTTCTTTAATCCTTTGCACCCTCAACATTTTAAGTTGTACCTGCACTAAAACATAACAGTAATCAATGATCATAAATATTCACAATTGTTTTCCATTCTTCATTTTGTCGGCAACGTAAGCCCTTCCATCTTGGGTTTCTCCAAAGTCTTTGGTTTCTCCTTTGGCGTGTTTTTAAAATCTCGGGATTCCGAGAGAAAACTTCTGTTTGTTTTTTAGCCTAGGATCGTGAGACCTCCCGGGTCCGGTTGAAATGACATTTAAAATAAAAATATGCACAATCCTTAGTGCATTAATATAGTAATACATTGCAAGAAAGTATGTATTAACAAGTAAGGGTGTGTAGTGTGCAGTGAAGCATGTGTACCATTGCATACCTCACTAACAAGGAGAAAGGGCAATATCTATGTATGTATTTGTCTTTTTCATATTTTCCTCAATGATGTTCTCCGTGGACATAAGTTTCAAGCCACTCGCCTACCACATCCACACTTCATATCAGCAACAACCATGGAAAAGATGGGATTGAAAAAGTGAAATACAGACATACAGATATACGAATAGATAAATACGAATAAATAAATATATTTTTTATATCATTCCCTCCGAGATCCCGAGAGCAAAACCCTAATCACTATTCTCAGGTCCGATATCCGTTGGTCAATCATTCGTATCCGGGTTCGGGTCCGTATCTACATCCGCGTACGTTCAAGGACACCGCCGCCTCCCATTCAAGGCTGACATTGCCCTCCAAACACACGACGCCGGGGAAGAAATACGAAGAAAGGTACGAAAGAATACATGGTGGGTGCTTGAAAAGCATTAGAAAAAGCGATGATGATGATGATGATGATGATGATGATGATGATGATGATGATGATGATGATGATGATGATGATGATGATAGGGAAAGGAGTATACAAAGTAATTATAATTATAGGTAGTACTAAGAATTATCATTATCATCGTTATCAATAACATTGCTATCATTATCACAACCAAAGACTACTGTATAGAGTAGTCTTTGTCACAACCATCCAAAAAGTTGAACGAGAGTACTGTTTTCGCCTGAGTCTCTGTCTGTCTGTCTGTCTGTCCGTTTATGAACACGATAACAGTTACTCAATAAAAGATCGACGGATTGTAACAAAACTTGCTCGATGCACTTATTGTTTGAATATCTTAGACGAGTTCGCAAATAGGCACCATCCGACCAAGGTCAAGGTCACTGCTAAAGGTCATACATAAAAGCTTTAATAACTATAATATGCGAGTTATAACTATCGTTTCACTTAACAACCAATACGAAACTATAGGAGGCTGAACTGTTCGCGATTGTCTGTGAACTCGATTGAACTGTCTGTTGAAAATCATCTTAAATGCCACTGTCAAGGTCAATTCTATTTGGATGGAATAACTTGTTAAATATGCGATTTACAGCTACGGTGTCAATGCAGCACTAATGGGAAATCATACACTAGGAATTCAATAGTGACCTTGAAATGACCTTGAAGGTCATGCTGAAGGTCAAATAAATTTTCACGGAATACCTTTTAAAATATGCGAGACAGAAGCATGGTGTAAAAAATCATATGCAAGGAACTCAACGGTGACCTTTGGAATGATTTTGAAGGTCATTCCAAGGTCACCAACCGGACGGTCGTTGAGCTCTCAGAGCCCTCTCCAAAGTCTCCATCTAATGGTGGAGTTGTAGAACATCAAACATGACACTTGATTTTAATCACGTATATACTTTTAGAGGCATAATTAAGTAGGCTGGTAAAAGAGAGGAGTGGCACAAACAGCAACAGCAGCATTATATGATGATTAGAGTATTAATAAAAATATTAAGTTTTCATAATAATGGTAATAATATTAATGATCACGATGTTACCAATAATGATAATATTGAGGATAATAATACAGAATCTAATGCTAACAATAATAAAAGAGAAAAGAAATATAATAACAATAATAATAATAATAAATGATAATAAAATAATAACAAAAATAGTAATAATAATAATAATAACAACAACAAAAATAATAATGATATTAATCATAACAGTAATAACAATTATGATGATAGCAGTAATGATGAATGAAATCAATGATAATATAAATAGAAATAATGATATGGGCATACTGTTCACACAACCGACGTGAGAGAGAGAGAGAGAGAGAGAGAGAGAGAGAGAGAGAGAGAGAGAGAGAGAGAGAGAGAGAGAGAGAGAGAGAGAGAGAGAGAGAGAGAGGAGAGAGAGAGAGAGAGAGAGAGAAGAGAGAGAGAGAGAGGGGAGAGAGAGAGAGAGAGAGAGAGAGAGAGAGAGAGAGAGAGAGAGAAAATAAGGGCTTCGTGTTTTTCAGCACAAGAGTAACACAAAAGCAACACCATGCAACACCACACACGCAAAAGGGTGGTCGTGTTTCTGCTTGCTGCCTCACGCATCTCGCTGCGCTTTATATAGTTTTCATAAATCTTTTAGATGTGTTCCGCTATTTTTCAACCTTTATTCCCACACATTTTCCACTTCTATAACATTTCTAGGTAGGATGACAAGCACACTTACAAATATAAACTGACACACACACACCTGCACGGCTTGGTGGCTTAGAACGACTGGCACCATTCTGTGGTCCAGCGTTCGATCCCCGGCCCCGCTCATTCCCCCAGGATTTTTCCACTGAGAAATTCGGGTGGTTACTATCCCCCTTGAGTAAAGGGATGGGTGTGTGTGGTGTGTGAGGTCCCAACATTACCCTAAGATCGGTAATAATGAGCTCCAGGCTCGCACCGGGAGGGTGAAACTGGCGATCGCGAGTCTGACACGCGTGGACAAGACCATGGGGTGAATGAGACAATGTCTCATTGAGACATACACACACACACACACACACACACACACACACACACACACACACACATATATATATATATACATGAACGCACACTTCTCTTTCTACACAAGCCATATGAAAAGTTCCACAGCCAGGTTCCAATTAGTGCTGCATTGTTATCCTGAAGGCTCTATAAATATCAACGGCGGGCACCAAATCCAACCAACAAACCAAATAAACCAACACTTCCAGCACGCTCTGCCCCCCCTTCCCACACGCCTTTCCTCCTTCATAATGCTCAGGCTTCTTGGATCCTGTGCCACGTAAACACCACCTACCTGTAGCGTTATTGCTCTCCCGTTTCAACCTTTTGCTTTCTCCTTGGGGACTACAAACCTTTAAATTCTAACCTGACCTGACCTAGCCTAATTTGACCTGACCTGACATAGCCTGACCTGACCTAACGTAACCTAACCTATTCCCTTTTCTTCCCATATCACTACAATACTTAGCACTCTCTAATATCCTATATGTCGCAAAATGCATCAGTTTCTTCTCATCTCCCCCAAACTCCCCCAAACTCTCTTGTTATTAAACATTTCTATATTACAATGAAAGAAGTATCAACACGACCCAAAAAACTTAACTTTTCGGGATTTTTCGACTGTAAAGTTTTAAGGGAAATAACATTGAAACGAAGATTTTCTAACCTATATTTTAAGCCCCTGTTAGTTTTTTTATCATTACAATTGGCAAAAGAGAAATAGACTGAAATACGTAAACTACAGCCACCGTCACTACCACTAGTCTATAAATATAATCCTCTTCTCTCCTTTATACAACTGTGAGCAGCATCAGTTTACACATTTATTTCTGGTTAACTTATACTAATAATGTTATGTATAATATATGTATTGGATATAATTATACGATGAGACAGATACCTTCATGCATTATAATAGTTTTGGTCCACGGTTCCCTCACATCATAGAATTTCCATCGCATTTTTCTGTATCTCTTTTGTAGTTACAGAGATATCGATCCCCCAAATTCAAATCTTTAATTGTGTTTCCTGGCGTTTAACAATTATGTCCCTTAGCTCACTCTGGTTCGAGACGCCTCAGATACCTTCATCATTCTTTTATTTTGGTCCACACTTCCCTCACATTAAAGAGCTACATATTTATGGTGCACGCCTGATGAATGCCGCTTAATTAATTAGGGTGAACATGAAGCTAATTATGACATTCACAATTTCATTAATTTTCTCTGTTTCCTTTACGATAACTTTTTGCATTTGATTAATTCCTCTCTTTGTCGATGTCCTTTGTCACTATTCTTGCTCCGGTGTTCTCTTTTTTATTCCTCTATAGTGTTCTTTATCTATGTCTCCCTCTTCTCTCTCGTTGTTATTGTGTTATTGTCTACTCTATTCCCCTTCGTTTTATTTTTATCTCACGGTTTGATTCAATGTTTCCTGCTCGCGTGCAGCGTCCCTGCATTCGGTCAGCGGTTCGAGCTCACCAGGTTCGTCCTGGCGTGGTGGCGCTTTATATAGTCAATAATCTTGTCGTTGGTACTTGCAAAGTGTCTAGATAGGATCAAAGTATATGTATATCCTCGTTATTCACTTGCATAATTTTTTTCTCTCCCTCTCTCTCTCTCTCTCTCTCTCTCTCTCTCTCTCTCTCTCTCTCTCTCTCTCTCTCTCTCTCTCTCTCTCTCTCTCTCTCTCTCTCTCTCTCTCTCTCTCTCTCTCTCTCTCTCAAACTCTCTCAAATCAGTAAATCCTCGTCTATAGATAGGTACATTTTCGACTGATAAAATATACTGAAAACTGATCTGAAAGCATACCGGAACCAGTTTGAAAAGAACCTCGTATTTGCAGAGATTTTTCTTTT
>JACEEZ010003809.1:0-7500 GCA_016584305.1 Chionoecetes opilio
ATCCTCTTTTTCGGGACATGGGATCATTTTCCAACTGTTTTCTTACATGTAGTTGATAGTTAGTAAGTGATGTAGTTCAGCAGATACCCTCGTCATGGACCATTAGGTCTCCTGGTGTCTGTTATTCCTATGTAATCCTATGTAATCCTCCTATTCTACCGATATGAAGGAGCAACATATCGAGGATAGGCTTTCTACTGATGTCTAGGAGCCACATATTGGGTTCATCACCTATTGTGACTACTTGAAGGAGTTGAAACGTAGGCTCGGGTCTAATGCCGATGTGGAGCAGGATGCCCGATTCAGCTTATCTGGCTACCTGAAGTGGCTGGAACGCGGGTTCGGGTGCAACGGCTACAGCTACATTGAGGGTGATCGCGAGTCTGAGGGTGAACACTCCCCCGCCCTCGCGGGTGATCTTGATTCTGAGGGTGAACACTCCCCCGCCCTCGAGGGTGATCTTGATTCTGAGGGTGAACACTCCCCCGCCCTCGAGGGTGATCTTGATTCTGAGGGTGAACACTCTCCCGCCATCGAGGGTGATCTGGATTCTGAGGGTGAACACTCCCCCGCCCTCGTCTCGTGGGTGATCTTGATTCTGAGGGTGAACACTCCCCCGCCCTCGAGGGTGATCTTGATTCGGAGGGTGACTACTCCACCGCCATCGAGGGTGATCTTGATTCTGAGGCTGAACACTCCCCCGCCCTCGAGGGTGATCTTGATTCGGAGGGTGACTACTCCTCCGCCATCGAGGGTGATCTTGATTCTGAGGGTGAACACTTCCCCCCCCCTCGAGGGTGAATTTGTTCTGAGGGTGAACACTCCCCCGCCCTCGAGGGTGATCTTGATTCGGAGGTTGACTACTCCACCGCCATCGAGGGTGACCTTGATTCGGAGGGTGACTACTCCACCGCTCTCGATGGTGACCTTGAATCCGAGTGTGAACACTCCCCCGCCCTCAAGGGTGATCTTGATTCCGAGGGTGAACACTCCCCCGCCCTCGAGGGTGATCTTGATTCCGAGGGTGAACACTCCCCCGCCCTCGAGGGTGATCTTGATTCTGAGGGTGAACACTCCCCCGCCCTCGAGGGTGATCTTGATTCTGAGGGTGAACACTCCCCCGCCATCGAGGTGATCTTGATTCCAGGTGAACACTCCCCCCCCTCGAGGTGATCTTGATTCTGAGGTGAACACTCCTCCGCCCTCGAGGGTGATCTTGATTCCCGAGGGTGAACCTCCCCGCCCTCGAGGGTGATCTTGATTCCGAGGGTGAACACTCCCCCGCCCTCAAGGGTATCTTGATTCCGAGGGTGAACACTCCACCGCCCTCGAGAGTGATCTTGATTCCGAGGGTGAACCCTCCCCCGCCCTCGAGGGTGATCTTGATTCTAAAGGGTGAACACTCCCCCGCCCTCGGGTGATCTTGATTCTGAGGGTAAACCCTACCCCGCCCTCGAGGGTGATCTTGATTCTGAGGGTGACTACTTCACCGCCCTCGAGGGTGATCTTGTTCTGAGGGTGAACCCCTCCCCCGCCATCGAGGTGATCTTGTTTCGAGGGGGGCCTACTCCACTGCCATCGAGGGTGATCTTGATTCTGAGGGTGAACACTCCCCCGCCCTCGAGGGTGATCTTGATTCAGAGGGTGAACACCCCCGCCATCGAGGGTGATCTTGATTCTGAGGGTGAGCACTCCCCTGCCCTCGAGGGTGATCTTGATTCGAGGGTGAACACTCCCCCGCCCTCGGGGGTGATCTTGATTCTGAAGGTGAAACCTCCCCCGCCCTCGAGGGGTGACTTGATTCTGAGGTGAACACTCCCCCGCCCTCGAGGGTGATCTTGATTCTGAGGGTGAACACTCCCCCGCCCTCGAGGGTAATCTTGATTCGGAGGGTGACTACTCCACCGCTATCGAGGGTGACCTTGATTCGGAGGGTGACTACTCCACCGCCCTCGAGGGTCTTGATTCGGAGGGTGCTACTCCACCGCCCTCGAGGGTGACCCTGATTCGGAAGGTGACTACTCCACCGCCGTCGAGGGTGACCTTGATTCGGAGGGTGACTACTCCACTACCCTCGAGGGTGACCTTGATTCGGAGGGTGACTACTCCACCGCCTTGAGGGTGATCTTGATTCGGAGGGGAACACTCCCCCGCCATCGAGGTGATCTTGATTCTGAGGGTGAACACTCCACCGCCCTCGAGGGTGATCTTTGTTTTCTGAGGGTGAACACCCACCGCCCTCGAGGGTGATCTTGATTCCGAGGGTGAACACTCCCCCGCCCTCGAGGGTGATCTTGATTCTGAGGGTGACTACTCCACCGCCCTCGAGGGTGATCTTGATTCCGAGGGTGAACACTCCCCCGCCCTCGAGGGTGATTTTGATTCCGAGGGTGAAACACTCCCCCGCCCTCAAGGTGATCTTGATTCTGAGGGTGAACACTCCCCCGCCCTCGAGGGTGATCTTGATTCCGAGGGTGAACACTCCCCCACCCTCGAGGGTGATCTTGATTCTGAGGGTGAACACTCCCCCGCCATCGAGGGTGATTTTGATTCCGAGGGTGAACACTCCCCCGCCATCGAGGGTGATTTTGATTCTGAGGGTGACTACTCCACTGCCATCGAGGGTGACCTTGATTCTGAGGGTGAATACTCCACCGCCATCGAGGGTGACCTTGATTCTGAGGGTGAACACTCCACCGCCCTCGAGGGTGATCTTGATTCTGAGGGTGAACACTCCACCGCCCTCGAGGGTGATCTTGATTCCGAGGGTGAACACTCTCCCGCCCTCAAGGGTGATCTTGATTCCGAGGGTGAACACTCCCCCGCCCTCAAGGGTGATCTTGATTCTGAGGGTGAACACTCCACCGCCCTCGAGGGTGATCTTGATTCCGAGGGTGAACACTCCCCCGCCCTCGAGGGTGATCTTGATTCTCAGGGTGAACACTCCCCCGCCCTCGAGGGTGATAGCGATGCTGAGGGTGACTACTTCACCGCCCTCGAGGATCAGTGGGACATCAAAGATGAGTATTACCCTGTGCGGGACGAGGAGGAGATCCAGGAACGGCGAGGCCCCTTGGGAACCTTGGTGGATCTTGTGGGCCACTACGCCTTCCTGATGACTGTGGGCCTAGTCGTGTACAGCGCCTGGCAATACTCCCTCCCACACCCTCCCGGCATGCATTGAGACACTCCCACACCCTCTCGGCATGCATTGAGACACTCCCACACCCTCCCGGCATGCATTGGACACTCCCAAAACCCTCTCGCATGCATTGGGGACACTCCCACACCTTCCCGGGCTTTCATGGAGACACTCCCCCCACCCTCCCGGCAGCATTGAGACACTCCCACACCCTCTCGGCATGCATTGAGACCTCCCACACCCCCCCGGGCATGCATTGAGACACTCCCACACCCTCCCGCATTCATTGAGACATCCCACACCCTCCCGGCAATGCATTGAGACCTCCCACACCCTCCCGGCAGCATTGCACCCTCCACCCTCCCGCATGCATTGAAAACACTCCCACACCCCCCCGGGCATGCATTGGAGCACCTTCCACACACTCCCGGCATGCATTGAGACACTCCCACACCCTCCCGGCATTCATTGAGACACTCCCACACCCTCCCGGCATGCATTGAGACACTCCCACACACTCTCGGCATGCATTGAGACACTCCCACACACTCCCGGCATGCATTGAGACACTCCCACACCCTCCCGGCATGCATTGAGAAAACCCCAACCCCTCTCGGCATGCATTGAGACACTCTCACACCCTCCCGGCATGCATTGAGACACTCCCACACCCTCCCGGCATGCATTCAGACACTCCCACACCCTCCCGGCATGCATTGACACCCCCCAAACCACACTCCCGGCATGCATTGACACCCTCCACACCCTCCCGGGCATGCATTGAGACCTCCCACACCCTCCCGGCTTTCATTGAGACACTCCCACACCCTCCCGGCATGCATTGACACCCTCCCGGCATGCATTGACACCCTCCTCACCCTCCCGGCATGCTTGAGACCTCCCAAACCCCTCCCGGCATGCATTGAGACACTCCCACACCCCCCCGGGCATGCATTGACACCTCCACACCCTCCCGGCATGCATTGAGACACTCCCACACCCTCCCGGCATGCATTGAGACCTCCCACACCCTCCCGCATGCATTGACACCCCCCCCACCCTCCCGGCATGCATTGAGACACTCCACACCCTCCCGGCATGCATTGAGACACCCCCACACCCCTCCCGGCATGCATTGAGACACTCCCACTCCCCCCCGGGCATGCATTGAGACACTCCCACACCCTCCCGGCATGCATTTGAGACACTCCCACACCCTCCCGGCATGCATTGAGACACTCCCACACCCCTCCGGAATGCTTTGGGGACACTCCCACACCCTCCCGGCAGCATTGACCCTCCACACCCTCCCGGCTGCATTGAGACACTCCCACACCCCCCCGGGCAGCATTGACACCCTCCACACCCTCCCGGCATGCATTGAGACACTCCCACACCCTCCCGCATGCATTGAGACACTCCCACACCCTCCCGGCATGCATTGAGACACTCCCACACCCTCCCGGCATGCATAGAGACACTCCCACACCCTCCCGGCAGCATTGACACCCTCCACACCCTCCCGGCATGCATATGGACGCTCCATAGCTCAGTGCTAAAGTGTTGCTGTTTCTATGCAAAACATTTTGGTTCAAATTCCCCACACTCCAATAAGAGTTATCATAAAAAAGAAAAATGCATTGACACCACATAACTGGCACCAGGGCAGGCTCGTGCCATGTTTTGTGCGCCAACACTCAGCGGGTGCTCCATTCTTCTCCTCAATCACTCCTTCCTTCAATAAATCATATTGAAGGAAGGAGTGGTTGAGGAGCGGAGTGGAGTGTTTGCTGAGTGTTGGCGTGCAGAACGTGGCATGAGTTTGTTTTGGTGCCAGTTATGTGGTCTACCTACGCGACCAGGACCGCACCTACCAAAGCACAAACAAAAGCCTACCAAGGAAGGAACGCAAAAGAAAATAATGGTGTGAAGAAAAAATAATCACACGCCAGTTACCAAATCATCGTCACTCCATATCTTCATTTCTTACCATTACTATTTTACAATAATCATAAATGAAAAAAAAAAATAGGAACTTAAAGACAAGCTCGAAACAATAGAAACAAACAATAACTAGGCAAATAATTTAAAAATTCAGAAAGAGAAAGAAAAAAAGGAATTTTTCAGAGTGTATGCCTCAAAACCCTCCTTCGGCGCCCCTGGCAGGAGAGACAGGTATGAGGATCCTCGAATTGCTTGTTGGACCCTTTCAAGAGACAAGGCCCCTTCCTAGACATCCCTCCTTCCTAGCTCCCTTCTTTCCCTTCCCTCCTTTCCTTCTTCCCTCCCACCATCCTTCCCTTCCTCCTTCCTTCCTTTCCTTCTTTCCTCCTTCCTCCCTCCCTCCCTCCCTCTCTCACTCTGCATTCTCTGAACTTTTTTCTCTGTCTCTCTGTGTCACTTCTACATGTTCTCTCTTGTTTTTTCGTTACGACTCTCTCTCCGTCTCCCTCTCTTAACTTCCCTTCTCTGTCTCTATGTCACTTACTCATGTCCTCATCTCATCTCATTTCTCTCTCTCTCTCTCTCTCTTCCCCTCTTCTCTCCTCTCCTCCTCTCATCCTCTTCTCCTCTCTCCTCTCTCCTCTCTCCTCTTCTCTCTTCTCGCTCTCGCTCTCGCTCTCGCTCTCTTCTCTCTTCTCTCTCAATCTCTCTCTCCCCTTTTCCCCTCCTCTCCCCTCCCCTCGCTCTCCTCTCTCCTCTCTCTCCTCTCTCCTCTCTCTCCTCTCTCTCTCTCTCTCCTTAAACTCCTCCTCTCTCTCTCTCTCTCTCTCCTCTAGCTCTCTCTCTCTCCTTCCTCACACACGTCACCAGCTTTAAATTTGACCGCAGCAACTTCCTTTTTTTTTTTTCTTCCTCTTCTCTCTTCTCCTTCCTCATCTCATCTCTCCTCAACCTTCGCTTAATTTAGCCTTACCTGTATACGCTATCTTCCTCCTCCTCCTCCTCTCTCCTCCTCCTCCTCCCCCTCCTCGCAGTTTATTTCATGGATTGGTGATTTGGGTTTCAAATCGTAACAACGGTATAATAAATGGCGAGGGTCTGATTGTTGATGTTATAGTGGGTGCCTAGGGCTCGGTCTTGGGTCCAAATTTTTTTTCTGATATTATCATGATCTGGACTGCGGACTTGTATCTAAATATCGAAATTTGCTGATGACACCAATTAGGCGGTAATTTTATACTAGAGAACTGCAACCCCATACCGTGATCTCGACAACTATCATAGAGTGATAATGGGTATTAAATTTAATCCGATAAATGTAAGTAATGCATATAGGCAACTTACCTCAAAAACTACAATGCAAAATAATCGTTAAATGAAGTACACAGGAAAAGGATTTAGGTTGGTCTCATCATTGACTTAAACCAGTACGATTGCCTAGCTGCCGTAAAAGGCGAATTGATTGGGGTTCATTAGCAACTTTAACATAGAACTCCGAAAGTAATGACACGATTAACACTCTTGGGTTTGCCGCCTTAAATATGCCGTTCAATTCTGGTCGCCCTTTTCGTAAAGATCACAAATTGGAATCGTTCAAAGAAGAGCAACCAAAATATACCTCTCTGCGAAATCATCTTTTAAGAGACTGCGAACAACTATGTTTTCCTTTAAAGATCGTAAATCGTGGGACTTTATAGAAACCTTTAAAATCCTAAAAGGATTGATGTCTTAAATAAGAACCTATTTGAGCTTTCTCCTCAAGTGACAACAAGAAATAACGGTTTTAAACTGAATGGTCAACGCTGCATCACTGATCTCCGTAAAAATTATTTCAATGTTAGAGTTGTTGATCGATGGAACAATTACCAGCAAATGTTGTCGATGCCAGCACAATAACTTCATTTAAAAACAGACTTGACGCGCACTGTAAAGTAAATGGGTATTGATATTGCCCTGCGAATTCATAATATAGTCCCCCGGATCGATTAGTGTTAGTGGTAGTTGTAGTTAGCATATTTCATATCCTATCATTCTTTACTACGAAACTTCCATGTTCCTATCTTCTTTAGGGACATGGTATCATTGTCCAACTGTCCTCTTTAATGTAGTTGATAGTTAGTAGTATGTAATACAACAGATACCCTAGTTATGGACCAATAGGTCTCCTGGTGTCTGTTATTCCTATGTATTCCTATGTATTCCTCCTCCTCCTCCTCCTACTACTACTACTACTACTACTACTACTACTACTACTACTACTACTACTACTACTACTACTACGACTACTACTACTACTACTACTCCTACTCCTACTACTACTACTCCTATTACTACTATTACTACTACTACTATTACTACTACTACTACTACTATTACTACTACTACTACTACTTTTTCTAATGTTTGTGGTTAGT
>JACEEZ010003809.1:15000-22500 GCA_016584305.1 Chionoecetes opilio
AAACCAAATGTACGAAACTACTAATAAACCAGTGTACGAAAACTACTAATAAAACCTGTGTACGAAACTACTAATAAAACCAGTGTTAAAGAAATACTATAAAACCTGTGTACGAAAACTACTATAAAACCAGTGTACGAAACTACTAATAAAACCAGTGTACGAAACTACTAATAAAAACCCGTGTACGAAACTACTAATAAACCAGTGTACGAAACTACTAATAAAACCCGTGTACGAAACTACTAAAAAAACCAGTGTACGAAACTACTAATAAAACCAGTGTACGAACTACTAATAAAACCCGTGTACGAAACTACTAATAAAACCAGGTACGAAACTACTAATAAAACCAGTGTACGAAAAATACTAATAAAACCGTGTACGAAACTACTAATAAAACCAGTGTACGAAACTACTAATAAAACCAGTGTACGAAACTACTAATAAAACCAGTGTACGAAACTACTAATAAAACCAGTGTACGAAACTACTAATAAAACCAGTGTACGAAACTACTAATAAAACCTGTGGTTTCGAAACTACTAATAAAACCAGTGTACGAAACTACTAATAAAACCAGTGTACGAAACTACTAATAAAACCAGTGTACGAAACTACTAATAAAACCAGTGTACGAAACTACTAATAAAACCTGTGTACGAAACTACTAATAAAACCAGTGTACGAAACTACTAATAAAACCAGTGTACGAAACTACTAATAAAACCAGTGTACGAAACTACTAATAAAACCAGTGTACGAAACTACTAATAAAACCAGTGTACGAAACTACTAATAAAACCAGTGTACGAAACTACTAATAAAACCTGTGTACGAAACTACTAATAAAACCAGTGTACGAAACCACTGGTGTCGGCCACTCCCTGTCAGCGTGGCCACTCACCTGTCCATGTCCGTGACCAGCATGGCCTCGCCCTCACTACTCGTCCCGTACTTAAACGTAATTAAATCAGGGTGTCGCTTTTTGGACGTAATCTTGAGAATGGAGGCAAGACTTCTCTCAGCCGCCAGCAGGGAGACGCGCCCCCCCTCCCGCACCACCAGCAGCTGGCTGGCCGTCAGAACCAACACACTGAAAAGTAGTAGTGGTAGTGGTAGTGGTGGTAGTAGTAGTAGTAGTAGTTAGAGTGGTGTTAGTAGTATTTGTATAGTATAGTAGTATAGTGTAGTTTGTAGTTGTTGTAGTGTGTGGTATAAATGTAGTGTAGGGTAATTAATTTTGGACACACAAATTATCCCAAAATGATCAAAAAAGTTGCTAATTTTCGATGATAATTTTTCTACAGTATTTCAGTGATGGAAATCCAGGCAGAGATTGATGAAGAGTTGAGGCAGCTTGTGTGTGAGTGTCAAGGTGGTGGAGGGAGGGAGAGGACAGAACATTGATGACAAGTATGACGCATGTTTCAAAACAATGATCAAAAATACAAAATATTATTTCACAAAAACCAAGGGCCAAAAAAATTTTAAAATATATTATATATATATATATATAAATATAATAATATATATTTAAAATATTTTATTTTAAAATATTATATATATATAATTTATATAATATATATATATATATATATATATAAAAATATATATATATATATATATATAAATAATAATATATATTATATATATTATATATTATATAATATATATATATATAAAAATATATAATATATATTATTATATATATATTATATTATATATTATATATATAATTTATATTATTATATATATATAAATTTATTAAAAATATATTATATATAAAAATTATATATATATATATATATATATATTATATATATATATATATATATTTATATTACTACTATATAATAATAATAATAAAATAATAATAATAATAAATAATAAATATAATAATAATTTAAAAATAAAAATAAATTAATAATAAATAATATAATTAAAAATAATTATAATAATAATAATAATTTTAATCTTTTTTCTTTAAATTTTATATCTTTTAAACTAAAATTTTAAATATTTTTTTTGATGCTATGCAATTTTTTTTCTCTCTCTTCCTCTCTCATTTCTCCTCCTTCTCCCGCCCTCTCTCTCTCTCTCCTCTCTCTCTCTCTCTTCCTCCCCTCTCCCCCCTTTTCCCGCCCTTTTTTTTTAAAATTTAAAAAATTTTTTGATTAAAAAAAAAAATTTTTTTTTTAAAAAAATTTTCTTAATTTTTATTTTTTTTTTTTTAAAAAAAATTTTTTTTTTTTATTTTGTTATTTTTTTTTTTTTTAAATTTTTTTAAAATTTTTAAAAAATTTTAATTTTTTTTTTGTTTTTTTTAAAAAAAAAAATTTTTTTTTTTTTTCCCCTAAATTTTTTTTAATTTTTAATTCCCCCCCCTTTTTTTCCCCCCCTTTTTAAATTTTTTTTTTTTTTTCCCCCCCCCCAAAATTTTCCCCTTTTTTTTGAATAAAAAATAATTTTTTTTTTTTTAAAAATTTTTTTAAAAAAACCCCCCCCCCCCCTTTTTTTTTTAAAAAAAAAAATTTTTTATAATTTTTTTAAATTTTTTTTTTTTTTTAATTTTTTTTTTTTAATAAATTTTTTTTTTTTTTTTTAAAAAAAAAAATTTTTTTTTTCCAAAAAAATTTTTTTTTTTTTTATTTTTTCTTTTTTTTTCTTTGCTTTTGGTTTATTTTTTTTTTGCTTGCCCAAAAAAATTTTTCTCTCTTCCCCTTTTCTTTTCTCTCCTCCTCTCTCCCCCTCTTTTCCTCTCTCTCTCTCTCCTCTCCCCTTCCCTTCTCCCCTCTCCCCTTTTCGCGTGCCTTCCTTTTCTGTTTCTGGTGTTCCCCTTTCCTCTTCGTTGCTCCTGTCCCTCGCTCTAAACTCTCTCTCTTCTCTCCCCTCCTCTCCCTCCGGGCTTCCCCCTTCCTCCCCCGTTGCCCCCCTGAAAGTGGTTGGGTTTTTGTGTGTGTGTGTGTTGTTGTGTGTGTGTGTTTGTTTGTGTGGTCGTTTGTGTTGGGTTTTATTCTTTGGGGAGAAAAAGGGGGAGAGGCGGGGGGGGTGGGGGGGGAGGGGGCGAGGGAAGGGGGGGGGTCTTACCCTCCTCCTCATCTTCGAAATGAAGATTCCTTGGGGATACAGCTTTCCCCTTTTCTTGCTGCTAATGTGCCTGGGTTTTATGTTTGTGCGCGTCAGTAGGGGGTAGTAGTATAGGTAGTCGCCTCCGTGGGTTTGTAAAGTGTCAAATATTTTGTCCCTTTATTTCAGCTGCTGCAAAAGATAGTAGTATGTAATAGTATAGTAGTAGAGTAGAGTTTTTAGTAGTAGTAGGTAGTAGTTTTGATATTGGGTTCGGTTGGGTCTCGTTTTTAAAGGAGGAAGAAAGGGAAGTTTTAGTATAGTAAATAACGTAGTAGTATAGTGTGGTACACGGCTAAAATTTCCAAAAAAGATCCAAAAAGTTGCAATTTTCAATGATACTTTTTCTACAGTAATTTACATGATGGAAAACGGGTAAAATTGATGAAGAGTTTAGGCAGCTTGTGTGTGGGGTCCGGTGGTGGAGGTAGGGAGAAGAGAAAATTTATGACAAGTTGTTCATGTTAAGCAAAACGAAAAACCAGAAATATGTCGTGTAAGATGAACGAGACACCACACACCCCCACCCACACACACACACACACACACACACACACACACAAACACACACACTTAACACTTTGCGCTGTCCCCCAAAAATTCCAAAAACCCCGGAGTTGCGGGTATCGGGAAAAAGGTCGTTTTTGTACACTTTCCCCAGAATTAAGGGCGGAGAGAGATAAAATCTATTGGTGACCCCCGCAGCCCGCGTTGGCCAGTCCTCTGATCCCGGCCTCCCTTGCCCAGACCTTTTCCCCATCTAGTACCTGCTCTCCGATTGGCCCCTTTTTCGAGGGGACGGACTCGGGGGGGCACATACCCGGGGATTTTTTGGGGTGTGGCGCTACGGGGTCAGGTAGAACCATGGGCATGTAGAGCTGTAAGTAGTAGTGGGAGTTGTGGGTTTTTTGTAGTAGATAGTAGTTATAGTGGTAAAGGAGTGGTGTATGGGTTTTGTAGTATAGTATGTAATAGTAGGGGAGTGGTAGTGGTAGAGTAGTGTAGTAGTTAGTAGTTAGGGTAGGGGATGGTAGGGTAGAGTAGTAGTAGTGGTAGTTAAATAGTTAGTTAGTAGAGGTTTGTAGTATGTAGTGGAGTAGTAGTAGTAGTAGATAGTAGAAATAAAGTAGTAGTATAGTGAGTAGTAGTAGTAGTAGAGTGAGTAGTGGTAGTTATATGTAGTAAGTAGAGAGTGGTAGTGGTAGTGGTAGTAGTATTAGTATAGTATAGTGTGTGTGGTAGAGTAGTAGTAGTGTAGAAATAGTATGTATAGTATAGTATAGTAGTGGTAGTGGTAGTGGAGTGTAGTAGTAGTAGTATAGTAGTAGGGAGTAGTAGTAGTAGTAGTAGTAGTGTAGTAGTAGTAGTAGTAGTAGTAGTTTGTAGTGTGGGAGTGTAAGTAGTATAGTATAGGTAGTGTATAGTGTAGTAGTAGTATGGAGTTTTAAAGGTAGTATAGTAGTTTGTATGGGATGGTAGTAGTAGTATGTAGTGTTAGTGGGAGAGTAGTTGTAGTAGTAAATGTATAGTTGTGGTATGGTAGTGGTATAGTAGTATAGTAGTTAGTAGTAATAGTGGTAGTAGTGTAGTGGTATGGTAGTAGTGTAGTAAGTAGTAGTAATAGTGGGAGTAGTGTAGTAGTGTAGTAGTGTAGTGGGATGGTAGTAGTAGTGTAGTAGTGTAGTGGTAGTATTTGGTAGTTTTAGTATAGTGGTAGTGTAGTAGTAGTAGTAGTAGAGTAGTGGTAGTAGTAGTAGTAGTATTAGATAGTAGTATAGTGGTTAGTAGTAGTAGTGTAGAGTGTAGTAGTGGGAGTTAGTAGTAGTGTTAGTGGTAGTAGTGTATATAAGTAGTAGTGGGAGTAGTAGTAGTAGTATAGTATAGTAGTGGTAGTAGTGTGAGTAGTATTTGAAGTATATGGTAAAAAGTGAGTATAGTATAGTAGTAGTAAAAAAAATTTTTAAATCATCAGTATCACATCTTACTTGTTTCTTATATTTATTAAAAAAAAAATTTACACAACCCCAAAAAAAGTCCCCCACAAAAAACAAATTCTACCTCCCCCAAAAAGCCCATAGCCCTGGAAAAATGCATAGGCCAGTTTTAAATAGCCCCCCTTTTAAAACCCGCATAGCCTCCTCTGGCCCCACAGACCCCCCTTTTAGAGCGCTGTAGAAAGAAGGCCATCACCAGTTCAAGGGACAATATCACCTAAGCACTAGTAAAAAAAATAACAACAAGATTTACTTGAAAAAAAAAAAGTTTAAACAAAAGGGGAATAATTTTGCTGGGAAACGTCAGGAAAGAAAGGGGGAAAGGGGGAAAAAAAAATTTTTTTTGGGCCCCCCCACTTTTCATTGCTCCCGNTATACGCTCTAAAACGACTGGCGCCATGTTGTGACGTCACTAGCTTAGACAACAGAGCAAAACAGCTGTGAAGCGGCCGCTACTATTATGTACTACCTACTAATACACCAACTTGCATTACCCCTACTACCGCAAGATGACCAGTAATCCTCCTTCAAGTGATGTAGTAGGTATTCACTGTGTTTGTGAATATGTAAGTTGTAGTTTATAAGGAAAAAGTGGATAGACAGAGATAAGTGGCCCGTGACACCTGACAAGTGATGACTTCTGGGATCGGCATTCCTTATAGGGAGCTTAAATGAACCTGCAATGACATGTAAAGCTAGACAGATAGACGAACTCATAGAGGAACAGGTAGAAATGTATGGCTTTCTTTCCCCACATAAGCAAAACATACACCCTTCGTCACTCTACTCACCACTACAACCTTTACTAACCATACATTTCTACCTGTTCCTCTATGAGTTCGTCTATCTGTCTAGCTGTACATGTCATTGCAGGTTCATTTAAGCTCCCTATAAGGAATGCCGATCCCAGAAGTCATCACTTGTCTGGTGTCACGGGCCACTTTGCTCTGTCTATCCACTTTTTCCTTATAAACTACAACTTACATATTCACAAACACAGTGAATACCTACTACATCACTTGAAGGAGGATTACTGGTCATCTTGCGGTAGTAGGGGTAATGCAAGTTAGTAAGGTTAGTTAGGTTAGTAAAATAAAACTATAATTTGCGGTTTGCTGAGCCAAAACAAGCCGATCAGCTGATCAGGCGAGATCTGAGTCTGCAGTTACTACGTTACAACCAATCACAGCGCGTTCCGCCGTGTTGTGATATTTTGGCCCCAAAAAGGCCATATATTTCATTTATGGTGCATTTCTCAGCAAAAAGAATATGAGTACAGTGATATGTAGCCTATATTGCACCCAAAGCTTTATAATACTCCGTGTTTTAGGTGTGAGTAAACGGGTCCATTTTGGTTCGGAGGTGTGTCAGAGAGCTTCTACGAGAGGTGTCACTCCGGCCGCGCCATTTTGATTTCATGGACGGCAGCGATCCTAGCGGCAGAGGGGCCTCTGACAGTCGCTCGTGCAGAACGAGGGGGAATCTCATCTCCTTTTGGTGATGATGGGGTGATAATGGAAGGTGGGAGAGAGGGAAGGAAGGAGATATGAGAGAAGGAAAGGAGGAATAAGGAGTAAGGAAGAAATTGGAGGGATGAAGAGTCAGAAGAGGAACTGACGAGGAAAGAAATAAGGAATCAAAGAAGGGAAGGAATTCCTCCACTCACGCGTTACCCATCTTCCCCCACCCATTCACTCACCCATTACCCCACACGCGTTACCCATCTTCTCCCACCCACTCACTCACCCATTACCCATCACCCCACACCCATTCACTCACCCATTACCCATCACCCCACACCCATTCACTCACCCATTACCCCATCACACCACACCCATTCACTCACCCATTACCCATCACCCCACACCCATCCAGAATTAGGTTAGGATAAGAACAAGAGAACATACGTAATATAAAAGGCAAAACCAACAACAGAGGAATGGCTACATGTGTGGCAATCAGCATTACAGAACAGTCACCGATTTCCTCTCACTCACTATATATATATATATATATATATATATATATATATATATAATATTATATATATATATATATATATATATATATATATATATATATATATACTCTGTTGTTTTTTACGACGTGAAAAATCCTGACCTCTTGCTACTTACTGACTGATATTTGATGCCAGGAGAAGGGAATACTACGCTTCTTCTAAATTGCAGTTGTATTCTATCATAGTTAACCATAATATCAGGCAAACATGGGTATCATTCTAAGCACGAGACCTTAAGATAGAATGGAATTTTCGCATCGTAAAAAAAAAAAAAAAAAAAAAAAAAAAAAAAAAAAAAGAAGAAGTATAATCTCCCTAACTCACCCATCTCCATTCACTCACTTACCATCGTTGTGC
>JACEEZ010003809.1:27500-64931 GCA_016584305.1 Chionoecetes opilio
TTCTATGTGTAAATCGACCCTTCTGAGTTCAAAAATGCAAACCATTTTGTTCTATCTCTATTAGAAGTACCCTAACCAGGGTATCAATCAATCATTGGGGACATACGCCGGGGGGGCGCGTCGCCTCGCCCACCCTACGACGCCACTCCCGGGGGTCACCACGCGCGAGTTCCCATGCAGGCTCCTTTCCCATACCAAGCAGCTCTCGACAAGAAACATCAACTTGCCCCAGCCACGAGCCTTGTGGGCGCCCCCTTGGCCTCCTCCACGCCGGATTGTCTCTTACAGATACAACCCGATGGGAAGGATCGGTTTCAGGGTAGCGTGCCGTAACCAGGGTATGGCCTACCCCTAATTTACGGTATGAAAACCAAATAATGAAAATCAGCATTCAGACAGCTGTATATCAGTTTTTAGTTGATAAAATGTGTCTATGGGGTTACCAACCCCGGAGAATTCAGAAATCAACACCATTTGGGTCTGTGATGTCGGGAAGTGCTCCAATTCGGGTATGTGATATTTTCCGGGTTAAATCCTATGATAGAAAGCGAGATGATGGGTAGACCTCTAAATTAAGTTTTATCGCCATGAAATTTCATAGGCTTGTAACCTATGGGTAATGGACAAAAAATAACCTTGTGGAGAAATAAAAGTAGAAAAATATTTTTGGTGGACCACCCTAATATATATATATATATATATATATATATATATATATATATATATATATATATATATATATATATATATATATATATATATATATATATATATATATATATATATATATATATATATATATATAATATATAATATATATATATATATATATATATATATATATATATATATTATATATATATATATATAACTTACGCAGACGTAAAATAAGTCTGTCTTTTCTCTCTCTCCTCTCTGTCAATGTACACACTCAGGACAAAAGTAGGTATGGTGGTATTTAAATCCTGTTGGGAGGCAGCGTGGGCACAGCCAGTGGGGACAGTCGTCACCCTCACATCCAATCCATTTGTTTTTGTGGATGGCATTTTCAATGTCCCATAGTTTGTTATACATAATACACCTGTGATTTTCCTCTTCAGAGCTGGTGGTCATCATGGTGCAGCGAACTAAGCCTCTTTTGCTTCCTCCTTTTCCTTGTTTTTCCTGTCTCTTACTTTGCTGATTTTTCTCTAAGGCTTCCCTTTGATTCTGCAGATCTCCCATTACTTCTATAGCCGTCATAACCCGTGCACACAACATTATTCTTAGAGGTCTCTTCCGCCCAACAGGAACATCTTCTACGGGGGGGAAAACAATTTCAGCAAGTTCCTCGGAAACTATGCCGCTTGCGACTATAGTGGGTTGTGTTGACGAGGTTCCTCAGTCACAGTGGCCGCACTGGTGCTGGGGGCGCAGGTCTGTTGACAGGGCGAATGTGCTGATGATGGCGGCGGTGGATCTTGGCGAGGTGCGCGAGTATGTGGGAGTGGTGGGCTGTCTTCCCTGGGGCACTCTTGTGTTACTGGTGCCACAGACAGATCAAGATCGTCTCCTCGTACATCATGAGAAACTTCGTTCTGGAGCAGCTGTGACTTATCAATGGCATTAGGATTGAAGGGGACAATACCGCACTTCTTGAAGCCAGATCTGATGTTTGTCGGTGTCATGCTCTCTTCAAGAGGCTTTTTCAAATACCTGGAAACATCTTTTTTTGGTATCCACAAATTTCCACGCAAAGACTGACCCATCTTGACAAACCTCCCTAGTTTGGCTTTGAAACTTCTATAGACGGCCACATCCAGAGGCTGACACAGATGAGTTGTGTGAGGTGCCAGAGCCATCAGGATGACACTGGTTTTTTTGGCACTCTCAATCACCTCAATGGAACAGTGTGAGCTATGGCTGTCTAAAAGGAGCAGGGCGTGTTTTTCGGGTGTTGGACGGGCATATGGCACAAACACTTTCTACAGCCACTTGAGGAAGAGACTTGATGAGTCCATAAATCCTGAGTCTTGCTTGCCATAGAGTGCTCCTTCAGGACCCCCGGCAGTGTAGTTCCCACCTGGGAATGCTGCCTTATAAATTATGAAGGGTGGGGCAGCACTACCAGCTGCCGAAACGCAACATAGTATACTGATGTGCTCTGTGGGGGCCACTTGTCTTGAATGGACACGCTTAAGCCTACGAGGCACCACCACCTTTTGGGAGCTTTTGTTCAGATCGACCGTTGTTTCGTCGCAGTTATAAATATCTTCGGGACGTTCATGAAAGCCATATGTGTCCATCAGATTCTTCAACAGTTGGAAATATTTCCTCAAGTTGGCAGCTGTTGAATGTATTGCTCTTCCTCTATCAATTATTTCAGGACGTCTAAATCTTGTGGTGTCAGGATGCCTCTTTTTGAAATACAGCCACCATCCGTAGCAGGGGCCCGTGGGCCCGAAAACGTTTCTCCCACTGGACTTACCAATGCACCAGGCGTACATTATGATCTGACTCACGGTTAGAGGGAATCCTCGATCTGCCATATATTCGATATAGCGACAGAGCGTCTGTTCCTGCTCGTCAGATAGGACCGTGGATGCTCCCATGCGATAGTCCCCTTTCACGTTTCCATGCAGCCTGTCAGTGAGGGTTTTTCTGGGCACCTTATGTAGTCTAGAGGCTGCTGAGGCACTCATCCCTCTCTCTCTACAGGAACGCATTGCACTTTCCATGTCCTTTTGGGACCACTGCCGTAACTTCCGTACTCTGGCCATTGGGAAACTGAAAGTCAGGAGGACCTAATGAGCATCTTCATTGCACAGTCATCAATGTATACGGACGCATGGCACGGACAACAGAGATACAAACACACACACACACACACACACAGTGGCGTACACAGAAAATTGAAAAAGGGGGGGGCAATATATATATATATATATATATATATATATATATATATATATATATATATATATATATATATATATATATATATATATATATATATATATATATATATATATATATAATATCAAAAAATATAAAAAATAAAAAAATATAAAAAATATCTATAACAATATAAGCGAAAGTGTGTCTGTGTGTGTGTGTGTCCGCGATAGGTGCCGCCCCCAGCGCCCCAATCCCATCATATGGCACAGTTTTGGAACTGGGTCGATCAGGGGCACATTTTAAGCCCACTTATGATATGATCCGATCCCTTTTTTTTTTTTTTTTTTTAGTATCCTATTAGCGAGAATTGTGAAGAAAAAAAAGTGGGTTGCGAGAATTGAGGAAACCTTGATGTAGGGTGATGGGTAAATGGGTGTGTGAATGGGTGGGGTGATAGGTAATGGGTGTGGGGTGATGGGTGAGTGAATGGGTGGGGGATGATGGGTGATCGGTGAGGGAATAGGTGGGGGGTGATGGGTAATGGGTGAGTGAATGGGTGTGTGATGATGGTTAATGGGTGAGTGAATGGGTGGTGGGTGATGGGTAATGAGTGAGTGAATGGGTGGGGGGTGATGGATAATGGGTGGGAGGAATACATACATTTCTACATCCATGATTTCAGGAAAGTTAGAAGGGGCTATCTGGAGAGTCTGTGTTTGGTGGGCCGAAAGCCCACCACCAATAGCCCTCCGCAGAAGCTAGCCAAAAAGTCCGCCCAGAGGGCGGCTTTGCGGCTAGTATAAAAAAAAAAAAAAATGAACATATATATATATATATATATATATATATATATATATATATATATATATATATATATATATATATATATATATATAATACAAATATAAACAAATAATAATAATATATAATCAAAAATATGAAAAATCAAAAAAATAAAAATATAAATATAAAGATGTAAAAAAAAAAAAAAAATTGAACATATATATATATATATATATATATATATATATATATATATATATATATATAATATATATATATATATATATATATATATATATATATATATATATATATATATATATATATATATATATATATATATATATATAGTAAAAACAAAAACAAAAACAAAAAAATATGAAAATATAAAAATCAAATAATGTAAAAAAAAAAAAAAAAAAAAAAAAAATATACATAAATAAACAGAAATGAAGAAAAATATATAAAATAAAGATATAGAATAAAAAAAAAAAATACAAATAAAAAATAAGAAATATGAAGAAAAAAAAACAAAAAATATATATATATAAAATAAAAAATAAGAATAAAATAATAAAAATACATATATAGATCAATTTAAAAAAATTCAAATAAATGTAATTTATATTTTTTTTATTAAAAAATGTATATCTATCTATATATCTATCTCTCTCTATCTATCTATCTATCTATCTATATATATTTTTGTTTTCTTTGCAAAAGGGGGGGGCACCCCCCCCTCGGTACGCCACTGCACACACACACACACACACACACACACGATAAACAAAAGGCAGTTTGGATCCACAGGAAAGCGGAGGAAGCATTATTATTATATTACTATTGTCATCATCATTATAATCATCATCATCATCAAATTGATGCAAACAAAATTATCATCATCTCGTGGATCCAGGCTACCCTGGAACACAACATGCCCTGGGGGCGTGAACACAACATGCCTTGGGGGCGTGAACACAACATGCCTTGGGGACGTGAACATAACATGCCTTGGGGGCGTGAACACAACATGCCTTGGGGGCGTGAACACAACATGCCTTGGGGGCGTGAACACAACATGCCTTGGGGGCGTGAACATAACATGCCTTGGGGGCGTGAACACAACATGCCTTGGGGGCGTGAACACAACATGCCTTGGGGGCGTGAACACAACATGCCTTGGGGGCGTGAACACAACATGCCTTGGGGGCGTGAACATAACATGCCTTGGGGGCGTGAACACAACATGCCTTGGGGGCGTGAACACAACATGCCTTGGGGGCGTGAACATAACATGCCTTGGGGGCGTGAACACAACATGCCTTGGGGGCGTGAACATAACATGCCTTGGGGGCGTGAACACAACATGCCTTGGGGGCGTGAACACAACATGCCTTGGGGGCGTGAACACAACACAACATGCCTTGGGGGCTTTCATTCATAGAAAATGTCAAAATCTTTCTGAATCAAATTCCTCTCGTGACTTCTGGCATCTAGCTAATAACATCTCTACCAATTTTTCTTCTTCTTTCCCTCCTATGCTTCACCCAGATGGCTCCACAGCTGTCTCATCTACTTCTAAATCTGAACTTTTCGCTCAAACATTTGCTAAAAATTCCACTCTGGCTGATGAAGGGCTTGTTCCTCCTTCTCCTCCAACCTCTGACTATATTATGCCTGTCATTAAGATCCTTCGGAATGATGTTTTCTTTGCCCTTTCTGGCCTAGATCCTCGGAAGGCTTACGGTCCTGACGGAGTCCCTCCTATTGTTCTCAAAAACTGTGCTTCTGTGCTTGCACCTTGCTTGGTCAAACTTTTCCGTCTATGTCTATCTACTTCCACCTTTCCTTCTTGCTGGAAGTTTGCTCACATCCAACCTGTTCCTAAGAAGGGTGACCGTTCTAATCCTTCAAACTACCGTCCTATAGCTTTGACTTCCTGCCTTTCTAAAGTTTTTGAATCTATACTTAATAAGAAGATTCTTAAGCATCTATCTGCTCACAATCTTCTATCTGATCGTCAGTACGGTTTCCGTAAAGGGCGATCTACTGGCGATCTTCTAGCTTTCCTAACTGAATCTTGGTTATCCTCCTTTAGGGGTTTCGGTGAAACTTTTGCTGTTGCCCTTGACATATCAAAAGCTTTTGATAGAGTCTGGCACAAATCTTTAATTTCCAAACGACCCTCATTCGGTTTCTATCCTTCTCTCTGTACCTTCATTTTAAGTTTCCTTTCAAACCGTTCTATTGCAGCTACTGTAGATGGACATTGTTCTTCTCCTAAATCTATCAATAGTGGTGTTCCCCAGGGTTCTGTCCTATCACCCACTCTCTTTCTATTATTTATTAATGATCTTCTAAGTCTAACTCAAAGCCCTATCCACTCCGACGCTGATGATTCTACCCTGCATTTTTCAACGTCGTTTATTAGACGTCCAACTCAACAGAAACTAAGTGATTCACGGAGAGATGCCACCGAGCGCCTAACTTCTGATCTTTCTATAATTTCTGATTGGGGCAAAGCAAACCTTGTTTTGTTCAATGCCTGAAAAACCCAATTTCTTCACCTATCTACTCGACAAAACCTACCAGATAACTATCCCCTCTTCTTCAATGACACTCAACTGTCTCCTTCTTCTACAATGAACATTCTAGGACCATCCTTTACTAAAAATCTGAACTGGAAATCTCACATCTCATCTCTTGCTAAAACAGCTTCTAAGAAGTTAGGTGTGCTTTGGCGTCTGCGTCCTTTTTTTTCTCCCTCCCAATTGCTTGCTCTCTACAGGGGCCTTATCCGCCTATGTATGGAGTTTGTCTCACATGTTTGGGGAGGATCCACTCATACAGCTCTCCTAAACAGGGTTGAGTCAAAAGCTTTTCGTCTCATCAACTCCTCTCCTCTGACTGACTGTCTTCAATCCTTAAATCACCGCCGCAATGTTGCTTCTCTTGCTCTCTTCTACCGTTATTTTCATGCTCACTGCTCTTCTGAAATTGCTAACTGCATGCCTCCCCCACTCCCGCGGCCTCGCTGCACAAGACTTTCTACTCATTCTCATCCCTATTCTGTCCATCTTCCTAATGCAAGAGTTAACCAGTATCTTTACTCTTTCATCCCTTTCACTGTTAAACTCTGGAACTCTCTTCCTGTTTCTATTTTTCCACTTTCCTATGACTTAAATCTTTTCAAAAGAAGAGTAACAAGACACCTCCCGAACTAAATTGGCCTACCCCTCTGTTTTTATTGTATTCTCTTACTGTCTTCTTTATAGGGACTGGCAACTAAGCGGGCTTTGTGTTACCCATTTTTGTTGTGCCCCTGGCCAGTTCCCTGTGATGTAAAAAAAAAAAAAAACCAGCAACATGCCTTGGGGGCGTAAACATAACATGCCTTGGGGGCGTGAACACAACATGCCTTGGGGGCGTGAACTCGGACACACGTTGGACGGAGTCGAGGGACATTTTCAAATTTCCCGCATCAAATTTAAAGACACACAGGTTTCACAGACGCGCCAAAAGGTGCCAAAGCGTCCATACATAGAACACAGAAGTCATGTCAGATAACACAATACTCTCCATATATCAATAATATATATATTAATTGGTGATGATTAATGTATCCCTGATGACATTGGCAATACATGGCAACCCTAACCAATCATTTTGTCTTTGTTTTGTTCCCTTTCTATTCAGTTTTCAGTGTTTTACTTCAGACAAAAAATAGGGAAGCAGTATGACATTTCGTTTGTCCGCATCAATCTCCCTCCCCGGCATATTTTCCCTTCTTAGGTGCTACACTCATTATATATTATAATACCTGCGGAAGATGCTTGGATATATAAAAGTTCCTCTGCCAACGTGAAAACCAATTCTATTGAAGTTTGAAAGATCTGGCAAGTTTTGTGTCCTCTCGCCCGAAATTTGATCAGCTACTGTCTGTCGTCGCGCGAAGAAAAACTTGAGAAGCAAAATGCGCAACAGTTATATTTGCAGATACAAAGCATAAAACAACGCTGAAACAGGGTAGATTATACAGTCCTAATATAAACTACTGTGTAACATCTTGAGTGGCACATAAAAACCAGTAGTGATGCTATAATTCGTAATATTTGGCGCCTGGCGACTTCACTGCAGGTGGCGACTTCACTGTTATCTACGGTACCATGGCAGCACACGGCGTGGTAAAAATGGATGAGGACTGCGCGTTCATTTTCTGAGACACTGACTAGTTTTTCCTTGTCTAAAAGTTGTGCTTTTTCTGATGGAGGTATTTTAATGGGAAATATTCCACAGAAGTTGGCGGCGCCAACCACCCAGGCAATCGCGCACCATCAAATATTTTTTTTTTAAACTTAAATAGCTCACCAAAAACTAACCCAAAATTACCCTAAGCCTAATATAACCTAAACCAAACCTTAACATAACCTAAATCTAACCTAACCAAAACTAAACGTAACCTAACTCAGCAATTATTATATAAAAATAAGTAATATTTTTGGTTTCCGGAAGTGAATAACTACTGCACAATATACGGAGCCGAAAATAATATAAAAAAAAGTAAGCTGTAAGGCCTGTAAGATCTGTGCTGACGGCGGTAGCGACCGCACAGTTCTCGTCCATTATAATAACCCACGGCGTTCATGATGAGACATTTTGATGACCACATGTGACAGTAAAAATAAGTTTACTTACATTGATAGGATTTCCAGTGTCTGCCCATGATAACAGAGTGTTCACTTTATAAAGTTACCATTCCCAAGTTCCCTGAGGAGGAAGTAACTCATCTTAGGGAAGGACTGCACACAGAAATAAGTGAATGAGGTTGGGGAGGCACTTGTGTCGCAGTGGAATCATAGCGGAGGATAAAGGGAAACATGGCCTAAGAAAAAAGTACTTTATTCCGAATTAGTTTTGGCCCGTGGGCATCTTCAGAGGAATTTGGGTCACAGGCCAATCTGCTCTATGGGGATCCGGGAGATCCATTGCCTGTTACGGATAAAGCTGATTGGTCTGCGATCTTGCCGCCCATCGTACTCCCTGATTGGCGAGAAGTATTCAAGTGTTATGTCTCATAAAAATAGGGATAACTATTCATTCATTCACTAACCTAACCTTGACATTTGTCACCGAACTTAACTTTACCTTACTATTAAGCATTGCAAGCTATTGATGGTATTTAATCTCTAAATGCAGAAACACGGGTAAAAGATGATTACATGTAAATATTGGGTCCTGTAAAATCAAGATTAATAATAGATCTGTAGACATTGAAAGCTGGGGTTGCCATACAACGCCAGTATTTCTATTTTTTCATTGTAAAAACTTACAACTGCGGGCTTTATTGTAAGACCTTTTCTGTTGCTGTTTCATAAGAACATAAGAACATAAGAAAATAAGAAAATAAGGAAGCTACAAGAGGCCGCGAGGCCTACACGTGGTAGTTCCTGTCACCTAACACTACCTACATCCACCTTTCATCCCCATCCATGAACCTATCCAGCTCCCCTTTAAAGCTCCCCAATGACTCAGCACTAACTACCTGTCTACTGAGACCATTCCATTCATACACCACCCTATTTGTGAACCAGTTTTTCCCTATTTCCTTTCTAAATCTACGCTTTTCCAGCTTGAATCCGTTACTTCTTGTTCTACCCTGGTTAAAAGCCGTAAGAACTTTTCCTACCTCTCCTTTATTAAATCCCTTTATCCACTTAAAAACTTCTATCAGATCGCCCCTTACTCTGCGTCTCTCGAGTGAGTGTAATTTTAATAACTTCAATCTCCTCTCATAACTAAAGTTACGCATCCCCTGTATCATTTTGGTCATCCTTCTCTGCACTTTTTCTAACAACACTATATCCATCCTGTAATATGGAGACCAAAACTGAACTGCATAGTCTAGGTGAGGCCTGACTAGAGCCAGATAAAGCTTTAGAATAACTTCCGCACTTCTACTTTTAACACTTCTGGTAATGAATCCTAATACTCTATTAGCTCTATTTCTGGCCTCAATACATTGTTTCCTAGGTCGGAGGTCTGGGTTCACCCTCACTCCAAGATCTTTTTCACCTTCTGATCTTTTCAGCGATACATTGCTTATGGTTTATCTATTACCAGGGTTTTTTCTAGCAACATTCATAACGCTACATTTATCAATATTAAATTCCATCTGCCATCTGACTGCCCACTCGTTAAGTTTATCTAAGTCTCCCTGCAATATGTTTACGTCAGACTGTGATCCAATAATCCTACCTAGCTTAGTATCATCAGCAAACTTGCTGATATCACTGCTAATCCCACTATCCAAGTCGTTGATGTAAATCAAAAATAGTAATGGGCCCAAAACAGACCCTTGTGGAACTCCACTTGTCACCAGTCCCCATTCAGATTTGGAACCATTAATTGTAACCCTTTGTTGCCTATTACTTAGCCAAGCTCTGATCCAATGAAGAACCTTCCCATCTATACCATGAGCCCTAACCTTATTTAAGAGTCGCTCGTGTGGTACTTTGTCAAATGGTACTTTGTTTCGTTACATTAATATATGTAGATAATTTTCTCGCATGTTTTTAATGAAAATGGGACATATTAATCGTAGAATAAGCATTTGTGAAATGATTCACTGCGCGCCCACTATTCCTATTATTATAGTATGAAGAGTCAGAAATATACAACTTTTCCTTCACAGAGAACTTTCTTGATTTATACATATATATAAATGCAACTGACGAATACCAGCAAAGTATATAAGAAATATTAATGTTTACCACAGTGTGTTGATGCCTGAGGTACGACACTTTCTATCGACTACCACACGTGGGTTTAATCCCAAACACCCCCTCCCTTCCTTGGAAGCCACCCGTGCGATCGTACGTCTGGCAGCGTATCTTCCTGATACATTTTTCGGAGATTACTATATATGTACATATGCTATGCCACTTGGAGCCGTAACTTTCTTGTAATCATACTTCACTTGAACAACAATACTGATGTACCTCACATTTATCATGTTCTTAATAATCATGTATAAGACATAAATATGTACAACAGATATTCATTCATATATACGAAGGTTGTGATTAACAAGGAGATTGAAGTGTATGGGATATGTATGTGAGTAATTCATGATACCATGAAAGTAACTTCATTACTGAGAGGGGCTCTTATGTGGAGTAAACGAAAAAAACTATTTGCGAAAAAGTGAATAGTCACCCATGTTGCCCGCACGAGAAAACGGAAAAAATGTAAATATATCAGTACATGGGACCTCTGGCCTCTGCGTCTATTCCCCTATTGGAACTGTCGCCGAAAATAGGAACATTCGCGGACGTGAAAAATTGGGTACATTTGTACTTTCAACCAGTAATTGAGTATGAGGTCAAAAGTACTCTTTTCCCATGTATTATGATGTGTTAAGACTGATGGTCACATTAAAAACGTCTGAAATACCATATTTTGCAGTTATCCCCCCCTTCATAACAAACCTGGGGACCCGTCGGAAACGCAGGGTTTTTGCGGGGAAAATGGCAACTAGTTTTGTACTGATAGTATATTATGTGGATAACGTAAAATGTATCCGGTAGACACTCTACGGAATAACATAAGCCCGGAAATATATAAAAATATATAACCGATAAAGTCTACGGGAATTACTTACCTATTCCTCGAAAAATCTCAACGTCAAAACTGCAGTTTAATACAATACATGGACATTGGTTATTTAACCTGACATAACTGGGGGAGCGGGTGCTCGGACCCCCCCCCCGCTAGTTCACTAACCTAACCTGGGCGTTGGTCGAGAAGCCTAACCTAAAGCAGGGATAAAGGTGAGATAACTGCAATATGATGCATTTCCAAACACTTTGAGTGCGACCATCATTCTTAACGCATCAAAATACATAGGAAAAGAGTACTTTCAACCTCTTACTTTATTGGTTGAAAGTACCAAATTACCAAAAATTGGAACACTCTCCTACGGCGGGGACAGTTCCAGTTATCGGGTTCACAATGTCTGTTTCTCCTTGTGAACCTAACTAATTCACCTTATTTAAAGCCGTCATCACCCATAAAAAGTCTTTTATACAATTTCATTGTCGACTGAGAACCTGGCAAAACACAGAATAACATGGGAGCTCTAATTTCGTGTGTTTGTGACATTCACGCCAGTATTTCCTAAGTGTACTTCATCTATGACACCTAACTCACTTCATTCAACTTATTTAAGCATCTCATCTTCCATAACAAGTCACATATGGAACAATTAAAATATCGAAGAGGACCTCTATGCCACAGATTAATAGCGTACCGATATTTCATGTTTCACTAATGTTTACCCGGGTATCTACATATGTGCTTCTCCTGCCACACCTAACACACTTCCTTCTATTTGTTTCATGTCCTAATCTTACACGGTACTTGCATTTCGAGGGAGATAATGTCCGTAGTGGGAGAGTTGTAAAGATGCGGAGGAAGAAGCCATTTTATTCAAGTTGCAATTGAATATCGAAAACACCTCTGGAGCAATGTTGAATATGGACCATATCAAGTGTGAAAACATGCTCCAAAGCGTGCGCGAGGACAGAATCAAATCAAGATGGACCAAGTTTTTTCAAGATTCTTGATGCAAATACCTCGCGAGTAGCCCCTCAGATAGTGAGGTCCTGCTGTCGGGCTAAGCTCCGCCCACGACTGGCAGAACTCTCTTCTCACAACGCGCTGTGCGTTATTTCCAGGGAGGTTGGATGGGTATTACGCACTTATATTATTATATTACAACTTTTATTTAAGACATAAATAAGAAATACATGAAAAAGTGAAATATAAGTACAAAAATTATAATACTTAAATGACTATATGTACATAGAGAGGGAAAGAGAGAGTGTGTGTATGCTACTGGCCAGTGAAGTGAATGAATTTTGTGTATATTTGTATTAACTATAGTGTAGATAGAGGAGATATGACACAATATTATAATTATAACAATAGTAAGTTGCAGCCTGAAGTGCAAATATCCCGAAAATGTGCGGTAGACCGCACGCTATAGTAGCACGGATATATTCCTATCGGAACAATATACACTCATATATAAGATAGGGACCGATGAATTGTAAATTCCATCATCACCACCACCACATCACTATCAGTACAACTACCACATCAACTTCACCATCACCACCATCACTTCACCACCAGTACAACTACCACATCAACTTCACCATCACCACCACCACATCACCATCAGTACAACTACCACATCAACTTCACCATCATCAACACCACCACAACAGCATCACTAACACCACCAACAATATCATCACTACCTTATCACCATCACCATCACCACTCCTACAACACCAAAACCACCGCCAGCAATATCACAACCAATTTCACCACAATCATTACTATTACCATCACTACCACATTATCACCACAACAACAACCACATCATACTTTTTTCTATCAACGTTCTCCTCGTGAACTGCTTCATATGTTATAATGTTTTTTTTCTTGTCAGCATAGTCAGCTCAGGGCAAGGGAGCGGCTCCTACCACCAGCCTTTCTGCCAATCGTTGAATGGCCGCCGGCCGACCAGAATGACCTCACTTTTTCCGCGCCTCGGCCTCTCCCCTATACTACCTCCATGGTCCTGACGGAGTCCCTCCTATTGTTCTCAAAAACTGTGCTTCTGTGCTTGCACCCTGCCTGGTCAAACTTTTCAGTCTTTGTCTATGTACTTCCACCTTTCCTTCTTGCTGGAAGTTTGCTCACATCCAACATGTTCCTAAGAAGGGTGACAGTTCCAGTTCCGTTCTAATCCTTTAAACTACCGTCCTATAGCTTTGACTTCCTGCCATTCTAAAGTTTTTGAATCTATACTTAATAAGAAGATTCTTAAGCATCTATCTGCTCACAATCTTCTATCTGATCGTCAGTACGGTTTCCGTAAAGGGCGATCTACTGGCGATCTTCTAGCTTTCCTAACTGAATCTTGGTCATCCTCCTTTAGGGGTTTCGGTGAAAGTTTCCCTGTTGCCCTTGACATATCAAAAGCTTATGATAGAGTGTGGCACAAATCTTTAATTTCCAAACTACCCTCATTCGGTTTCTATCCTTCTCTCTGTACCTTCATCTTAAGTTTCCTTTCAAACCGTTCTATTGCATCTACTGTAGACGGACTTTGTTCTTCTCCTAAATCTATCAATAGTGGTGTTCCCCAGGGTTCTGTCCTATCAGCCACTCTCTTTATATTATTCATTAATGATTTTCTTTGTCTAACTCAAAGCCCTATCTAGTATCTACTCCTACGCTGATGATTCTACCCTGCATTTTTCAACGTCTTTTATTAGACGTCCAACTCAACAGGAACTAAGTGATTCACGGAGAGATGCCACAGAAATCCTAACTTCTGATCTTTCTATAATTTATGATTAGGGCAAAGCAAACCTTGTTTTGTTCAATGCCTCAAAAACCCAATTTCTTCACATATCTACTCGACAAACCCTAGCAGATAACTATCCCCTCTTCTGCAATGACACTCAACTATCTTCTTCTACAATGAACATTTTAGGACTATCCTTTACTAAAAATCTGAACAGGAAATCTCACATCTCATCTCTTGCTAAAACACCTTCTAAGAAGTTAGGTGTCCTGTGGCGTCTGCCTCCTTTTTTTTCTCCCCTCCAGTTGCTTGCTCTGTACAGGGGTCTTATCCGCCCATGTGTGGAGTATGTCTCACATGTTTGGGGAAGATCCACTCATACTGCTCTCCTAAACAGGGTTGAGTCAGAAGCTTTTCGTCTCATCCTCTGAGTGACTGTCTTCAATCTTTATATCACCGCCGGAATGGTGCTTCTCTTGCTATCTTCTACCGTTATTTTCATGCCCATTGCTCTTCTAAACTTGCTAACTGCATGCTTCCCCCCCCCCTCCCGTGGCCTCGCTGCACAAGACTTTCTACTCATTCTCATCCCTATTCTGTCCATCTTCCTAATGCAAGAGTTAATCAGTATCTTTACTCTTTCATCCCTTTCACTGGTAAACTCTGGAACTCTCTTCCTGTTTCAATTTTCCCACTTTCCTACGACTTAAATCTTTTCAAGAGATGAGTAACAAGACACCTTCCGAACTAAATTGGCACACCCCTTTATTTTTATTATCTCACTGTCTTCTTTATAGGGACTGGCAACTAAGCGGGCTTTGTGTTACCTATTTTTGTTGTGCCCCTTGGCCAATCCTTTGTGATGGGGGGGAAGAAAAAAAAACGAGCAATAGTTTTCAATAAGTCTGCCTTCTTACCTGAAGAAAAAAAACCGTCAATCTCAACCATGGAAACATTCAACATAAAGTTGGATGAACCTTTGCACAAGACACACCCGTGTTATAACACCAAACATGTCCGCACGGTACAGATAACAGCAGCAATGATATCCCTTATATCGTGGGCAGAGAAGAGAATACAGAGACAGTCAAAATGATAACAACAGCACCAGAATACCACAACTTACCTCAGCACAGCAGGATAAAGGCAGCACGTGAGTGGCGAGTCATCTCTTCAAGGCCGCGGCCCGCAAAGCAGCCTATTGGGCTGGGCATTACTTGCCTACCCTACGTTAGCCTTCCGCCATCCGCGCTACACGTTATGGGTTCAACATAATTATGTATCTCCACAAAAGATTGAACTTTTTATCGTCAATTTGCAGCCTAACACGATTGTTCTGATTGCTATATCATCCAAAATATCGAATCTATAGTAATCTGGCAAAAAATATAATGAAAATCGATATAAAGCGCTAACATCTCGTGTATCAACATGTGTAAAGTAATAGGCTGCGAGTTTATATAAAGTAATAGGCTGCGAGTTTATATAAAGTAATAGCCTGCGAGTCTATATATATATATATATATATATATTATATATATATATATATATATATATTATATATATATATAATATTATATATATATTTTATATATATATATATAATATATATATATATATATATATATATATATATATATATATATATATATATATGAGCTACAGACCGCATAACGACTCTCTCATCCACACACACATATGATATGTATAAATTCACATATGTGTGTGTGCGTGTGAGTACAGGCGTAGGCTATACATAAATATTGACAGATAGATGGATAGATATAGTTTGATATATTGATGGATAGAGAGATGGACTGATTGATTAATAAACAAATAATATGTATAAAGTGAAAAGATTTCACTCAGGTTTGCACAAAGATTATTGAATAGACCCGTTTAATCACACCTAAACCGCGGGGTATTTTGAAGCTTTGGATGCAATATAGGCTACACATCACTGTACTCTTTTTTTTTCTTTTTTTTGCTGAAAATTCACCATATTGCTATGCATTTTTGGGGACAAAAATATCACCAGACCGCGGAACTGTGATTGGTTGTGACGTAGGTTACTCGTCCCTTCAGTCTCAGATCTCGCCCAGCTGATCGGCTCTTTATGTCATCAGCAGACCGTCAGTATCTATCCATTCAACATGTCCCAAACAAAAAGAACATATTATCATGTTTGTTTTGTGCAAATGTGCAAAAACACCACAATTAAAACACCAGAGAATGTGGGCCTCAGGACCCACCTAAACGGAGGTCCTTCTGACATTTCAACTCAGCTAAGTGGGAAGACCTAATGCAGTACTATGTACTCTGATTTTCCATGGAATGATTACTGCTTCCATGTCAGAGACCCATCTCTGTGCAGAGCGCATAACTGAGGTCATAGTCTCTTGCATGAAGGCGTACATTCCACACACTTACTCTAATCCTAAAGCCCATCAACCTTGGTTTAACTCTTGCTTGTTCTCATGCTGTCCGAGATAGAGAGGCGGCTCACAGACGGTACCGTAACCATCCATCTCCTGAAACTCATGCCCTTTATATTTCTGCCCGTAATCATGCCAAATCTATACTTCAACTTACCAAAAACTCCTTCATTCATAGAAAATGTCAAAATCTTTCTGAATCAAATTCCTCTCGTGACTTCTGGCATCTAGCAAATAACATCTCTAACAATTTTTCTTCTTCATCTTTCCCTCCTATGCTTCACCCAGATAGCTCCACAGCTGTCTCATCTATTTCTAAAGCTGAACTCTTCGCTCAAACCTTTGCTGAAAATTCCACTCTGGTTGATGAAGGGCTTGTTCCTCCTTCTCCTCCACCCTCTGACTATATTATACCTGTTATTAAGATCCTTCGTAATGATGTTTTCTTTGCTCTTTCTGGCCTAGATCCTCGGAAGGCTTACGGTCCTGACGGAGTCCCTCCTATTGTTCTAAAAAACTGTGCTTCTTTGCTTGCACCCTGGCTGGTCAAACTTTTCAGTCTTTGTCTATCTACTTCCACCTTTCCTTCTTGCTGGAAGTTTGCTTACATCCAACCTGTTCCTAAGAAGGGTGACCGTTCCAATCCTTTAAACTACCGTCCTATAGCTTTGACTTCCTGCCTTTCTAAAGATTTTGAATCTATACTTAATAATAAGATTCTTAAGCATCTATCTCCTCACAACCTTCTATCTGATCGTCAGTACGGTTTCCGTAAAGGGCGATCTACTGGCGATCTTCTAGCTTTCCTAACTGAATCTTGGTCATCCTCCTTTAGGAGTTTCGGTGAAACTTTTGCTGTTGCCCTTGACATATCAAAAGCTTTTGATAGAGTGTGGCACAAATCTTTAATTTTCAAACTACCCTCATTCGGTTTCTATCCTTCTCTCTGTACCTTCATCTTAAGTTTCATTTCAAACCGTTTTATTGCATCTACTGTAGACGGACATTGTTCTTCTCCTAAATCTATCAATAGTGGTGTTCCCCAGGGTTCTGTCCTATCAGCCACTCTCTTTATATTATTCATTAATGATCTTCTTTGTCTAACTCAAAGCCCTATCCACTAGGGTACGCCGTATAACAAAAAATCTTTTTCTCAACTTTGGCATGCCAATTTCCTATGTAAAATGGAATTCTAAGACGATTTTATCTCATTCCATTTTTGCATTTGAGCAATTCTTACTATGCAAAATCGCACTTTTATATTGCACTCTTATCGAATAATGCTTAAATGAGTACGCAGTGTCCGGTTGGTCCTGTGTAATGCATCATGCACCAATATGAGTTCCAAATGACTAACGTGGTAAGCTCTTTCTGATCAGTTGGTTCATCAGGCACTACATCACAGTGTCACAGCCTCTACGTTGGCCTAGAACGTGTCCATCATGTCCTTCTTAGACCTGAAGCAGGGCATGGTCTCCCGGTGGTGGGCCCGAGCCCGGATGAACCCGTCTCTGGCCTGCTGCCCCACCACTGCTGCCGCAGCCTCTGTCACCTGCTTCACGACTCTTTCGGTGCTCTGAGTGTGGATAGAGAACTCCGGAACCTCGTACGGCTTGACCAGGATCTCCTGGATCTGATCCCCGGACAGTGAACAGGTGAATGCCGGCTCGTGCAGCTGACCAGGCTGCCAGCTGATCAATGTCTGCAAGCTGGTGGCTGTCAAGTTCAGCTTGGGTGTCATGCGAGGTCTTACACTGGTGTCCCCATACTCCTCGCCAGCCCTCAGCTTCAAAATCTGGGTCACGGCGAACCTGCGGTCGTCCTCACTCTGACTCGCCATCAGCGAGAGGACACATTCTGAGTGTGCGAACCATGCTTCTGTCCGCACATAGAAGGTCACAGCTGTTTGGACCTTCTTGGGCTGCGACCTCATCACTCTGATCTGCGTGAGGATGTGCTTGGGGCCGTCCTCTAGTCTGTGGTGAACCTTGATGTCGTAGTAGAGTTTGAAGTACACCTGCAGGCAGCACTTGACTAGGATTTCCAGGGTGTTCAGTTCTTTGCCAGTCAGTCCATACTTTCTGGTCCACATGTACACGAGCGACTGGGCTGTGGTGAGCCATCTGGAGTGGGACACCTTGCCACACTTGATCTCCTGCAGCTCGGACGGGAGAGAACGCCCCGCTCACAGCCTGGACCAGCTGGTAGGAGACCTGCTGGTCAGTGGACATGTTGACCAGGATACATTCCGGTATCTCCGTGAGATCTTCACCGCCTGGCACTCCTCTGAACTCTGCGTTGTACTGCATCTCATTCACGCTGGACAGCAGACTGCCCACTGGACCCGTGAAGCCAGTGTCAGATGAGGTAGGCCGTCGATGCTGGGATAAGGTGGCGGGGGAAACTCGTTTGTGTGCTACACGCATATACTCCAGAAGAGCTTGCGTCCCAGCATCTTCTCCAAATGGGCGTGAGTACCACCCTTCCACCCCGTGTTGGCCCTAGTTGAGTCACCTTGCAGTACGATCAGTGAGTCGGTGGAGTCGTATGTCACCAGCAGATCATAGACAGCCTGAGCCACTTGAACGCAGGCTCTCAGGTGGCACCGGGTCCTCTGGTACAAGTGCCAAAGGTACTTCCAGAGGCTCCTCTGTCACTGACACATGCTCCTCCCTGATCAAACCTTGGGTGCAGTTTCCCATAGCTGTCGGGCACCATCGCCCTGGTCTTGTCCTTCCTCCCATCGTAACCCAATCCAACTATTTTGGTACCCTGGTGCTTCCCCTGGTCAAGGTCCCTGACCGATGCCATGGCATCCTGTCTGGCCCTCCTCAGCTTGTTAGGATCGCAAACCAGGTACGACATGTCTGGAGAGAGGTGGCCGTCAGCGATAAGGTCCTGGAGGAATCCAGAAGCCAAGGCAGCAGCAGCAGTGGGGGTAACGTCGAACCGGATGCTTGGATGCGGAGCTGGACTTCGACCGTACGTGTTTGACCGACTTACGCTGTTTTTTTTTACTTTTGGAGTTTGGTGATAGGACCTTAGACCTTAAACAGTATCAAGCTCTGAAACCACCTACGTTGGGTAAATAATAACATGGAAAATCCAGTTGCCAGGAAAAAGGTTTTTCCTGGCAACCCGAAAACCCGAAAAACTAGGCGATTTTGTATGAGAAGTGAGCTTTCCGGCGTCTGGCGGACTTAATGTAGGTCTTACGGCAATATCGAGGGCATACTTCCGATAGAGTTTTTAGCGCTCTACAACTTTGTCGTCAGTGAAATTTATCGAATCTCGAACTTAAGTGGCTTTTCTGTGAGTTTAAAGATGGTGTATGCTAAGCTATGTTTTGCATATAAATATAAAAGTCCATTTTTGCATAGCAAGAAGTGGTCAAACCAAAAAGTTGAAGCGGACAAACCACCCTTAAAATTCAATTTTACATAAGAAAACACCCTGCCAAATTCGAAATAATCTATATTTCACTTTTCATTGGACCTACGGCGTACCCTACTATCCACTCCTACGCTGATGATTCTACCCTGCATTTTTCAACGTCTTTTATTAGACGTCCAACTCAACAGGAACTAAGTGATTCACGGAGAGATGCCATAGAGCGCCTAACTTCTGATCTCTCTATAATTATGATTGGGGCAAAGCAAACCTTGTTTTGTTCAATGCCTCAAAAAACAAATTTATTCACCTATCTACTCGACAAAACTTACCAGATAACTATCCCCTCTTCTGCAATGACACTCAACTATCTTATTATTTTACAATCAACATTCTAGGACTATCCTTTACAGGAATCTGAACAGGAAATCTCACATCTCATCTCTTGCTAAAACACCTTCTAAGAAGTTAGGTGTCCTGTGGCGTC
The DNA here is from genome assembly GCA_016584305.1 of Chionoecetes opilio. Taxonomy (NCBI): domain Eukaryota; kingdom Metazoa; phylum Arthropoda; class Malacostraca; order Decapoda; family Majidae; genus Chionoecetes; species Chionoecetes opilio. The sequence goes on from JACEEZ010003809.1 coordinate 47,854, forward strand.
TGCGTCCTTTTTTTTCTCCCTCCCAGTTGCTTGCTCTGTACAGGGGCCTTATCCGCCCATGTATGGAGTATGTCTTACATGTTTGGGGAGGATCCACTTATACAGCTCTCTTAACCCCTTCACTGCGGCTGGTACAAATACGGTCTCTCAGCTATTTTAGGGTTCACTGCGGCTGGTACATATATGGTTTCTGTATTTAAACTGCGCGCTGAATGATATTATGGGTAAATATTCGTTGTGATAGGCTTGTATGGCAACAGTGTCAAGTGTTGCGATACAATAGAACCTCTTTTTCTGCTTGCGTGAGTTAGTGTGACTAATAAGGTCAAGCGCTACAGTACGACATGTTGACGCTGCCGCGCCCTCTACTTCAATGGCGAGGCTAATAGTCATGATATTCAATATATTCTTGATGGATATAAAACAGATGTATGAATGAATGAATGAATGTATGAATGAAGCATTTATGTACCAAAATAAGCTGTATTATGTTGAGTAGTAAGTAGTTTCATTGTGCGTCTGGCAGCACGGTCACGGCCCTGTTGCTGCACTTTGACGTAACTCTTCACTTATCTGGTAGCCTCCACCAAGACGAAACATAGAAATTCTGGTTTGGAATGAGCATCCTATTCATTTAGGCACTTTAAAATATGATCAGTAAATATTTTATATTTTAATTAAACCTGCCGCACAGGGGGGTAGGCCTATGAATTTGATATCCGCAGTGAAGGGGTTAAACAGGGTTGAGTCAAAAGCTTTTCGTCTCATCCTCTGACTGACTGTCTTCAATCTTTATATCACCGCCGGAATGTTGCTTCTCTTGCTATCTTCTACCGTAATTTTCATGCCCACTGCTCTTCTGAACTTGCTAACTGCATGCCTCCCTCTCTCCCGTGGCCTCGCTGCACAAGACCTTCTACTCATTCTCATCCCTATTCTGTCCATCTTCCTAATGCAAGAGTTAATCAGTATCTTTACTCTTTCATCCCTTTCACTGGTAAACTCTGGAACTCTCTTCCTGTTTCAATTTTCCCACTTTCCTACGACTTAAATCTTTTCAAGAGAAGAGTAACAAGACACCTTCCGAACTAAATTGGCACACCCCTTTATTTTTATTATCTAACTGTCTTCTTTATAGGGACTGGCAACTAAGCGGGCTTTGTGTTACCTATTTTTGTTGTGCCCTTTGTCAGTCCTTTGTGATGGGGGAAAAAAAGAAGAAAAAAAAACGTGCAATAGTTTTCAAGAAGTCTGCCTTCTTACCTGAAGAAAAAAAAAATGTCAACCTCAACCGTGGAAACATTCAACATAAAGTTGGATGAACCTTTGCACAAGACACACCCGTGTTATAACACCAAACATTTCCCCACGGTACAGATAACAGCAGCAATGATATCCCTTATATCATGGGCAGAGAAGAGAATACCACAACTTACCTCAGCACAGCAGGATAAAGGCAGCACGTGAGTGGCGAGTCATCTCTTCAAGGCCGCGGCCCGCAAAGCAGCCCATTGGGCTGGGCATTACTTGCCTACCCTACGTCAGCCTGCCGCCATCCGCGCTGCACGTTATGGGTTCAACATAATTATGTATCTCCACAAAAGGTTGAACTTTTTATCGTCAATTTGCACCCTAACACGATTGTTCTGATTGCTATATCATCCAAAATATCGAATCTAGTAATCTGGCATAAAATATAATTAAAATCGATACAAAGCGCTTACATCTCGTGTATCAACATGTGTAAAGTAATAGGCTGCGAGTTTTATATATAATATATATATATATATAATATATATTATATATATATATATATATTATATATATATATTATTATATAATTATTATATATATATAATATATATATATATATATTATATATATATATATATATATAATATATATATATATACAGAGAGAGAGAGAGAGAGAGAGAGAGAGGAGAGAGAGAGAGAGAGAGAGAGAGATGCCGTAGATAAATCTCCCGTATATACTCTAAATATATATATATATATATATATATATATATATATATATATATATATATATATATATATATATATATATAATTATATATATATATATATATATTTAGAGTATATACGGGCAGGAGATTTTCTGAGACAGATCTCGTTAAAAGTGATAGCTAGTTCAGCGTTTATCATCTTTTTCAAGATATTTCCTCTTTGTCTTAAGAGTGTCTTATTCTCTTTAGTAATCAATAGTATGACTTCGCCGTAGCTTGTCATTGTTGTATCGCGATTTCGGGTCTAAGAACCCTTCTTCAGCAGCATGTGGAAGATGTTTTCTCCTTAGTTGTAGAGGTGAGCATGATTTAGTTGTGGCGTGAAGCGCTATTTATTGATGGAAGTCTGGCTGCCGCGCGCGCTAGTGGGCGGCGCTGATTGGTAGATAACTTCTGCTTCTCGTTGATTTTTGTCTCCGTGAGTGGGCGACGCTTATTGGTTGTTGACTCCTCGCTTTGTTTCTCTGTGAGTAGGCTGTTATTAGCCTTTGTTCTTTTCATGCTTGGTAGAGCTTGTAGGTCGTTTGCCTGTACGTTAAGCTTGGGATTGATGTCTTTTATGTACAGTGTTTCTAGAATTGGAAGTCGCCGCACATCTGCACACATGTCGACCAATTCTGTATTTTCTTCTAAAAATGTTCTTGTGATGATGCCATGTTTTTTTAATAGGTGACTTGGGGCTCCGGAAGTTAGGTGGCAAGTAAGACGTCAAGACAGCTTCGTTGTCGTCATGCCGATGTAGGATGAGGGGAGGACTTCACAGTTTCCTCTTTTGCAAGTGATCCTATATACGACATGGGACTTTTGGTTTGTCTCCTTCGTCTGGCTTGGGCTGTTACGGAGAAGGAGGTTGCTGGTGTTCTTGTTTTTGTAATAAATTTGTAGTTTTATTCTCTTCTCTGGGTCTGCAGGTTTCACATTACGGTTGACGATTTGTGATATTATTCTTTCTTCATCCTGGTGAGCGGTGGAGAAGAAAGCCCGGTAGAAAATAGTTATGTCCTGGCTCTTTTTTGTGGCGTTAGGGTTGTACCAGTTCTCCATGATTTTCTTAGTCTGACGGTTGATGTCTCTCTCGCTGAATCAACCGTCAGACTAAGAAAATCATGGAGAACTGGTACAACTCTAACGCCACAAAAAAGAGCCAGGACATAACTATTTTCTACCGGGCTTTCTTCTCCACCGCTCACCAGGATGAAGAAAGAATAATATCACAAATCGTCAACCGTAATGTGAAACCTGCAGACCCAGAGAAGAGAATAAAACTACAAATTTTAACCCGAGCCGCAGTTCAGTCTCGTACCTGGGGTCGGAATGAGAGGTTGGTATCAAACCATACGCCCAGGTACTGGTGAGTGGTGACGTGCCGGAGGGGATCGCCATCAATCTGAAGGGGCTGCGGAAGGGGAGGGAGGCCGAAGGTCATGTAGCTGGACTTATCTGGGTTGATCTTAAGGCCCAGAGAAGTGCAGCGACGCTACAGTTGACCAAAGGCAAGTGGGGCGCGGGCCTGGTGGCTGTGTTTTTGGATGTAAAGGGCGAGATCGTCGGCGCAGCAGAGGAGGCGGACCCCTGGGCCGTATGAGTCTTCGAGGAGTCTCCCCATTAGCATGTTAAAGAGGAAGGGGCTTAAACAGCTGCCTTGCAGGGTGCCGAGTGTGGGCGTGCGCGGTGGAGACTCCCCTGGAAGCGCACTCGAGCGCTGCGCCCTGATAGGAATCCTGCTATCCACTGCAGGAGGCGGCCCCCGATTCCTTTCTCCGCTAAGGCCTCGAGTATTGCAGATGGGCTTGCCAGCTCAAAGGCCTTCTCGAGGTCGAGGAAAACTACCAGACCCGAGCGTGAGCGGAGCTCACCAAGGAGAGTCATGAGACAGGTGGTGGCACTTCTGCGGGGCTGGAAGGCGAACAGAAGGTGATGGAGTTCACCTATCTGCCAACGGAGGCGCGCAAGGACCAGCTTTTCCATTACTTTCCCTGGGCAGCTGAGAAGAGAGATGGGAAGCATTGCACCGGGGTCTTTGGGCTTTGGAATGGGTATGATCGTTGCGATCTTCCATATACCCGGTGGGGTTCCTGCCTCCAGCGACTGGTTGAAGGTCGCAAGCAGCTCATCCATGCCTCGAGCCCCAAGGTGTGATATCATGGAATAGGTTACTTTGTCGAGGCCTGGTGATGTGTCAGGCCCGCAGCGAAGGGCGACAGTCAGCTCCCGTGGTGTAAAGGGGGCATCAGTGGCCGCCTCCATGGAACAGGCTTCAGTGATGGTCCGAGACCTTATTATCTCCAGGTCTTCCTGTATCCTCCGTGTGGCGTGGGGGAGGAACGCGGGAGAGGTGCGCTCGGAGAAAAGTCTCGCTAACCTCTCTGCCTCTTCCGATGGTGCCGTGGTGTAGGCGGAGGGGGAGGACGAGGGCCATACATGGGCTTCACTCGGCGCCACATGTCTCCTAAGCGGGTGTGGCTGCCGATTGACCTGCACCATGAAAGCCACTCTTCCTCCTGGAGGCGTCGTTTCTCCGATTGGGCGTGACGGGCCACGCATCTCAGGTAGCAGCGGGAGGACGGGGTGGGATTTCTTCTGTGGGCCTTCCGCACCGCATTCACCCGTCTATTCAGCTCACTCACCCTGGGGCCGTAAATCCAGGCGTGTTTGTACGTGCGGGAATGTTCTTTGGTGAGGGATTGCCTGGTGGGCGGCACGGAGTATAGTCTCACTTAGAAGGGTCGCACGGTCGTCCAGTGGGATGTCAAGGTCCGCTTCCTGGAAAAGAGCCTCGGAAGTCGCCTTGAAGAGGCCCCAATCCGCTCGACGCATGCTAAAGCGTTGTGGTCGCCGTGGTGGTGGGGCGAGGCGGACCATCATGTCCAGGACTCCGAAGTGGTCGCTTGTGAGGGTGGGGTGAAGCGACCAGGTCGGAGTCGGGGCGATGGTGGAGGAGGCGAACGCCAGGTCGAGCCTCCCCGCCTGGACGTGTGTCGGGCTCCGGACATCGTTCAGGAGTAGGACGTGTCCAGAGTCCCTGAACGAGGCATATAGGTGGTGGCCGGCTGCATTGGTGGGGGAGGGTGAGTGGAGCCACGGGTGATGTGCGTTGAAGTCGCCAGCTAGAAGCACACTCTCCGTGGCTGCGAGGCCAAACAGTTCCTCCAGGTCAAGGACCGCTTCTGGTGGCCGGTACAGGTTGTACACAAGCAGGTCGAGGTAGGGGAGGCGTAGAGTGACGGCCTGCACTTCTACTCCTTCGCCACAAGGGAGGGGCTGCTGATCCTGATGGCACCGGAGGAGGTTTCGAGCCAGGATGACAAGTCCAACACCCGCTCGATGTTCCCGTGGGCAGTGGACGGCTCGGAGCCCAGGGAGGGAGATAGTGGACCCCTCAGGCGGCAGTGTCTCCTGAAGGAGGAATACATCTACTGTATCCCTACGTGCCACCTCTAAGAGGGAGGTCCTGTAGGGGCGGAGTCCTCGGCAGTTTCATTGACAGAACCGGAGGCGTCGGGCACTGTTAGTGGTGGCAGCGATGGACTGTGTGGGTGAGCCTCCGTGGACTCATGCGCCCTCAGGACGACCTGACTCGTGATCCTGTCCGCGACCTTGTTGGTTACCGTTTCGAGGGCGGTCAGGTCGATTTTGGCCCCCATGGATTCGGTCACTAGCTTCGCCACGGCCATTGAAATTTCCTTGGCTAGATCCCTGATATCTTTTGGTGTTATGATTATGCTGCCCTTGGGAAGGTAGAGCTGAGGGGCAGGTTGAGACGGTGGGGGTCTCAACCCAGGTCGGGAGTGGGGTCTCTGTCTTCCTCGGTGGTGGGGGTGGAGCAGCAGGTCGGACGGGCTCTTGCAGCGGGGGGAAGTCCTCCAGTTGGGGGCGTGGTTGGGACGGCCCTAGGCCGTACCGTTGCTGGCCCCAGACAAAAGTGCCGGGAGGAGTGGGGACTGCGGCAGTTTGTTGAGCCGCCTGCACCCATGTTACTTGCCGCTCGCGGCCTTGGTCTACCTTTTCCTGTCGAACAGGGCAACCTTTGTTCCAGGCGTGGTGGCGACCTCCGCAGTTAGGGCATCGGTGAGTGACCTCCTCTTTCCGCTCCGTGGACATCCGTGGCCACGATGAGGGAGGAGTGCGGCCTGCCCACCATCCAACACCGCATTCTGGCTCGGACGTCGATCGCCATGGTGGCGTACATGCGTCGTTGGCCTGCAGCTCCACTAATCAGACAGTACTGCCACGCCTTCCAGCGCCCCCCAGCAGCTGGCCCAGACAAGGACTGGGTACACGCAGCAGCGGATTCCGCCAGGACCCTGGACGTGGCCAGGGCCGTACGCTGCGACCCCGACCTACCCCTCCCAGATCACCTCCCGTTGGCACCTTGGGCCCCACCGCTCTTTACCATCACCACCTCCCAGCGAGTGAGACCCAGGGACCTCCTACCCACCCATCTCCGGCAGGAGGCGCTTGCCCTTATAGCCTCATGCTATGGCCCATCGACGGCCATCTACTACACCGATGGCTCAGTCGGGGCAAATGGCGCGGCGGGCGCGGCATTCGTGTGTGGGGCCTACACCGAAGCCCACAGACTCCCAACCTACACCACGGCCTTTCAGGCTGAACTAGCGGCACTGCTACTGGCCCTAAAGCACGCATCCGAGGACCGTCACAACACCATCCACCTCTTCTCGGATTGCCTCGCTGCGCTTCACGCTCTCAACTCCACTCCCAAAGACAACGTTGAACTCCTATCTGCCATCCACTACCAGTTGGCCCTCCTCTACCGTGACGGCACCAATTCCCACCTATATTGGGTCCCGGGACACGTTGGTGTTCCCAGGAATGAGAAGACAGACACTGCGGCTGGACTTGCTGGAGAAAGAGAGCAAGTCACCTTCTCATTACTCCGCAGCGCCTCTTCCATCAAGGCCGCAGTGGACAGAGCGGCACTGAGAGACACCCGCTGCCTCTTCGAGGATGCAATGGAGGAGGGGTCAAGGTCGGTGACGTGGTACGCCACAGCGATAAGACGAGAACCCCTCACCCCCCACCAGGTTTACCTCCAAGGGTGGTGTCCCGCCTAATCCGGCTCCGCCTTGGCTACCGATGTGCCTCACAGATCCTGCAGACTGCCCCTGACCAATGCCCGTACTGCTTCGAAATCGAGGATGATCCCCTCCACCACTACATCCTCCGATGCCCAGTGACCCAGGCCCTCCGCCACCATGTGGCCTGGATCTCGGACACAGACAACGAAGCAGCGGCACTAGCAATAGCCTCTGCCTCGACTCAAATGCTCGCAGATCTTTGTAACAGATACCCTCCTCCATAAAAATTAGGCCGTGCAGCAGTCATCCCCCGACGGTCGCTTTGTTAGCCCGTGTGCTCCTCCCAAAAAGGGAGCACAATAGAAAACAACACAACAACACAACTAAATCATGCTCACCTCTACAACTGAGGAGAAAACATCTTCCACATGTTGCTGAAGAAGGGTTCTTAGACCCGAAATCGCGATACAGCAATGACAAGCTACGGCGAAGTCATACAATTGATTACTAAGGAGAATAAGACACTCTTAAGACAAAGAGAAAATATCTTGAAAAAGATAATAAACGATGAACTAGCTATCACTTTTAACGAGATCTGTCTCAGAGAAAATCTCCTGCCCGTATATACCTCTCTCTCTCTCTCTCTCTCTCTCTCTCTCTCTCTCCTCTCTCTCCTCTCCTCTCTCTCTCTCTCTCTATATATATATATATATATATATATATATATATATATATATATATGTATATATATGAGCTACAGACCGCATATCACTTTTAACGAGATGTCTCAGAGAAAATCTCCTGCCCGTATATACTCTCTCTCTCTCTCTCTCTCTCTCTCTCTCTCTCTCCTCTCTCTCTCTCTCTCTCTCTCTCTCTCTCTCTCTCTCTCTCTCTCTCTCTCTCTCTCTCTCTCTCTCTCTCTCTCTATATATATATATATATATATATATATATATATATATATATATATGAGCTACAGACCGCATAACGTCTCTCTCATCCACACACACAGGACACATGCACATATGATACACACACATATGATATGTATAATTCACATATGTGTGTGTGTGTGTGTGTGCACGCGCGTGCGTGTGAGTACAGACGTAGGCTATACATTAATGTTGACAGATAGATGGATAGATATAGTTTGATATATTGATGGATAGAGATGGAATGATTGATTAATAAACAAATAATGTGTATAAAGTGAAAAGATTTCACTCAGGTTTGCACAAAGATAATTATTGAATGGACCCGTTTACTCACACCTATAACGCGGAGTATTTTGAAGCTTTGGATGCAATATAGGCTACATATCACTGTATTAATTTTTTTTCTTTTTTGCTGAAAAATGCACCATAAATGAAATATATGCCTTTTTTGGGACAAAAATATCACCAGACCGCGGAACTGTGATTGGTTGTGACGTAGGTTACTCGTCCCTTCAGTCTCAGATCTCGCTCAGCTGATCGGCTCTTTATGTCATCAGCAGACCGTCAGTATCTATCCATTCAACATGTCCCAAACAAAAAGAACATATTACCATGTTTGTTTTGTGCAAATGTGCAAAAACACCACATTTAAAAAACCAGAGAATGTGGGCCTCGGGACCCACCTAAACGGAGGTGCTTCTGGCATTTCAACTCAGCTAAGTGGGAAGACCTAATGCAGTACTACGTACTCTGATTTTCCATGGAATGATTACTGCTTCCATGTCAGAGACACATCTCTTTGTGCAGAGCGCATAACTGAGGTCATAGTCTCTGGCATGGAGGCGTACATTCCACACACTTTCTCTAATCCTAAAGCCCATCAACCTTGGTTTAACTCTGCTTGTTCTCATGCTGTCCGAGATAGAGAGGCGGCTCACAGACGGTACCGTAACCATCCATCTCCTGAAAATCATGCTCTTTATATTTCTGCCTGTAATCATGCCAAATCTATACTTCAACTTACCAAGAACTCCTTCATTCATAGAAAATGTCAAAATCTTTCTGAATCAAATTCCTCTCGTGAATTCTGGCATCTAGCAAATAACATCTCTAACAATTTTTCTTCTTCATCTTTCCCTCCTATGCTTCACTCAGATGGCTCCACAGCTGTCTCATCTATTTCTAAAGCTGAACTCTCCGCTCAAACCTTTGCTGAAAATTCCATTCTGGTTGATGAAGGGCTTGTTACTCCATCTCCTCCACCCTCTGACTATATTATACCTGTTATTAAGATCTTTCGTAATGATGTTTTCTTTGCTCTTTCTGGCCTAGATCATCGGAAGGTTTACGGTCCTGACGGAGTCCCTCCTATTGTTCTCAAAAACTGTGCTTCTGTGCTTGCACCCTGCCTGGTCAAACTTTTCTGTCTTTGTCTATCTACTTCCACCTTTCCTTCTTGCTGGAAGTTTGCTCACATCCAACCTGTTCCTAAGAAGGGTGACCGTTCAAATCCTTTAAACTACCGTCCTATAGCTTTGACTTCCTGTTTTTCTAAAGTTTTTGAATCTATACTTAATAAGAAGATTCTTAAGCATTTATCTGCTCACAATCTTCTATCTGATCGTCAGTACGGTTTCCGTAAAGGGCGATCTACTGGCGATCTTCTAGCTTTCCTAACTGAATCTTGGTCATCCTCCTTTACGGGTTTCGGTGAAACTTTTGCTGTTGCCCTTGACATATCAAAAGCTTTTGATAGAGTGTGGCACAAATCTTTAATTTCCAAACTACCCTCATGCGGTTTCTATCCTTCTCTCTGTACCTTCATCTTAAGTTTCCTTTCAAACCGTTCTATTGCAGCTACTGTAGACGGACATTGTTCTTCTCCTAAATCTATCAATAGTGGTGTTCCCCAGGGTTTTGTCCTATCAGCAATTCATTCATGTCATTCACTCTCTTTATATTATTCATTAATGATCTTCTTTGTCTAACTCAAAACCGTATCCACTCCTACGCTGATGATTCTACCCTGCATTTTTCAACGTCTTTTATTAGACGTCCAACTCAACAGGAACTAAGTGATTCACGGAGAGATGCCACCGAGCGCCTAACTTCTGATCTTTCTATAATTTATGATTGGGGCAAAGCAAACCTTGTTTTGTTCAATGCCTCAAAAACCCAATTTCTTCACCTATCTACTCGACAAAACCTACCAGATAACTATCCCCTCTTCTGCAATGACACTCAACTATCTCCTTCTTCTACAATGAACATTCTAGGACTATCCTTTACTAAAAATCTGACAGGAAATCTCATATCTCATCTCTTGCTAAAACAGCTTTTAAGAAGTTTGGTGTCCTGTGGCGTCTGCGTCCTTTTCTTTCTCCCTCCCAGTTGCTTGCTGTACAGGGGCCTTATCCGCCCATGTATGGAGTATGTCTCACATGTTTGGGGAGGATCCACTCATACAGCTCTCCTAAACAGGGTTGAGTCAAAAGCTTTTCAACTCATCCTCTGACTGACCGTCTTCAATCTTTATATCACCGCCGGAATGGTGCTTTTCTTGCTATCTTCTACCGTTATTTTCATGCCCACTGCTCTTCTGAACTTGCTAACTGCATTCCTCCCCCCCTCCCGCGGCCTCGCTGCACAAGACTTTCTACTCATTTTCATCCCTATTCTGTCCATCTTCCTAATGCAAGAGTTAATCAGTATCTTTACTCTTTCATCCCTTTCACTGGTAAACTCTGGAACTCTCTTCCTGTTTCAATTTTTCCACTTTCCTACGACTTATATCTTTTCAAGAGAAGAGTAATAAGACATCTTCCGAACTAAATTGGCACACCTCTTTATTTTTATTATCTTACTGTCTTCTTTATAGGGACTGGCAACTAAGCGGGCTTTGTGTTACCTATTTTTGTTGGGCCCTTGGCCAGTCCTTTGTGATTGGGGGGAAAAAAAAAAAAAAAAAAAAACGAGCAATAGTTTTCAAGAAGTCTGCCTTCATACCTGAAGAAAGAAAACCGTCAACCTCCACCGTGGAAACATTCAACATAAAGTTGGATGAACCTTTGCACAAGACACACCCGTGTTATAACACCAAACGTGTCCCCTCGGTACAGATAACAGCAGAAATGGTATCCCTTATATCATGGGCAGAGAAGAGAATACAGAGACAGTCAAAATGATAACAACAGCACCAGAATACCACAACTGACCTCATCTCAGCACAGCAGGATGAAGGCAGCACCGTGAGTGGCGAGTCATCTCTTCAAGGCCGCGGCCCGCAAAGCAGCCTATTGGGCTGGGCATTACTTGCCTACCCTACGTTAGGGTCTCTGTAATAAGAGGGTACCGCCATTCATAGGCCCTATGTTAAACGCTACTGGGCGCCATCTTAGTACCAGGGCCTCTTCGTTCACTCTAGACCCGGGGAAGTTCTCAAGGCATGGCCCCGCAGTATATCATGTTATACATGTGTAAAGGATATACTGTTATCTTTGGAAATGTTTGTTATATAAGATTATCACATAAAACACAGTAAAACACATTAAATAAAGGTCATTATGAGACTGAAGAATTATGCATGAACTTAACATTCACTTAAACTCGTCGTCATGTAAAACTTTGTGGGACAACTTATTGCATGGACTATATCAATAGAAGCAGAATTTTATTAGCTTTCCATTGATGTATTTCGTTTTCTGATAAATGCAGTAGTACCATGCAGAAGCTAGCGTTAACTAAATAAATCGCCACGGCGGCCGCTCTCTCTCTTTTCCTTTACCCTCCTCTCTCCGTGAAAGAGAGAGAGATATGAGAGAGTTACCAAAATACTTTTTCTACTCTATATATATATATATATATATAGATATATATATATACAGAGAGAGAGAAGAGAGAGAGAGAGAGAGAGAGAGGAGAGAGAGAGAGAGAGAGAGAGAGAGAGAGAGAGAGAGAATTAGAAAAGTTTTTTGGTTACTCTCTCATATCTCTTTCACTCATATCTCTCTCTCTCTCTTTTCCTTTACCCTCTCTCTCTCCCTCTCTTTTCATTTCGCTCCTCTCTCTGTGAAAGAGAGATATGAGAGAGTTACCAAAATAATGTTTCTACTTTTATATATATATATATATATATATATATATATATATATAATATATATATATTATATATATATATATATATATATATATAAAGTAGAAAAAGTATTTTGGTAGCTCTCTCTCATAATACGAAAAGAGGGAGAGAGAGAGGGTAAAGGAAAAGAGAGAGAGAGAGAGAGAGAGAGAGAGAGAGAGAGAGAGAGAGAGAGAGCGGCCGCCGCAGCGATTTATTTATTTAACGCTAATTTCTGCATGGTACTACTGCATTTATCAGAAAACTAAATATATCAATGGAAAGCTAATAAAATCCTGCTTCTATTGATATAGCCCATGCTATAAGTTGTCCCACAAAGTTTTACATGACGACGAGTTTAAGTGAATGTTAAGTTCATGCATATTTCTTCAGTCTCATAATGACCTTTATTTAATGTGTTTTACTGTGTTTTATGTGATAATCTTATAGAACAAACCTTTCCGAAGATAACAGTATATCCTTTATACATGTATAACATGATATACTGCGGGGTCATGCCTTGAGAACTTCCCCTGGTCTTGGGTGAACGAAGAGGCCCTGGCACTAAGATGGCGCCCATAAACCGAGTTGTCGCTACTTTAGGGGAGAGCGGTGATAATTCGGACGGTTGGATGGTCCGGACATTGCATTTCCTGAAAAATGTATGGGACCTAGCGCCAGGAGATCTGGCGTGAAAATGCGAGACTTTGTTTACCAGGACCACGCGGGACAACGAAGCCGCCGGCGCCATACTTTTTGATGCAGGTAAGTTTTTGTTTTGTTGCACCTTCTGTTATATTTTGCATGTGTGTCGTAAGCTATACCTCCATGAATATGACAAGTATCAGATTGTGTATTATTATGGTGAAACAGTGATGCCTAACGAAGATATTACCGTAAAATACGAATGCTTACCTCTCGTGTTTGAAAGTCGAGTGTAGCCATCTATATGTTTTATAGTGTTGGGATGATTCAGACATTTGATGAGGGGGATGGTTCGTCATTGTTCGAACCATCACTAAGCAATTACATTATGAAATTATTCTTTGAAGCATGTATGTTATGAACACTTAAGTGAAACAGAATGGTTATTATTAACCTGGGAGTACATATTTATCGTTTTTATGTTTAAATGTGTTTTGTAGTATAGTATATAATAGTCTTTAAATATTAAATATTATTAATAATATCACGTTCATTTCTAATTTGAGTATAACATATTAATGATTCTACATTTAAAACAACTTGTTTCCTTTGTTTCAAACACCCACCAGCCATCATGGAGAGGAAATATAAGAAAAAAACGAACAGGGAGAGAGATGAAGCTGCTCTGCAGTCTGCTTTTACTGAAGTAAAGGAAAGTGGAAGCTCTATGAGGAAAGCTGCTGAAAAATATGGGGTTCCAAGAAGCACACTTCACGACTATTTGTGTGTTGTTTGAGGGAGATAGAGGAAACCAATTGTCCATAATTCTGGATAAATTTGGTCTAATTATATATTTTATTTTTTTACAAAATATAGAGGCTATTTTTTTGTACGTGAGTATAATAAAAATGTTTTGAACTGATAATTTCTTGTTTATTAGCCAATCCAGCTCACATTATCTTAAAGTAATCGTCCAGACCCATTTTTTCTTTGCATAATTATGTTGAATGTTCATTCAAAATACCTAATCCACAAAAAATTATTCATTTTCACGCCTTATTTCTTTAAAAACATGACTTTTGTAAAAAGCGCGGGAAAAACAACAGCCACATTCCAGCCGTGGCGCGAAACTTGCTGGCGACGTCACAAGAGGTAAGCCTCCCAGCCCCGCCCGACACAGACAGACGGAGACTCTGAGAAAAATGTAGTACTTGGGGAATTTTGGGTGCTTCTGGTATATTTTTTGTGCGACACGGCACATACTTGCATCCTGCATGGGCACAGCAAGAAAGCCGTGCCCTTCCCGAGAGCTTAGCACTTCACAACCCACACGGCGACGATATATGTGTGCAGACCTTTGGAGCGACGGGGAGCGGCTGGTAGTAGCCAGGGTACCTCTCATCTCGGTGGCCTCGCTACTACCTGCCGCTCCCCGCCGCTGCACACATCTGCACACATATATCGTCGCCCCACAGTTTGCAAATGGGTGCTAAGCTCTCAGTAAAGGCACAGCCCCCACGCTGCACCCACACATCAAGGTAAAGAGACAGAAGGTAACGTCACCTCCCTTTTGCCGCGCTGGGGGAAGTGACGTCAATAAGAATTAAGAGGGCGAGGAGGAGGGTGAGAGTGAAAGAGAAGATGGAGGAGGAGGAGGTAGGCGAAGGGGTAGGAGGAGGAGAAGGTAAGGGAAGGGAGGAGGTATGAACATAAGAACATAAGAAAATAAGGCATGGCCTTGCATGTCAGGTGGGAAATGAACTTTGCTTGTCCCGCTAACGGCAACAGCGGCACAAGCAAAGGGTGTCGTCCCCAGCTTGTGTGCTAGCTAGAACTCTCTCTCTCGAGTACACAATACTGATCAAGGTAAAGAATATGGGTGGCTTATACGGGATGAGAGAGAGAGAGAGAGAGAGAGAGAGAGAGAGAGAGAGAGAGAGAGAGAGAGAGAGAGAGAGAGAGAGAGAGAGAGAGAGAGAGAGAGAGAGAGAGAGAGAGAGAGAGAGAGAGAGAGAGAGAGAGAGAGAGAGAGAGAGAGAGAGAGAGAGAGAGAGAGAGGTGTCAGGTGTCAGGTGTCGGGTCGGCGGTGAGGCCTGAGTGAGGCCATAAAATATTTGAACGGTGGCGCCGTTGGCGCGATACCCATTGACGTCATGCGCACAAAGGACTGATTTTGCCTCGACGCCCCGGGGAGGTGACGTTACCTTCTGTCTCTTTATCTTGCCACACATGATGCAAGTACATGCCACATCGCACACAAAAAATATCAGAAACACCCAAAATTCCCCAAGTACTACATTTTTCTCAGTCTCCGCGCATCTGTATCAGGCAGGGCTGGGAGGCTCACTGTTGTGACGTCGCCGACCCATGGTGCGTCGTCTGCTGATAAACAGTTATGTTTTGAGAGCACGGGGAATGTACAGATTTTGAATGCGGATCATTTAAAAACGGGTGACTGGATGCAAAATGTGACAACATATTGTTGATATACTCGATCATGGCTATATTTTGACTGCATTAAATCAGGAATGATGAAATGGTCTGGACGATTACTTTCAGATTTTGCCGAGTAATACATGAGTCCGTACCATCCCACCCATCTGGTCGGACCATCATCACGGGTAAGGATGGTTCGGACGATTTAGAAACTTGTGTTTCGTCATTCACTGGTAAAAATCGAAAACAGCTATGGGTCTGATATCACCAGGCTAAAGAGCCAAATGATGAGGGAGCATTTTGAGATAAACAAAATTACACTGCTTCCTAAACTTTTTTTTCTATAAATATTTTTGAAAAAAGTGGCCGAATCATCACCGCTCTTCCCTATTATTCAAGGTACTCTAGGCCTGACCAAATGTTGTTGTTTTTTTTTTGTTTTTTTTTAACATTTGATATTAATTTTACAGCCAAAAGTTCCCGGTGAGGTTCCGATAACTATCTTTAGTCTGCACATTTACTAGTTGTCTATAAGTTGACTAATTATGTCCTGATGGCATCAGCCAGGCATTCACTGCACACTTGAAGATGTGGAGTGTGGCGGCCTGGTGCATGTCAGTCTGTCGCACTACACGGTTCCACAGCCTGCTGTATCGCGGCAGGATGGAGCGGAAGAAGGTCTCTGTCCTGGCGAAGGGAACAATGAGTTGTTGGTCCCTCTTGTGGGCGTCCCTGGTGGAGTATGGGTGAGGTGTCGCCCACGGCTGCCGGAGTATAGCGAGGTGCGGGGCGCCCTGCTTGAGGATTTTGTACGTGACGCACAGGCCGGCCACGTCTCGCCTGTGCTTTAGGGGCTGTAGGGGGGTGAGCTGCATGTCTGGTGCTGCCTTCAGGGAGATGAGTCGCTGGGCACGGTTTTGTACCTTGTCTAGAAGACCAAGGTACGAGGGGGGGCAGGATGACCAAGTCAGGGGGGCGTACTCCATGAGGGAGCGGACTTGGGCCGCATAAAGGGTTGTGACACCCCGAGCGTCAAGGAGGTGGGAGACGCGCCTGACGCAGTTCAACCTGCCTGCGGCCTTAGAGGCTGTCTTCCTGACGTGGCTGGTGAAGGAGAGGGGGCTGTTCACCTCAACGCCGAGAATGTTGACCGTCGGCTGCAAGGGCAACACCTTCCCGTCCAGAAGAATGGGTGGGACAGGGGTGGCTGGGGGGTGATGTCGCCGGGAGATCAGCATGACCTGTGTCATTGCTGGCCCGTTTGCCCGTTAAGGCCCGTTTTGCGGGCCTTATACGGCCCGCGGGCCGGACATTCCCCACCTCTGACATAAATCATACTTGATTTTTCAGCAAGCAACGGCAGATTTGCTTGGTTAGCAACACCAGATTTCCATAGCCTCGCTCCTTTGGTCGGAAATTAGTCCTTTCAGAAAGCGTTCAACACTCCCAGGTTGTGGTCGGTTGATCCGGTACTCCCACTTCTGGCTGATGATACATGATTACTTAGTTTTGCTCTCAATATGAGTTTTGAGTTCATTACTAGTATTGTACGTGATGAGGACACGTACGTGATGAGGCATATGCATTTATGCAGCAACGTCATTGCATAAGACGCACTGCTCCAAACTGCATTTTTTGTGACAGGGTTTTGACTTGCGTGAGGAGTGGTAGGGACAATGATTTCATATGGAGGTGCCCAGCTCACGAGTCACAAATTACGTCCACGCTATGGTTCCTTCTGGCAAAATTCAAAATTGCCCCTTTCAAAACTTCTGCAATTAGCTTTCTTTTGGAGCCACAACATACAGAACAAAACATGTGAAGTATGTGTAAGGAAGGGTGATGAAGAATGTGAAGAAGGGTGTGGTAGAGAGTTTTAG
>JACEEZ010003809.1:66074-68574 GCA_016584305.1 Chionoecetes opilio
TCTCTCTCCTCCCTCTCCCTCTCTTCTCCTCTTTTCTCTCCTCTCCGCCCCCTCCCTTCTTTGTGTTCGATGGATTCTATTTTCGGCTTTACATAACATGAAATATACGGAAATTAATTATTTTCAAGATGCTTTATTCTCTTCAGGTGGCGTGAGACAATGTGTGAGAAATACTTGTTTACTTAATTTTCCATTAGTTCATAATTTTGCATAGATCACACCAGTGTATTGTTAGCTTCCTCCTTCCGAAAATTATTATACATATATATAATTATATATATATATATATATATATAATATATATATATATATATATATATATAGTATATATATATATATATATATATATATATATATAAATTATATATATAATATATATTATATATATTATATATATATATATTATATATATATATATAATATATATATTATATATATAAATTATATATATATATATAAATATATATATATATATATATATATATATATATATATATATATATATATATATATATATTATATATATATATAAATATATATATAATAAAAATATATATATATAAAATATATATATATATATATAATATATATATATATATTATATATATATATATATATATATATATATATATAAAGTTTTTGGATGTATAGGCCTACATATTGGTTATTGTATTTTCTGTTTAGCATTGCAAGCAACGGATTAGTTGAGCAATTAGTGCTTGATTAGGTTTGTGCGATGCTAAGGAATTTATTGGTTCGCGGATCAGTTAGACATTAATGCGTCTTCTACGGTGGAACGTCATGATTTTTTTATATCTTTGTTTGAAAACGTCCTGTGGTTTAAGAGATTTACTCATCCTTGTATCACGTGGCAAAAGAAATCCCTTGCCTTTTCTCATAGTGAAGGGAGGAATTTTACTTTCTTTTTTATCTAACCTTTTTTTTATATTTGATCCCCGCGCGCCGCGACACAGCGATACACAACAACCCAGCAGCCCAGCTTTACATAACACCTCTACACTATGCAATGTTATTATTCTCAGCACATCATTACCCATAACGACCTTACATAAATCACAAGTGCACAACAGAATCCAGCGCAATGCTCTTTACCATTACACGTAACAGCACAACGCAGGCACTCATCAACAGCACTAGATTGCTTCATAGCACTACATAACACTTCGTTGTATTACCTTGCACACACACTGCAGGAAAGGATTAGATCGCCAGACAAAGCAATGTTAACACAACGGTACTCAACACGGCAACACAGGTACAATACAGGTACTGAACACGGCAACACAGGTACAATACAGGTACTCAACACGGCAACACAGGTACAATACAGGTACTGAACACGGCAACACAGGTACAATACAGGTACTCAACACGGCAACACAGGTACAATACAGGTACTGAACACGGCAACACAGGTACAATACAGGTACTGAACACGGCAACACAGGTACAATACAGGTACTCAACACGGCAACACAGGTACAATACAGGTACTCAACACGGCAACACAGGTACAATACAGGTACTGAACACGGCAACACAGGTACAATACAGGTGCTCAACACGGCAACCAGGTACAATACAGGTACTCAACACGGCAACACAGGTACAATACAGGTACTGAACACGGCAACACGGGTACAATACAGGTACTGAACACCGGCAACACAGGTACAATACAGGTACTCAACACGGCAACACAGGTACAATACAGGTAACGCAACACGGCAATACAGGTCAAACAACACAGGTACATACTCAACACGGCAACACAGGTACAATACAGGTACTCAACACGGCAACACAGGTACAATACAGGTACAACACAACGCCACCCAGACAACAAATAAGACACTTTATAACGGGACACTATAAAATTGTCACCCAAAAACGAGTTCTAAAACGAGGGAAGAAAGAAAAAGTAGAAACAAAACATTGCAATCTCATCAACAACTCTACTTTCTGTCTTGTTAGTGTGAATATGCAAATGTTATTCTCGGCAATCTATTTTATCGTAAACTTTTTAATTACATACGATTCTGGCGACGATGTGGACGAAGTAGTTCCGCTTTGTTTAACGAGGCTGCCATTATAAGGTTTTTTTCCCACCAATTTTTCTTTGTATTTTATTATTGTATTTTTAATAGAGAGTTGTAGGTCTGGACGTGTGTCTTAAGGTTGTGGTGTTGTGGGTAGTGGTGTGGGTATATAGGTTGTGGTGGTGTGGTGTTTGTGGTGGTAGTTGATGCAGTGTGGTTGGTGTGTGGTATGGTGGTGGTGGTTGAAGATATGTACACTGTAAAAAGTAAAGGGTATTTAAAGGTTTTTTGGCTGTGCCAAGTTCAAGATTCTATGACTAACGATTTGACATTTTATTTAGGTGGGATTCTATCCTCACCCCGGGGGTTTTGCCAAGCCGCTGGTTTTGAAATTATTACACTCCGACTCGAAGAACAATACCTTAAAATATAAACACCCC
>JACEEZ010003809.1:73574-76074 GCA_016584305.1 Chionoecetes opilio
TACACACACACACACATACACACACACACACACGCACGCGCGCGCGCGCGCGCCACACACACACACACACACACACACACACACACACACACACACACACACACACACACACACACACACACACACACACACAACACACACACACACACACACACACACACACACACACACACACACACACACGAAAAATGATGGATTTTTTCATGCCTATTTTTTTTTGGTCTCGTCTTTATCATTACACCTACATGCTCGAGTAACACCATTGATTTTATCCCTCTACGTCTTCCCAGAAACAGCTTAGAGCTCATAGAAATATTTGGCTACTGCTGGGAATTCACACGCCACACACCCCATCCACAGAAAATTTGATGTAAGGAAAGGAAGGGCTGAAAAAGAGGAAAAAAGATGACAGAGTGTAAGAATAGAGGACATACGCGCACTCTGGAAATGCAAGACCATCAGGCTATAAGAAAGATGAGAGGAAATAAAAGAGAAAACAAAAGTTGCATATAAGAGAAAACGAGAAAAAAAACAGAAACATGCAGGCTACATGTCAAGACTTACGCTGATTCACGTGTAGCTTTTAACCCACATTCAGGTGAGCTATTTTTATAACGTGATTTATTCCAGTCATGAGCTCACTGGAGGGACTGCCGCCTTCAAAGGAATATCTCTATCTCTCTTTTTTTCTTTCTCTCTCTCTGTCTCTCTGTCTATGAATTGCGCCGCCACGACACCACACACACACAACACACACACACACCACACACACACACACCACACACACCACACACACACACAACCAAAACACACACACACACACACACACACACAACACACACACACACACACACACACACACACAACACACACACCACACCCCACACACACACACACACAACACACCCCACACACACACACACACACACACACTAACTTTGCAATTTGCCTGCTTATAATTTTATATATATATATATATATATATATATATATATATATATATATATATATATATATTTTGTGTGTGTGTGGGGGGGGGGGGGGCACGACGCAGAAGGCACGAAGCCAGGCTGGCTGGATCCTTCGCACTTTCCGGACACGTGAAAGGCTTCCTATGCTGACATTATACAAGTCACTCGTGATACCGTTGTTGGAGTATTGTTGTCAGCTGTGGAGTCCATGGCGAGCAGGAGAGAAGCAGTCACTTGAAGCAGTACAACGATCTTTCACCGATAGAATATTTGACGTCCGACATTTGGACTACTGGGAAAGGTTACGTGAACTCGACCTTTACTCACTAGAAAGGCGTAGAGAAAGGTACGCTATATTATACATCTACAAAATATTGACCGGAAAATCTGTAAATAACTTGAATGTACGGTCTAGCAACCACCCACGACGGGGTCGGCTCTGCCATATTGAAAGGATATACCCCAGAGCAAGTACAAGAGTCAAGACGCTCAAAGAAAACGCTTTCGCTATAAGTGGGCCACACCTCTTCAATGCACTGCCCAGACACCTGCGTGACTCAACGGAACATAAGCTTGAACGTTTCAAGAACCACCTAGACAAGTTCCTACGGACAATACCCGATCAACCCAAGCTGCCTCATTACCACCTCTGCGCTGCCAGCAACAGCATCATAGACCAGATGGCGAAGAGACGAGCAGACGGGTTATACTAGTGGCGGCGCATCAGCGTGGCCACGGGCACCAACTGTTGCCTGAAACTACTCACCACAGGAACCACAGGTGTGTGTGTGTGTGTGTGTGTGTGTGTGTGTGTGTGTGTGTGTGTGTGTGTGTGTGTGTGTGTGTGTGTGTGTGTGTGTGTGTGTGTGTGTGTGTGTGTGTGTGTGTGTGTGTGTGTGTGTGTGTGTGTGTGTGTGTGTGTGTGTGTGTGTGTGAGGTATGGATGAGTTGTGGCCATGAATTTGTGATACTCGTACATTACTTGGGTAACAGTGTGTGTATCGGATGAATAATTGTGAGAGAGTGAGTGAGGGACGTATTTCACGGTCCATTTACATTGCTAACGAGGCATGGCAGAGGGAGGCTACGATGGACGTGGTGGTGGTGATGGTGATGGTGTTGTGTTGTGGTGTGAGGCAGCCGGCAATCCACGCCTCCCTCATCCCCACAACACCCCGAGATTACAGCAGACGCTCCTCCAGACCTGTCCCAGATCCTCCATGACAGTGTGTGGCGGCAGGAGGAACAGGAGGACGAGTGGCGAGAGCAAGATGACAAAGCGGTGATAATGGTGGTAGTGGTGAAGGTGGTGGAGGATGGTATAAGAGTGAAGTAGCGAGAAGCGTGTCCAGGCATGGCAAGAGGGAGAGGAGTGTTGGTGATGAGAGAGGAGTAGATAGAGAAGGTGAAAAGGGTCTTGGTGTAGGGTTGAGAGGAGAGAGAGAATGGGTGTTCGTTTAGACATGAGAGATAGATAGATAGATAGATAGAGAGAGAGACAGTGTGGCTTCGTCACTAATGTTTTGTAA
>JACEEZ010003809.1:81074-136074 GCA_016584305.1 Chionoecetes opilio
GAGCTCTACTACGGAGCATCTTTTTGTGTAAACTCCTCAGATGTCTCCCTCGACAGTGGCCTCGGCTGATGACCTGACTCATTACAGCATACACGACACAAAGACAAAGGGAAGGAAGGACAAAGCTGCTAAAAAAAAGTCCAAGGAGGTTAATGCATTTCAGAGCAAACTAGATAATTATCAACAGCTGCCCAACTCAATTACTTCGGCCCTTCGTAAAAAAAAATCGCTATTTTTTCTAACTTTAACTTAGTAAAAGTAACCTTTTCTAGCATTAGTATGATCTGTAGGTGTGTGTCTGTCTTCACCAATGAGGCTTTTTCATACTTATGTGGCGATTAGTTATCCTTATGCATCTCTCTCTCTCTTTTTTTCTCTCTCTCTGTTTCTAACTCGGGCATACAGATAAACGAAGATAGATATCCATAACCATTTTTGTAATTTTGAAATAAGACAAACAGACAGACAGACTGACTGCCTGCTAGATAACCATATAGACAATGAGTAAAAAAAACCTGCTAAGGAAAAATTATACTCATGATTGAATGAGAAGAACTTTTTTATTTCCATGCATTTGTAGTGTTTGCCGAGGACAATGGAGGCTTTCAGGGGAATGATGGCTGCCAGATGACGGAGATGCTCCCCCCCCCATGCAACACACACACACACACACACACACACACACACACACACACACACACACACACACACACACACACACACACACACACACACACACACACACACACACACACACACACACACACACACACACACACATTAAGAGTAACACACACACACACACACACACACACACACACACACACACACACACACACACACACACACACACACACACACACACACACACACACACAACAGGAACAGGAATTTTCCCCGACAGACTAAAAAAGGCCAAAGTGATTCCAATATACAAATCGGGCAGTAATAATGACATTAACAATTATCGCCCCATTTCCATACTACCAGCTTTCAGCAAAATATTCGAAAAAGTCATTGCAACCCGTTTGATTAATTACTTAGAAAATAATCAATTACTTTCTAAATACCAACATGGTTTTCGGGCATACCATTCAACAGAGTCAGGAATAATACAATTCACAAATAGTGTCTACAAGTACTTGGAAAAAAAAACATCATGTAGTCGGGCTATTTCTCGACTTATCAAAGGCCTTTGACTCTTTAAACCATCGTATATTGCGGGATAAACTTGAACATAATGGCATTAGAGGTGTACCACTGCAACTTTTTGAAAGCTATTTAAGCAATAGGTCACAGTCAGTGTATTGTAATGGTAATTATTATTCTTCAAAAACTATAACCACAGGAGTACCACAAGGATCTATTCTAGGACCATTACTTTTCTTGTTTACATAAATGATATTGCAAATGCTAGTTCCAAGTTCAAATATACTATATATGCTGATGATACCAACTTGCTATTAGCGGATAAGGATATACTAAATTTACACAGAAGTTTAAACTATAGAACTAGAATTAATTAATCAATGGATAAAAACTAACAAATTAAAACTTAATACTTCCAAAACTAACTATATCCTCTTTCAAAATCGTTCCTTAAACAATCATCTCCCTCCACTGTTCTTAGAGGGTGAAATTATTAAAAGTGTAACTCATACAAAATTCCTTGGGGTCCATATAGATGAAAATTTGAATTGGAGCTTGCAGATAAATTATGTATATTCCAAAACTATCCCGAATGTGTGGCATATTATATAAGGTACGTAATCACCTCACAATCGAAGCTATGATCAGTATATACTACACGTTGTGTTACCCTCACCTTATATATTGTGTGTCAGTATGGGGCATGTACTTGGCCCTCTTCATTACAAATTAAAAATAGCACAAAACAAAATTTTGAGATGTATATTTCATTTAGGTAAATTGATTTCTACAGCCAATATATTTTCAGAAACACAAGCTTCTAAATTTTTACTCTATCCATAAATGCTTTCTTCTACTATACATTTTAAAAAGTATTACAAATAGCAAGGGAACTTCCATTTTTAACTTACAAGAAACCATTCACAGCACTAGAAATAATAATGTTAATTTAGTTTGTCCGCCATATCGAACAACTCTCTTCAGGAACAGCATCTTTTATTTTGGTCCTCAATTATGGAATACTTTACCAACTGACTTGAAAACTCTGTGTAATTCGGGTAGTATTCCTCAATTTAAATAAAAAAAAAAAAAATATCTATTCACGCAACAAAATTTGTAGAAATACCACTCAATAAATAATGTAGATAGTGTCAAAGTTCATGAATCTGTTTTTCTCTCTTGTATACTGATGTCTACTATAATGTATATTTGATGCTCCTCAGCTAAATTGTATTTTTTTTTAATAGAAATATATCTGTCAAGGAGCCTTGGCTCGACAGATTCATTCCAAAATTTATTTAAATTGTTATGTATATATGTATATAATTGCTATGGAAATAAAACTTACTTACTTAAAACTTACTTACTTACACACACACACACACACACACATTAAGAGTTTAACACACACACACACACACACACACACATTAAGAGTTTAACACACACACACACACACACACACACACACACACACACACACACACACACACACACACACACACACACACACACACACACACAGTCCTCCGTGTCTGTAACGTTACATTATCCTTGTCTCTCACCTGTATTATGGGTTTAACTACCTTTATTATCGCCTCCTCCCCATCCTCTTCCTTCTCAATCTCTTCCTCTTTATTCTTCCTCTTCTTCATTCGTGTTTCCCCTCCTCCTCCTCCTTTCCATTCTCGTCCACCTCTTCACCTTCCTCCTTTTCCTCCTCCACTATCGTATTTTCTTGCCTATTTCCTATTTCTCCTAGTATGTAATTATTTTTTTTGCCTTTTATAATCATCATCCTTCTCGTATCCTTCTCTCTCCCCTCTCCGAACCACTATACGCTCCATTCTCTCTCTCTCTCTCCTCTCTCCTCTCTCTCTCTTCTCTCTCTCTCTCTCTCTCTTCTCTCTCTCTCTCTCTCTCTCTCTCTCTCTCTCTCTCTCTCTCCTCTCCTCTCCCCTCTCTCTCTTCTCTTCCTCCCCTCCTCTCTCTCCCTCTCTCCCTCTCTCGCTCTCGCTCTCGCTCTCGCTCTCGCTCTCGCTCTCGCTCTCTCTCTCCCTCTCCCTCTCCCTCTCCCTCTCCCTCTCCCTCGCGCTCTCGCTCTCGCCCTCGCCCTCGCCCTCGCCCTCGCCTCTCGCCCTCGCTCTCGCTCTCCTCCCTCCTCTCCTCTCCCTCTCCCTCTCCCTCTCCTCTCCCTCTCCCTCTCCCTCTCCTCTCCCCTCTCCTCCCTCTCCCTCTCCCTCTCCCTCTCCCTCTCCTCTTCCCTCTCCCTCCCCTCTCCCTCTCCCTCTCCCTCTCCCTCTCCCTCTCCCTCTCCCTCTCCCTCTCCCTCCCTCTCCCTCTCGCTCTCCTCTCCCTCTCCCTCCCTCCTCCCTCTCCCTCTCCCTCTCCCTCTCCCTCTCCCTCTCCTCTCCCTCTCCCCTCCCTCTCCCTCTCCCTCTCCTCTCCCCATCTCCCCCTCCTCCTCTCCCCCTCCTCTCTCCCCTTCCCTCTCCTCTCCTCTCCCTCCCCCATCTTCACTCCCTCTTTCACCTCCAGGCTCATGCTTCAGCCAATGTCTTCAATCATGTTAATGTTTACACGACACGCGGTAACCATTACTCTCCACTCCCTTCCTTCCTCCTTCCCACTCCTTCCTCTCCCTCCCTCCTTCCATTCCCTTTCCTCCCTTCTCGCACGCCATAGTAACCTAATGTAATAGCTGTCACGATGTTTCCTCTCCTCTGATAGGACTTACTTCATTCATTCGTTGCGTGTTTGATGGTGATAGTAGTAGTAGTGGTAGTGGTGTTTATAACACTGGACAACAAATTTCAAAAAAAAATTATTACTGGAGATGTGTAAAGTGATTTAGACTAATTTGGGTACGCTGATTTCAAAAATCATAACCGTTTTGCTGTATCAACGTCAGGATTTGAGTTACAGAAATACTCCCCATTGCCTAGAAGTCAGGATTTCAATGAAATTTACAAAAATTCATTTATTCATTTATTTCATCATGAATGCTTCAAAATTATAGAAATTACAGAAAAACTCTACTAGAATGTAATTAAAAATGCTTTAGGCATTTGGCTTTGCGTTTGTGCTGCTCTGTGTCAGTTTCACGATGCAGGAACCAGCAGAAGTCGCCCATCATGTTCGGGTTGTGCCGCCCTTGGTAACGCGTCTCCATGAGTGAAATCTCTTGGTGGAATCGCTCGCCGTGCTCGTCCGAGACAGCTCCCAAGTGTCAGGGAAGAAGTTCAGGTGCTGGTGTAGGAAATGGATCTTCAGGGACATCCTGGAGCCAAGTTTCCTGAAGGACTCCAGCAGCTGCTGCACTATTTCTTCATAGTTGTCCGCGCGCTCGTTCCCCAAGAAGTTGTCCGTCACAGCTTTGAAAGCTCCTCCACGCTGCCAGCTCTTTGTGGGTTTAGAGTGGTCGGAAAAGTTTCGTCCTTCATTACCTCTCGGATTTGCGGTCACAACAAAGACACCAGCCTTGATCTTAGCCTCCGACAAGGTGTTGCCAAACTTCTCCTTCAGGTATAAAACCCACGCCCATTCAGATCCATTGCCCGTACAAAATTCTTCATCAAGCCGAGCTTTATGTGGAGTGGTGGAAGGAAAATCTTGGCTGGGTCGACAAGGGCGACATGCTTCACGTTGTATCGACCAGGTACATGCTCCGTCCGCTCTTTCCAATCATTCTTCGTCCAGTGATTCTTGTCGTCTCTGCTATCCCAGAGACAAAGGAAGCACATGTATTTCGTTGTAGCCTGACTGCAGCCCTAACAACAGCGCCACCACTTTCAAGTCTCCGCAGATGTGCCAGTTGAAGTCATTGTACTTGATGGAATCAAGCAGCTGCCGCATAGTCTCATAGGTCTCTTTCATGCCGAACGCGTGAGCAGTGGGACTGATGGTTTCTTGTTGCCATTGTGGAGCAAAACAGCCTTCAAGCTGTTTCTTCCCCGAGTCGATGAAGAGGCGCCAGTCTGCAGGATCGTGATCACACCCAAGTTCTTTCAACAGACCGTTGATGTCACTGCAGAATGTCATCGTGTCTTCCATCTCAAAGAACTGAGCCATGTCGCTGTGACGTGCTCTGAACAAGGATATCTTGGTGTTAGGTTCAAGTAGATTCCACTGCTGCAGCCTTGATCCAAGCAGCTCTGCCTTCGCCTTTGACAGCGAGAGATCTCTTACAAGATCATTTAACTCTCCCTGGTTCAGAAGGTGTGGTTCTTGTTCTTGAGTGTCGGGTTCAAAAGGTTCATCACCATCCTCTTCGCCACTGCTTACAGTTATGTTTGATCAGCTGGACATGTTGGAACGGGGTTCTCGTCATCATGAGGCACAGGTTTACGAGCAGAGACGCAGTCAGCGTACTTGATGTGGCCTTTATTCTTCCTGTTGAAGCCGGCGATGCTTGTGCAGCAGAAATAACAATCATCATGATGATTCTGCGGCTCACGCCATATCATGGGCACCGCAAATGGAATGCTCGCGCGCTTGCCACCAACACTGAGTCAAGGCTGAGTGGCAGCTTGTGTAGCAGATGTGTGGTGCCCAGCTCTTTCCTTGGTCCCCCACCTTACACCGAAGTAGTGAAAGTAGGCGGCCTTCATTTTCACTGCCGTAGATACACTTCGCTGTTGATCTTTTTTGGTTATACCGACCACAGACATAACAGAAGTTGTCTGGATGATTGGTACAGGAACGTCTACTCATGTTTAACTGAAAGAAAGAAACGAAACAAAATTAGTAGTTATATAAGTACGTTATATCGTAGTTACGTAAGAGGTGGTAGGCTGCAGACTGCACTCTAAAGGTCGCTGTCTGTAGCTAGATTTGTATAGCGTAATTGATTGCGGCGTGATGTGGTTGGTTGCGCGTGGTCTAGTTTGTGTTAAAGAAAGTCGTTTCTCAAGAGCGCGTGACTTTGTTCTGCGCGCAGCCAACGGCTCACAAGGCCACAAACTAGACCACGCGCAACCAACCACATCACCCCGCAATCAATACGCTATACAAATCTAGCTACAGACAGCGACCTTCAGAGTGCAGTCTGCAGCCTACCACCTCTTACGAAATAGGCATGTTAAAGACATATGGAATTGAAGCATTCATGATGAAATAAATGAATAAATGAATTTTTGTAAATTTCATTGAAATCCTGACTTCTAGGCAATGGGAGTATTTCTGTAACTCAAAATCCTGACGTGATACAGCAAAACGGTTATGATTTTTGAAATCAGCGTACCCAAATTAGTCTAAATCGCTTTACACATCTCCAGTAGCAAACATGTTGTTGTCCAGTGTTATTGAATGATATAGATGTGATGCATAAAGATCCAGATACCTGTGTTTTCGCTTGACACTGATGTCTTCGTCCTCCTGACTGGTCACTTTCAGTTGATCCCGCCATCCACTACAGTGGTCCGAAAAGGGGGAGAGCGCATCAGTATCAAGGAAAGCTACACTAAACTTGGTCCAAAGAGATCCTCGACCCTCACTAGATGGTATATATTTAAGGGTTCTGACAACACAGGTTCATTTGCTGGCAAAGGAGTGGCTTGTCATTTCAGAGCACTGCTTCAAGCAAATGATGATATCCTGGATAGATTCATCAAGTTTGCTACTACGCCTGAAATACCCGACTGGATTTACCGGCAAATGGATAGATACATTTGCCTATTGTACAAGATCGGGAGTATCACTACAGACGATGTCGCAGAGCTACGTTGGATACTCTTTGCACAGAAGAACAAATAAGGTCAGCAATTGCCTCCCACAACAGGGACCCTCATTCCGCACACTTTTAGGGCATACTAAATGGCACTCGTCTGGAAACTGTCATCAGTACCCAAACCAGAAATTACTCCAGCAACAAACTACTACTGGAAGTCAGTTGAAGGGAAGCTTAGGCCAGTGTACTACAACAGTGTGCGGAATGAGGGTCCCTGTTGTGGGTGGCAATTTGCTGACCTTATTTGTTATTATGTGCAAATCTGCCCGCGCCAGAGGCCCTGTTGGATCTTCATGAGATAACTGTAAAACCGGCTGCAACATCAAATCTTGCGGGAGCAGCAAAAACAATCTGAAGTGTACAGACATGTGCGGCTGTGGTGACACATGTCAAAATGTCTTGCATTACCATCCTGTTGACATAGATCTTAATGATTAGTACAGTTACATACCATATGCAAATGTTCCATGGCTGGATAACATAATGCACATGCCTTTAAATAAAGGATATGATACCTCCAGACAAAGGTGTATTATAAATAAAGACGTCTTTGTAAATGATGTGTCTAATATTTTAACAATATGAACATTGATAACAAGAAATATTGCATTTCTTTGATTAAACAATGTAACGCTACCATGTATAGTGTACCGGGCAATCAAAAATATAATATTTGATATGATAGACAACAGTTTTGCACCCAAACTCATGATATCATGATATTTTGGATCATATTGGGTCATATTGGACTTATCTCGTTCATGCTGCATGATATGTCAATTATAAGTACACAAGCCGATTATATGGTTTTTGAAACATAGGAATAAACATAATGTTCATCTTATATCCCACATATTGGCGAATCTACAGCAATTTCAAATTTTCTGAGCGAACACGGCGGCCATCTTGGAGTTTTTCCTGTAATAACCAAATAAGGCTTCTGCTACTAGGACAACAAGCAGGAATCACATCAATAATATGCATTTGATAAAAAATATAAAATAATTGCTTTTGGCCCACGACTTAAAATAGTGAACAAATTCTGCCTGACTATGACAGCATTGTGACGCATGATGAAGCAGACATATCTCTCATAAGCTATATGCTGAATGCTGCGTCAGGGGGAGCTCGGACTGTGCGCATTCTTAGTGACGACACAGATGTGTTTGTTCTGCTTGTGTTCTGGTGCTGGAAAGGTGGGTTGACATGCCGAGTTCAGATGGAGAAATGGGACAGATCGGTGTTCGACATCAACGCCATTATCGCCAAGCTGGGGGAGAAATGCAAAGGCATCTTCGGTATGCATGCTCTATCTGGATGTGACAGTGTCGTTCCCAAATGGAAAGGGAAAGGCCTCTGCTCTCAAAGTGCTCCTTCAGAATAACATCCCTGGATTGGACACAGTTCTAGGGGAAGAGGATGCCACCCAGTATGACCTAATGGAAACTGGTACAGCATTCTTTCTGGCCCTCTATGGACAGAATAAATGCGCTTCCATGAATGGTGCTCGGCATAAAATATTTTTCAAGCGTAAAAATCCACCACCATTGAAGTCCCTCCCCCCAACAAACAATAACCTGGCCCTCCACATCCGGCGAACACATTTGCAGATCATTCTGTGGAAGGCTGCAGCTAAGGCTAGCCTTCCTGCTGTCGAAATTACCGACTACGGTTGGGAAGTTGATGCTAACAAAGAAGTGATGCCAGTGCTGTCCAGGGATCCCATAGCACCTGAACAGTAATGGACATTATCAGCTGCAACTGCCAAGCCGAGGGGAAGGCATGCAGCGGGAGGTGCAGTTGTGTGGGAAATGGACTATCATGCACCAACAACTGCTTGTGTGAAGGAGGGGGGAAATGCTTCAACCCACTAACACAAAGGCTTGATGACGAGGGAGACGAGGAGGGATATGAAGAAGACGAGGATATGGAGATGAAGGACATTGACCATGAAGAAGAAAACACGTATTGATTCTCTCCAGTCAGACCATTTCCACGACAACTCCATTGTGCGCAGTGCTAATTGTTGATTTAAAGAACAATAATATGTTGATTTTGAATATAAGATTCAAAACAGATTTTTGCTTTGATTGAAAACATATGTCATGTCAAGTAGGTAATATATTCGTAATTTCGTGACATACCTAATTAATTTGCTAATTAGAAAGTGTATGGAAAAAATCTAAAAAATAAATTATACACAGTAGCATCTTGCAGTTTTACATAATTGAGAATTTAAAACTTAGGTCTAGACACCCATTGGAATTATATAGGCGGTTTAATAAGGAAGATAATACGACTATGCTAATTAGGTCAATTATACAAATTGCTCAACATATGCAAATTAGGATGCTGCAGTTTCTGCATCCTTAGTATGTAGTATGTGTACATTGAAATTTGAAGCATAAAACCTTACTGTACTCAACATTTCTAGGTTCACCAGCTTGCTAGTAGACTATATATAAATATATGGTAGATATATGTATTCAGCACAAGCCTAGTACTCAGGAAATTCTGGCTCGGCGTCTACAACACCTGGGAATATATTAACTCATGAGGTATTGTAAGTCGCCTGTCAGGGGCAGCAACACTCGATGCATACACAATGCTTCGCTCCATTCAGGTCACGGTAAAAAAACCATCAGATATATTTGTTGTTTTAGTGTGTGTGTGTGTGTGTGTGTGTGTGTGTGTGTGTGTGTGTGTGTGTGTGTGTGTGTGTGTGTGTGTGTGTGTGTGTGTGTGTGTGTGTGTGCGCGTGCGTGCGTGCGTGCGTGCGTGTGTGTGTGTGTGTGTGTGTGTGTGTGTGTCAGCAGCAGGAGCAACATCGTATTTATGATTATAGTGGTTGCTGTCTTGGTAGTAGAAGTAGTAGTAGTGGTGGTGATAGTAGTAGTGGTGATGATAGTAGTAGTGGTGATGATAGTAGGTTATCAGTCGTAATTGTAGTGGCGGTCGTAATAGCAGTAGCAGGGCCGCGACAACTGTAGTGAAACAGGTAAGTTTAAACATAATAAAACAACAAATATATCTGATGGGTTTTTTTTTCGTGGAGCGAAAGAATCCGTGTGCATCGAGTGTTGCTTTAGGGGAGGCGGTAGCAGAGTGGTTAGCGTCACCGAGTGGCGTTCTCGAAGACCCGAGTTCGATCCCGTGTGAGAACCATAGATCCACTTAAAATATTTATGCACTGTCGAGTGGCCTAAGAACACCCACATGTTCTGTCCATTAACTCTACCTTCGACTGCGAGTGCATCGGAGGACACAGGGGGCCGGCATGAGCCTCTAATTACAGGCGTCACTATAAAAATCCTGCCTGCGCCATCACGGGTGAAGGCCAACCATCACAGCCCTCAAGTGAGCCTCCAGAGTCTACCATCTGAACCCTGCCTACAGGCGCTATAGGCATATTTAGAAGAAAAAAAGTCATGTTATTGATTATGTAATAGCAAATTTATCGTCGCAAACTCTACGGTATGGGCCTATTGCTGTCATTACGTTAACATAGGGATGTATATAAATATTAACGGAGGCAAAATGTTGTAATGGACAATAAATAATCATGGATTATATGTCCACCTTTCTTGAACAACTTTTCTGTATAGTATTACATGTCCAGGGGAAGTTGCGGCGTGCAGCTCTTTATTTGACCTTACATCCTATGGACGAGCGCTATATGAACATTTCATAACATCCTTTGACGGCAAGCTGATGGAGACGGAATTATCTACTAATTTAACATCCGCAGTAGCTGGAGTAAATACTCCTGATCCGACACCGGTGAGCAACACCTCTCAGCTTTCTTATGCAGTGGCAGCTGCGAAAAGAGCAGCGATATGCTCCTTCTGCAACAGAGTAGGACATATTGAAAAGAAATGCCTCCGCAAGCGCGCGGGTTTGCAGAAGGTGTCGCCAGTGGGTGGTGAACAGGCCATAAAAACTAACCACGGCTCTGAGGGTAATCCCTCTACTAGGCCTAAACCTACATTTTCCTTCAGAGAGAGGGGCCAGCAGCAAAAGCCCAGGATAGACAGGATTTCCTACTACTGCGCGGTTCATGGAACGTGTAACCACAGTACTAACGAAGGTAGGCCATCTTAATCATTCCCTGGCCGTGGATACTGGAGCTCCTGTCAATGTTCTCGCTGAGGAGTCTTTTGAGGTGGTCACCCGTTCATCTTTGAAAATATGGGAAACAGTTATCTTATCTTTTAACTTGAACAAAGGGGTTACTCCGGTTCGTAAGGAATGCTATGTAACCTCCAACTTCCAGCTCCCCTTAGACGGGCTGTTGAGGCTAGATGCGATGAAGTCTAATCGAATTGAGATAGAATATGACAGGAATTATACAACCTTTAAAACCATTTAAGGCGATGGATTCTCCTATGTCTCTGGTAAAATGTTTATATGTCAAATCACTCACAGGGAAGAGAGGTGATAAGCAAGGAACATCGACTTTCGGTGTATTTCCCTCAATTAATTACTCTAACGCCCGTGTGAATTCCACTGCGGGCTGGAAACTCGTGAAAGCCACGATTGTCGATGATCATGAAATTCCCGATCGTATGGCGATGCATGTTCCAACAAAGGTTCCTGATGCACCTATAGACAGTGACGTATGTCTCATTGGACCCGGTAATATACAACTATTGGCCGTAGAGACGACACTTAGCACTGTCAGTGCAGGACATGTCACATCAGCACTGGTTGTAAACACCACGGTTGGGCCAATGCGAGTTAAGCATGGAGTTTTCCTTGGGGAAGGGTTGATGTATGACCGAAAGGTGGTACCTGAACCATTGGAAATGCCTACTACTTGTGTCGCTACTGTGCAGAAGTCCGCCGTTCACACCGAGCGGGGTATGGATCCAACCCTACGTTCGCTTGTCAACGTCGTGGTCTACCCAGAGTTAAAACACTGGTTCTTGGAGCTCTTGGGTCAGTACCGATATATTATTGCACTCCCCAGTAAACCTCTTGGTGCTACCGATAAAACGGAGCATCACATTACACTAAGTTTAGGGACCAAAGCGGCTTACAATCCTGCTTAAAGGCTACCACACACCCAAAAGGATGTGGTAGATACACATGTGGAGAAAATGTTGAAGCTAAGAGTTATTCAACACTCATACTCACTATGGAACAGTCCTTTGTTCCTCGTCCCGAAAAATGACGGATTTTTTCGCCCAGCCATAGACTTTCGGCGCGTTATCAGGTCTCAGAGGATAACAGGTTTCCGTTACCAGTCCTAAAATACCTACTCATGTCGTTAGTTCAGGGTAATACAGTTTTCAGTAGTTGTGAACTATTATCGGGGAACTGACAGGTACCCATGGCAGAATCCTCCAGAGGGGTTACGGTGTTCAGTACGCCGGGAGGTCACTATGAATGGCTCCGTATGCCGTTTGGCTTGATAACCATTCCGCTTACTTTTAAGATAATGATGAATGCAATTTTTGCCCGTTTAATAGGCTACTCCGTGTTTGCATACCTGGATGGCATTATAATTGCTAGCAAAGACCATGAGTCTCACTTTAACAATGTAGAGTCAGTTTTACATCGACTTATGGAGGCTGGTTTCAAAGCCAAGCTCACCAAGTATGAATTTCTGAAAGCTAAGATTAGCTTTTTGGCCCATACAGTCGACGGGAAGGGACTCCACACCATGGACGATAAGGTATTGGCCGTCAAAAATATTCCTCAACTCCAGAGTGTTGAGAATGTTAGATAACTATTGGGATTTGCGAACTATTACTCCTCCTTTATAAACAAAAATTCGCCAAAACTGCATCTTCCCTAACATGGCTTAAAAAGTCTCATTTGGCTCAAGTTACAAAGTTACAAAGTTACAAGTCAAGTTACAAGTTTCAAGTTACAAAGTCTCAAGTTACAAAGCTATACATGCTCATACTGGTAATATAAATAATACCACTTCTCCTTACAATACTAGTAATAGTCTAAAAATATATCATAAGGCTACATTATCCTCTAACACCGCTACACATATTATATACAAGCCTACCCAGCATACACAATATAAAATGGATCATAAAAGTACAACTAAAGTAAATATAAAAGTATCAGGGTTATAAACGCATGGCACATTTCACTGGGATACCCCCCATGAGCGAGCTTTAGAAGAATTAAAACATGCACTCGTGAAAGCTCCTTTCTTGGGATTTCAAGATTTTTCACTTTCATTTGAGCTATGTACAGTGTACACACAGTCTAAGACAAAAGTCGTGTCATGAATTTTGGTCAAGACATCTGATAAATGGCTAACCTTTCGGTGCTGTCTGCCGTATGTCATACGAACGGTTGGTAGCACTGTCATAAGTGCTTCGATCTCACCACAACTCATACGTCATAATAGTTCGTATCCTCACGAGTAATATCTTTAGGATTCATTACCAGGAGTGTTAAAAGCAGAAGGGCTGAGGTAATTATAAAGCAGTGATTGAACATGGGTTCGGTAAGCCAGTCTCAGGGGTTCGGCTGAGGCCCCCCGAAACACATTGCAATTTTGCTATTATTATTAACTCCTTCAGCTGTTGAGGTTCACTTCGCACAAGCCCCCCCCCTTTATAACAATCCTGGATTTACTCCTGTATTCCACTTTCTTTTTATGGACCTATATACGCCAGTGCTTCTGAGTCCTTCCTGCGTTCATATTATTCCCCAAATATACTCTTGAATATTGAGGCAATTTTTCTTGAAATTTTTGCATAGATTAAAATGGAATTTGGTCTTATTATTATCCAAATATACTATTGAATATTGAAGCAATTTTTCTTGATTTAAAAAAAAAAAAAAATTATATTCCTGCATGTGACTAGCTTTATCCAAACTCCTGCCGGTGATGTATGTGGCCTTCAATGGCTCAGGTGTGAAGATGAAATGTCCTAGCAATCATTGCTGGGCCGAATATACTTCGCATTCCACATTGATTAATATGAAACCTCAACGCAGTAAATCTATTGAACCTTTGAAATACCCTTGGTTTGTTTTAGACATTGTCTCATCGGCGGCAGATATGAAGCTTTGAACCCTTATCTGAACAGTAGCTTCAAGGGATTCAGGCTTGCCAACCACGAGCATGTAGCTGCGTTAGGGTTTTCATAATGTTTCACGAGTTACATTTCATATGCGGACAAAACCGTGACACGACTTTTGTCTTAGACTGTACATACGCTTCATACGCTTCAGGCCTGATGTAGAAAATAAAAGATGGAAGAACCGTGTAATCGCGTATGCGTGCAGAGTTCTTATCCCAGGGCAGGTAAATTACTCAGTTACACATCAAGAGACCCTCGGAGTAGATTTAATTGGGCTCTCAAACATTTCAAAGACATTATTTTTATCTATCCAATAACTGTCTATACTGACCATGCAGCCGTTACTGAGCTATTTAACAGCAAGAATTTATCCGATAGGCTTGCACGATGGTATCTGACGATCCAAGAGTTTAACCCAACCTTCAATCATTTACCCGGTCGTGCAAATGTGGTAGCTGATTCCCTATCGCAAAACGTTCCGGTGGAGGCGGTCACAGGGGCCACTTCCGTGCCAAATTTTTACTCTATTAATTGGGTGTCAAACAACGCAAACATAAAATATTGGCGGCAGGATTCTATGCCTTAGAATTAGGCGATGAAACCTCCTTACCGTCATTACCCGTACATTACTCACAATTTTTCTCGTCGACTGGCAGAGTACTGTGCCGACATTGGCCACATAATAAGGACTCAGTGGAACAATATGATATTCCTGACTTTTTTGCTCCGACGAAACTTAAGGCGTTTTCTGTGGGGGAGCAGGAGATAATTTCACTTGCAAGCGGTCACTTTTCTCTTGCTGTACCCCGCATAAAACGCTCACCGTCGCTTGCTCCATGAGCAGGCGACGCGGCGGCTGAGATGTAAGCAAAACCAAGATCAAATGACTATTTTGACCCTCCAGTTATTTTCACAATATCCTATACCGACATAGTCTGAAAAGCGTGCAGATTCAGGAAGCGTGCTTAGAAATTTAATGTGATCATAAGTAGCCGAACAATGAGGAGTTGAAGCCAAATAAGTGGGAGAAAATGTTATGCACTGTTTTACTTAACCCTTATTTTTCTACACGTGTATGTATATTACAGTTATAGATTTATACTAATGCAATGCAATATTTCCTCAGGAAGACGATAGTGCTCTCAGGTTTTCTTAATATCCAATGGTATTGTTAGCAAATTGGATAAGAGTGAGGTATGTGAAGTTGTTGATTTTTGATAAAGTCACACATTCCAGTCGTTAATTCCAGCTGTTCTGCTGTAAACAGTGTTCGAATGCATATAAAGCAAAATATATACAGCTGTGACGATTATATTATCCTTAATTACACGCCGCAACCTCCCTTATTTGATTCAAACATTTATGACGAGATATTAAAATAAGAAAGAGTGACTGATTTTGTCGAAAGTACACTGTTGTCATTCTTTTATTAAAGCAGAAAGCATCGCCACCTCAGCCGAACGCTGACGTACTTCACTGACGTACTTTTCTTGCTCAGCAAGAGTTTCTCTTGCCGATTGGGCAAGCATCTTCTCAGGATGATTGAACAGCAAGCGAAATTTGAGCAAGTGAAATGTTTTCTCTTGCAAGAGAAAACTCTCTTGCTCCCCCGCAGAAAACGCCTTTAAAAACTTGTGCACGATGTACCCATGGCTGAACATCCGAGACGTAACCGTACCGATGCAGCCGCGAGGCGTGTGTACTTTTGGCCCACGATGCGTGTGGAATTGAATAATATGTTGCTAGGTGTGTATCTTTTGCCCAACACAAAGGGACGACTCCAGGACCCACTCATATTTTAGAGTATCCACCTCCTCAGCAACCATATGATGTAGTAGCAGTTGATCTTCAACAGTTGCCCAAGATTCATCACGGATCGCAATATCTTCTGATGTGTATGGACCATTTTTCCAGGTTTGTTGTTCTTGCATCAGTGAAGAATAAAACGGCTACGAATGTAGCCCATTCATTAATTACTCACTGTTTTATGTCCTTATTCCACACTCGGTGATAATGACGCAGTGTTTCGTAATACATTGGTTGCAGAGATTTGTACAATGTATAATATAAAGCAGACTATCGTGCTCACATACCATCCTAGCTCGAATGGGCTGGCGGAGCACGTTAACATGAAGTTACTTCCGCGTTACAACCTGTCGTGAACAGTTTGCACGACAATTAGGAAGATTAGTTACCATATGTGACGAACCGTGTAACTGTCCTATCGCCCCGGTGCCGCCCCGAGACCCACCTAAGCGGAGGTGCTTCTGGCATTTCAAATCAGCTAGGTGGGATGACCTAAGACATGGAATGGAATGGAATTTCCATGGAATGGTTATTGCTTCCATGTCAGAAACCCGTCTCTTTGTGCAGAGCGAATAACTGAGGGCATTGTCTCTGGCATGGAGGCATACATTCCACAAACTTTCTCTAATCCTAAAGCCCGTCAACCTCATTTAAACTCTGATTGTTATCGTGCTGTCCAATATAGAGCGGCGATTCACAGACGGCACCGTAACCATCCATCTCCTGCAACCCATGCCCTTTATATTTCAGCCCGTAATCATGCCAAATTTTTTCTTCAACTTACCAAAAACTCCTTCATTCATAGAAAATGTCAAAATCTTTCTGATTCAAAATCCTCCCATGACTTCTGGCATTTAGCTAGAAACATCTCTAACAATTTTGCTTCTGCATTTTTCCCTCCTATGCTTCACCCAGATGGCTCCACAGCTGTCTCATCAATTTATAAAGCTGAACTTTTTGCTTAAACCTTTGCTGAAAATTCCAATCTTGTTGATGATGGGCTTGTTCCTCCTTCTCTTCCATCAGGTGACTATATTATGCTTGCTATTAAGATCCTTCCAATGATGGGTTTTTTTGCCCTTCCTAGCCTAGATCCTCGGAAGACTTACGGTCCTGACGGAGTCCCTCCTATTGTTATAAAAACTGTGCTTATGTGCTTGCACCATGCTTGGTCAAACTTTTCAATCTTTGTCTATCTACTTCCACCTTCCCTTCTTGTTGTTTGCTCACATCCAGCCTGTCCCTCAGAAGGGTGACCGTTCTAATCACTGAAACTACCGTACTATAACTTTAATTTCCTGCCTTTCTAAAGCTTTTGCATCTATACTTAATAAGAAGATTCTTAAACATCTATCTGCTCATAATCTCTTTCTGATCGTCAGTACGGTTTCCGTAAAGGGCGATCTACTGGCGATCTTCTAGCTTTCCTAACTGAATCTTGGTCATCCTTCTTTAGGGGTTCCGATGAAATTTTTGCTGTTGCCCTTTACATATCAAAAGCTTTTGATAGAGTCTAGCACAAATATTTTATTTCTAAACTACCCACATTCGGTTTATATCCTTCTCTCTGTACCTTCATCTTAAGTTTCCTTTCTAACCGGTATATTGCAACTACTGTAGACGGTCATTGTTCTTATCCTAAGTCTATCTATAGTGGTGCTCCCCAGGGTTCTGTCCTATCACCTACTCTCTTTCTATTATTCATAAATTATCTTCTAAGTCTACCTAACTGCTATCCACTCTTACGCTGATGATTCTACCCTGCATTTTTCAAAGTCATTCATTAGACGTCCAACTCAACAGGGACTAAGTGATTCACAACGAGATGCCACAGAGCTCTTAACTTCTGATCTTCCTATAATTTCTGATTGGGGCAAAGCAAACCTAGTTTTGTTCAATGCCTCAAAAACCCAATTTCTTCACCTATCAACTCGACATAACCTTCCAGACAACTATCTCCTCTTCTTCAACGACACTCAACTGTCTCCCTCTTACAATAAACATACTAGGAGTATCCTTTACTAAAAATCTGAACTGGAAATCTCACATCTCAAATCTTGCTAAAAACAGCTTCTATGAAGTTAGGTGTCCTGTGGCGTCTGCGTCCATTTTTTTCTCCTTCCCAGTTGCTTGCTATCTACAGGGGCCTTATCCGCCCATGTATGGAGTACGGCTCTCATATATGAGGACGATCCACTCATACAGCCCTCCTAAACAGGGTTGAGTCAAAAGCTGTTCGTCTCATCAACTCCTCTCCTCTGACTGACTGTCTTCAATCTTTAAATCACCGCCGCAATGTTGCTTCGCTTGCTATCTTCTACCGTTATTTTCATGCTCACTGCTCTTCTGAACTTGCTAACTGCATGGCTTCCCTTTTCCCGCAGCCTCGCTGCACTAGACTTTCTACTCATTCTCATACTAATTCTGTCCATCTCCCTAATGCAAGAATTATCCAGTATCTTCACTCTTCCCCTTCACTGGTAAACTCTGGAATTCTCTTTTTGTTTATATATTTCCTCCTTTCTACGACTTAAATTTTGTTAGTGATAAGTTAGTGACAAGACACCTCCCAAACTAAATGAACCCTTCCCCCTTTCTTTATTCTCTTACTGTCATAGTTATAGGGATTGGTACCTAAGCGGGTTTTTGTTACCTCTTGTTTTGCCTTTGGCCAGTCCTATGTGATGTAGAAAGCACACACACAACAAAAATAATGCTATGCACGGCTATATTTTACAACCCTGAGTCAAACTACTTTTCTTTCACATCCTGTTATGGGATATGCATGTTTTTCATGTTCCTTCCATTATTAACCTTCTGAAGGCTCGACTGACCTTCATGAAGCTAGCCTTGTTGCATGCCAAACATGATTATATGTTCCACTCCGTGCATGCCCATACCAAACAAGACCTTGGCAATACTTTCGGTAAGGTGTCTCAGTTTTTATTTGGGACAACTGTGGATGAACGTGTCCAAGATTTGCGGGAATACTTTAAACAACTGTTTATTATTGCGGCTGCTAACTGAACTGTTATTAACATTAGCAGTTAAAGGCTGGACATTTATTAAACTAATGTCCGAGACCTTTTACATAATTTTTTACTTTACCTTGTACAACAGGCCAATCAGTTTACTAGAGAGCCGAACAGTGCGATTGTGCTTTTAGATACACTCATCCTGTTCATTATTGGTGGGTCAATTAGTTCAGTGCGAGGTCAGTTAGTTTAATTTAATCTCCTATTTATAGATGGATAAAATGATACTTACATATAATAGTTATATTGATAGTTTATTCAATAATTAATTAATTGCTCATTAATATATATATATATATATATATTATATATATATATATATATATTATATATATATATATATATAATATATATATATATTATATATATATATATATATATATATATATAATATATATATATATATAATCTATATATATGATATATATACTAATAATATAATATATATATATATATATATATATATATATATATATATATATATATATATATTATTATATATAATAATAATATATATGTAATATATATATATATTATTATATATAAATATATGTAATATATATATATAATAACTATGTAATATATAGATATAGCGGATCGATCATATCATATAGGGGATATGATAGTGATCAGTGTGTGACGAAATTTGTCAGGAATTTCTGATATTTGTAAATGTATATAATATATTGTAATTTACAATTATATATCTCATTACGTGGATACTATAAAGAAACCTAATTAACTTCCGGCGTAAAAGTGGAGCGGTTCGGAAATGGTTTACTCGACCAGTAGCTTACGTAAATTTGTCAGCATACTTCCGCCAATAGTTCTACCCAAAGGACTATAGATACAATGGTAGATTTACACAATTTAGGACTATCCAGTCGTACCATATATCATCCTGTCCACAAAAATTAACTTTCCGTCTGTATATTCGTGAAGCGCCAAGGTGTCATCCCTCACCAGTATACCATTAATCTAGGACAATTCCTTTACGCAACCGATGTAACTACCAGGAGAGAGTACCAAGGTATGTTGGCCTAGGGACAGGCCTGCGTACCACTATTATTACAGTAGTAGGTTGTAATAAGTCATATGTTGTTTCCGTGAACGCAAGGTTCGATCCATACTAATTGTATGCATTGTACAGAGCTATGTGGCTGATTGGACCGAGTACAAGCGCGCATAGTTCGGCAGCAGGCGAACAGGTCGACGGCTTGCAGTAATAGTAGTAGTAGTAGTAATAGTAGTAGAATTGTAGTAGTAGTAGTAATAATAGTGGTTGTGCTGATAATGCAATAACAATAATTCTAATAATAGTAATTGTTGGTACAGGAGGTGAGGGAGACATGAGCTGAGAAGCGAGTACCATTATTCCCGACTAGTTTCGCCCACCAGGCAGGCAACTTCAGAGGAATGTGGCTCCATGGGCGAAAGCAGCCAGGATTAAGAAGGTACACACGCCTCAGTCTGTCTCCTTCACTACCTTATACTAATACTTATACTCGTCAGAATGTCCTCACAATAATAATGATAACAATGATAATAATAACATTAATAATAAAAATGTCCTGGCTCATGAAGTAGATGGGTTGGTCACTCAGCACACGCGGTAATCAGAGGGG
Source organism: Chionoecetes opilio (assembly GCA_016584305.1). NCBI lineage: Eukaryota > Metazoa > Arthropoda > Malacostraca > Decapoda > Majidae > Chionoecetes > Chionoecetes opilio. Next base: position 101,473 of record JACEEZ010003809.1, read on the forward strand.
TAGGGGGAGAAAAAAAAAGTCAGCAAGCGATGGCCGAGCCTGTGTTTCCGTCAATCCAACTTCGGTAAAATATAACGTTGGTGAAGATCCGCGGCTGGGAACACCCAGACTCCCCGTAGCTGGCAATGCCCACCTGTGCCCAGCGACCATCACACAGCTGCCTCACCAGTGGTCCGCCACTGTCACCCTGGAGAGGGAGTGGTCGCATGCGTATGACTTGGTGAACCCCACACTGAATACCATCACTCCACAACAGTATTCTCAGGTAACACAGGACATCTACGCGGCGGAGCCTACCTGACAGTTTGATTTGTCAATGTTGATGGTGCACACAACCATCTGCGGGTCGCTAGGGATGTCCGTAAAGGCATCACAGATGGCCACCTGCTGCAGGGTGAGCGTCACCTCGAAGAGAGCGTTGGGCAGCGGCGGAGAGTCTGTGGAGGACACGGTCGTAATCACCACTAGCATTGCATTCCAAAAGTAACCAAGAGAACACAGAAGCAAGTTTGTGACAAAACATATGTAGGGATAGTTGCAGGAGTGCAGGTTCGTGAGTGTGTGAAAACAGGTGTGTGGATGAGGCGGGGAAGGCGAGACACAAGTTGGATCAGTCCATGCAGTCTGTTCTTACTTGCAGCGAGAAGTCCCCAGCCAGTGTGCACGGCGTCCTTTCCGATGATCAAGTCCTCCGCCTTCCCCAGACACAAGGGCTGCACCGAGTGAAGCATCTCGTAGTTGAGGGACACGTCCAGCTCGATGAGTGCGATGTCGTTCCCCTGGACAGAAAGGAGGGTAATATAGCTTCCTTGAGTGACACACACACACACACACACACACACACACACACACACACACACACACACACACACACACACACACACACCACACACACACACACACACACGACGACACGACGACGCACGACGCACGACGACGACACACACACACACACACACACACACACACACACACACAACACACACACACACACACACACACACACACAACATATATATATATACATACACACCACACACACAGACACACTAACGTCTTGCAGTCTGACGTAATCCTCGTGTATGATGACTCTGCGGTGCGGCACCATCATCAGCAAGTCCCGGAAGTTGTTGCCGATGCCGACACGCAGGTTAGAGAAGTCACTACAGAGAGAGAGAGAGAGAGAGAGAGAGAGAGAGAGAGAGAGAGAGAGAGAGAGAGAGAGAGAGAGAGAGAGAGAGAGAGAGAGAGAGAGAGAGAGAGAGAGGAGAGGAGAGAAGAAGAGAGGAGAGAGAGAGAGAGAGAGAGAGAGAGAGAGAGAGATGCAGAAAGCGAGAAAAAAGGAGATAGAGTGAAAAAGAGAATGAGAGGTAAAAAAGAGATAGAAAGCGAGAGATATTGTTCACACCATTTCTCATTGTTCTATTTCCAAGCTCCAACTTTACATATTTGCCGTCCAGTGACATAGGTTATGTTTCTTAAGATTGGATTCCAGGAAAGACTAATATGAACAAAAACGAGAAACAAGAAACACTAATGTTCGTGTTTACGTGATGGTCAGTGTTGTGTGACCTATTGTTATATTGGCCTGAATTCATAAGAAAAAATTAACGTGTTGATACCCACTCACCCCTCAAAAGCAGCCATGCAGTGGGCGGCGGTGAGCACCCATCTCCTCTTAATGATGGACCCGCCACAAGCTAAGAGATTTTCCGCATCAGTTATGAACACCATGTATGGATACTCTCCCGGCGAGGCTTCATTGCCGTTGATTATTCTTTCTCCTTCGTCTGTGACCGTGCCGTTGAGGGTAAAACGTTGGGCAGTGACCTTCGCGGGAGCCTTGCTCATTTGAGCGGGTCACATCGATGGGAGCTACGCCGCAGTTTTCTGAGGACAGGACGATTATAAGGAACTGGCAGGGTGACAGCACTTGTCCGAGTCTACGCATGTATGAGCAAACATCGGAAAAGACTTGCCAGCCACTTAACGTGACAGCAGGAAAGCAACGCTCAGAGCCAACACGTAATTTTACCAATCCCTCTCAATGGCGTAGAAATCAAATAAAAAAATAACATGAAATAGATTGGTCGGACGCTTACCACAGTATGGCCTCCAAGGTTCGCAAGGCAGCTCTGAAACATAAGAATAGTTATCAACATTATGATGAGAATATTGCTGTTGCTGAAACAGATAAGGGGATTAACGTTATTTTGGGGAGAATGGGAGACATCAAAATGCTGTTCCGCTGGCCTCCACCTCCACCTCCATCCAAGCTCCACCTTCCTTGCCGAGTGGGCCGTGACTGTGGTGGATGAGGGACTGCACGGGACATTTATTTGCTGGCAGATAGGTGGAATAGTGGAGGAAGAGAGGGGAAAGGGAGGGAGAGGGAGGGGGGAAAAGTGATTCACACACCACATACAGACTGTATGTTAATGTTGTTTTGTGGGAAAGAGGTCATTGAACTATGTGTTTGTGTGTATGTGTGTTTGTGTGTGAGTGTGTGTGTGTGCATGTATGTGTGAGTGTGTGTGTGTCGTTCTACCATTGTCTTGTCCACGCGAGACGGACTCGCGATTGCCAATTTCACCCTCCCAAAGCGAGCTTGGAGCTCATCAAGACCGATCTAGGTAATGCCGCGACCTCACACTGCACACAAACCCATCCGTCTTACTCAAGGGGGACATTAACCGCCGGAATTTGTTAGTGAAAAATCCTCGTGAGAGCGAGGATTCGAACCGGGTAACCACATAATGGTGCGCCAACGCTCTATCCACCGAGTCATCGTGGCGGTCTGTGTGTGTGTGTGTGTGTGTGTGTGTGTGTGTGTGTGTGTGTGTGTGTGTGTGTGTGTGTGCGTGCGCGCACGCGACTCTGCGATGGTTTGTTTCAAGTTTGCTTATTGTTCTGGAGTTGATAGTACAATTTGCATCATCATAAATTCATTGTATTTAAATACATTTAATATAAAAATGTTAATACTTTTTTATCAGTTAATTTGGCCATAAACCCGCCCAACTATCTGACAAACCTGATGTTACAGTGAACCAGTGTTTCCACTGGCAAGGAAATGTCCTGATTTCAAGGAAATTTAGGCCTGAGAAGGAAATTTCTAAGGAAACCCAAAATCTAAGGAAATCATTGCAAATCATTGCAAAATCTAAGGATACATTGCCTATGGTGTATCTATTACCAGGGTTTTTCTATGAATGTTGGTAGAAAAAACCCTGGTAATATGTAGATACACCATACGCAATGTATCGCTGAAAAGATCAGTAGGTGAAAAAGATCTTGGAGTGAGGGTGAGCCCAGACCTCCGACCTAGGAAACAATGTATTGAGGCTAGAAATAGAGCTAATAGAGTGTTAGGATTCATTACCAGAAGTGTTAAAAATAGAAGTGCGGGAGTTATTCTAAAGCTTTATTTGGCTCTAGTCAGACCTCACCTAGACTATGCAGTTCAGTTTTGGTCTCCATATTACAGGATGGATATAGCCTTGTTAGAATCAGTGCAAAGAAGGATGACCAAAATTATTCAAGGGATGCGTAACTTTAGTTATGAGAAGAGATTGGAGCTATTAAAGTTACACTCACTCGAGAGACGCAGATTAATGGGCGATCTAATAGAAGTTTTTAAGTGGATAAAGGGATTTAATAAAGGAGAGGTAGGAAAAGTTCTTACGGCTATTAACCAGGGTAGAACAAGAATTCACGGATTCAAGCTGGAAAAGCGTAGATTTAAAAAAAGAAATAGGGAAAAACTGGTTAATAAATAGGGTGGTGAATGACTGGAATGGACTCAGTAGACAGGTAGTTAGCGCGGAGTCATTAGGGAGCTTTAAAGAGGGGCTGGATAGGTTCATGGATGGAGATGAAAGGTGGATGTAGGTAGTGTTAGGTAACAGGAACTACCACGTGTAGGCCTCACGGCCTCTTGTAGCTTCCTTATTTTCTTATGTTCTAATGTTCTTATGTTAAATCCTAAGGAAATTCATTTTTTTCCGACATTTAAAAAAAAATTGTGTATTTAAAATGTATTTACAAATTATTTAAATACAATTGATGTATTTAGTATTTAGTATTTAAATACATTCGTAAAATGTATTTAGTATTTAAATACATTTCTCCCATGTATCTAGTATTTATTATTTAAATATTTAAATGTATTTAGTGCCCAGCTCTGTAACCCATCTCATCCCGTAAGCCTGTCTCTGCATTGTACCGTCCTTGAGTTGTGCTTCCATTATGTTCACCGACTGAACTAGTATAGTCCAAACTGTCAGACGCACCACTACCATATGCAAGTATTTATGCTGTTGCTTTTTTACAGAGAGAGAGAGAGAGAGAGAGAGAGAGAGAGAGAGAGAGAGAGAGAGAGAGAGAGAATATATATTCTAGATATCTATGTAGGAGAGAATTTTTTTTATTATTATTAGTTTATTGACAAAAGTTTCACAAACATTTTACCTTATTACATGTTTAATTTCCTCATATTTGTCCAAATTTATACTCCTACATATTTCATATTAACCTAAAACAAACAAACAAAACACATCTACTAGGGTGACACATCCCTTACGTATATAATTTCAATACATCATATATATAACTGCACAGATAGCCTACTTTATCCCTTGTACCCATCAAAATATCCATACTGGAGAAGTCTAGCATGACATAGTTGCTTCTACATTGGCTGGAGAGTGGACACTGCAACAACCCATGGGACTCATCCTGCACTGCATGCACTACACAGGAACACAGTCGTAGTTCTTTCGGTATTCGATTTCTCCTGCCTGTTTCTATTCTAAGATTATGGGACATCGTACGTAGCCTCGTAAATGCTTGGCGTTTATAATCCGGGATAAAATCCCTATTTACATACACTGAATGTACAGAGAGTCAGGCTTTGATTTGTGTTCTGTATGTGACATATTTGGAGGCAGTCTGAGGTCTCTCCTGAATCCGTCTAGCAACTCTGTCAAGTGGGTTTACAATACTCGCATACCTTAGTGCCTGTGTCAGGAATTTGTACCCCGGAGTATTGGCCGCCTCACACAACCTGAACGCTAAATGACAGGGTTCCCCTTCATCTGGTGCCCTCAATCATGACTCAAGAAAATTTCGCTTCCTCCTAGCAATTACATCTTGTGCTGGTTGTATGCCTGATTCAATCCTACAGAGATCCGGACTGGTATATTTCCTGACTCCTAGCAAACACTTTACGGCTCTGTTGTATTGTGCAATGATCTTCTTCGGGTATGTTACTGGCCAGGTTTCTGAACTGTACAAAAGAGATGATGTCATTGCAGCATCGAACACCTTGCGCTTATAAATGTATGGCATATTAGAATTCGCAGCACAAAATATAGCAAATTTATTGAGCTGTGCTTCTCCTGACGTTTCGTGAAGACCTAACGCCGAATTTATTTTTGCATCATCGCTAAACCACGCCCCTAAATACAGGTATTTCGAAGCGTACTCAATCTTAATGTCATGCATTATCAACGGGATTCTGTCTTCAGAATTCTGTCTTCGTAGAGAGAGAGAGAGAGAGAGAGAGAGAGAGAGAGAGAGAGAGAGAGAGAGAGAGAGAGAGAGAGAGAGAGAGAGAGAGAGAGAGAGAATAAAAACATATCTACATAGGTAATTCCACTGATAAACAATGATTGAGAGAAGAAGAGGAGGAGGAGGAGGAGGAGGAAGAGGAAGTAAACGTCATTATTCAAAACCTATGATAACTCATTGCTGACTAAAAACTCTAATGAATTTTAATAGCCATTTATCACTCCAATCTGATAGTCTGTCGAGATCACTTTGTATGAGTTCGCAGTTTTCTGTAGTATATGCTTTACCGCCTAATTTGGTGTCATCTGCAAATTTCGATATTTTAGATACAAGTCCGCAGTCCAGATCGTTGATATATATCAGAAAAAGAGTAGGACCCAAGACCGAGCCCTGAGGCACCCCACTAGTAACATCTAACCAATCAGACGCCTCACCATTTATTACTACCCGTTGTTTACGATTTGAAAACCAGTCGCCAATCCATGAACATAATTGCTCTCCTAAGCCATGTGCCCTTAGCTTGGTCAAAAGGCGCTTATGGGGAACTGTATCGAAGGCTTTCTGAAAATCATGGTATATTACATCCAAGGGAATTTTAGCGTCCCAGTTTGAATAAAAGACATTAAAAAAATCGAGTAGGTTTGTTAAGCAGGATCTCTTTTTCGAAATGGAGGAGGAGGAGGAGGAGGAGGAGGAGGAGGAGGAGGAGGAGGAGGAGGAGGAGGAGGAGGAGGAGGAGGAGGGGAAGAGAGGGAGGGGGAGGAGGAGGAGGAGAGGAGGAGGAGGAGGAGGAGGAGGAGGAGGAGGGAAGGAGGAGGAGGAGGAGGAGGAGGAGGAGAGAGGAGGAGGAGGAGGAGGAGGAGAGGAGAAGGAGGAAGAGGAGGAGGAGGAGGAAAGAAGAAAAAAAAGGAAGGAAAAGAAAGCAGAGGAGGAGGAGGAGATAAAGAAAAAATAAGAAACAAGGAATTGATAACAGGAAAAAAATTAAACACACACACACACACACACACACACACACACACACACACACACACACACACACACACACACACCACACACACACACTACACACATACACACCACACACACACACACACACACACACACACACACACACAACACACACACACACACACACACACACACACACACACACACACACACAACGTACACACATACACCCACACATTCAATCATATACCAAAATGCACACATCACCACTTTCCTTCTCTCTCTCTCTCTCTCTCTCTCTCTCTCTCTCTCTCTCTCTCTCTCTCTCTCTCTCTCTCTCTCTCTCTCTCTCTCTCTCTCTCTCTCTCTCTCTCTCTCTCTCTCCTCTCTCTCTCTCTCCTCTCTCTCTCTCATTTCAATTACTTATTTCTTTTGCATCTTTTGTTTTCCTGTCCTCTTCAACAAATTTTCGTGGGAAGGGTGCAAGGTGGAGGAAAAGAGAGGGGAGAGAGAGAGAGAGAGAGAAGAGAGGGGAGAGAGAGAGGGGAGGAGAGAGAGAGAAAAGAGGGGAGAGAGAGAGGGGAGAGAGAGGGGAGAGAGGAGAGAGAGAGAAGGAATGAGGAAGTAAGGGAGGGAGATAAAAGAAAGAGGAATAGAAGAAAAAAAGAGAGCAAAGGTTTTACCAATTCCACGCCCCATCTAGTCACATCCAGAGAGAGAGAGAGAGAGAGAGAGAGAGAGAGAGAGAGAGAGAGAGAGAGAGAGAGAGAGAGAGAGAGGGAAAGACGAGAGAGAGAGAGAGATGAGGAGAGACAAGGGGAGGAGAGAGAGAGAGAGAGAGTGCAAATGGCAAAAGAAAAAGAAGATATAGAATAAGATGTATACTGTAAATAGTATTGGTAGTAGTAGAAAAAAACGAATAGACAGACAAACAAACAGACAGACAGACAGAGACAAACAGACAGACAGACAGACAGACAGACAGACAGAGACAAACAGACAGACAGACAGACCCCAAAAAACATACATACAGCCCAAGACAGAGACAAACAAACAGACGGGACAGACAGACAGAGACAAACAGACAGACAGACAGACAGACAGACAGAGACAAACAGACAGACAGACAAACAGACAGAGACAAACAGACAGACAGACAGACCCCAACACACATACATACAGACAGACAGAGACAAACAAACAGACAGACAGACAGACAGAGACAAACAGACAGACAGACAAACAGACAGAGACAAACAGACAGACAGACAAACAGACAGACAGACAGACAGACAGACAGACAGAGACAAACAGACAAAACAGACAAACAGACAGAGAAAAAACGGGACAGAAAAGCCCAGCCCCCAAACACACATACATACGGGACAGACAGAGACAAACAAACAGACAGACAGACAGACAGACAGAGACAAACAGACAGACGGGGACAGACAGACAGAGACAAACAGACAGACAGACAGACAGAGACAAACGACAGACAGACAAACAGACAGACAGAACAGGGGACAAACAGACAGACAGAGACAAACAGACAGGACAGACAGACAGAGACAAACAGACAGACAGACAGACAGACAGACAGACAACAGACAGACAGAGAAAAAACGGGACAGACGGGACAGACAGACAGACAGAGTCAAACGGGACAGACAGGGGACAAACAGACAGACAGGACAGACAGACAGACAGACAGAGACAAAAACAGACAGACAGAGAACAGACAGACAGACGGGACGGGACAGAGACAAACAGACAGGACAGGGGACAAACAGAAAAAACAGACAGACAGACAGACGGGACAGAAAGCCCAGACAGACAGACAGGAAGACAAACAGACAGACAGGACAGACAGAGACAAACAGACAGACAGAGACAAACAGACAGACAGACAGCCCGGGACGGGACAGAGACAAACAGACAGACAGACAGACAGACAGACAGAGACAAACAGACAGACAGAGACAAAACAGACAGAACAGACAGGACAGACAGAGACAAACAGACAGACAGAGACAAACAGACAAACAGACAGACAGACAGACAGACAGACAGACAGACAGACGGGAAGACAGACAGACAGACAGAGACAAAACAGACAGAAGAGACAAACGGGACAGACAGAGACAAACAGACAGACAGACAGACAGACAGAGACAAACAGACAGACAGAGACAAACAGACAGACAGAGACAAACAGACAGACAGACAGACAGACAGACAGAGACAAACAGACAGACAGACAGACAGACAGACAGAGACAAACAGAGACAGACAGACAGACAGACACAGAGACAAACAGACAGACAGACAGACAGAGACAAACAGACAGACAGACAGACAGACAGACAGAGACAAACGGGACAGACGGGACAGACAGACAGACAGAGACAAACAGACAGACAGAGACAAACAGACAGACAGACAGACAGAGACAAACAGACAGACAGACAGACAGACAGACAGAGACAAACAGACAGACAGACAGACAGACAGAGACAAACAGACAGACAGAGACAAACAGACAGACAGACAGACAGACAGACAGAGACAAACAGACAGACAGACAGAGACAAACAGACAGACAGAGACAGAGACAAACAGACAGACAGACAGACAGAGACAAACAGACAGACGGGACAGACAGCCAGAGACAAAAAAGACAGACAGACGGGACAGACAGAGACAAACAGACAGACAGACAGACAGACAGAAAACAAACAGACAGACAGACAGACAGACAGAAAAGACAGAGAAAAAACAGACAGACAGACAGACAGACAGACAGAGACAAACAGACAGAAGACATACAGACAGACAGAGACAAACGGGACAGACAGAGACAAACAGACAGAACAGACAGACAGACAGACAGAGACAAACAGACAGACAGAGACAAAACAGACAGACAGACAGACAGACAGACAGAGACAAACGGGACAGACAGAGACAACAGACAGACAGACAGACAGACAGACAGAGAAAAACAGACAGACAGACAGACAGACGGACAGACAGGGGACAAACGGGACAGACAGAGAAAAAACAGACAGACAGAGACAAACAGACAGACAGACAGACAGACAGACAGACAGACAGACAGACAGACAGACAGAGACAAACAGACAGACAGAGACAAACAGACAGACAGACAGACAGACAGACAGACAGACAGACAGACATACAGACAAACAGACAGACAGAGACAAACAGACAGACAGACAGACAGACAGACAGACAGACAGACAGACGACAGACGGGACAGAGAAAAAAACAGACAGACAGGGGACAAACAGACAGACAGACAGACAGACAGCCCAGACAGAGACAAAAAGACAGACAGAGACAAACAGACAGACAGACAGACGGGACAGACAGACAGACAGACCAGACAGAGACAAACAGACAGACAGAGACAAACAGACAGACAGACAGACAGACAGAGACAAACAGACAGACAGAGACAAACAGACAGACAGACAGAGACAAATTGACAGACAGACAGACAGAGACAGACAGACAGACAGACAGACAGAGACAGACAGACAGACAGACAGAGACAAATTGACAGACAGACAGAGACAAACACACAGACAGACAGACAGACAGACAGACAGACAGACAGACAGACACACAGACACACGGACATACATACACACGGACAGGTAAGCTAATCAGGTGAGTGTCTGAAATCGCTGAGTCTGGTTAAATTTTGCTTCGTAAGTCATGTTTGTTTTGCTGACCGTGCGATTCTGTGATTATCTCTCTCTCTCTCTCTCTCTCTCTCTCTCTACGCACCTGCTCCCTTTCTCACCTGTCCCCTACCTGACTGTGTTAATAATAAGCCACGGGGACACTTGAACAGGTCATCAAACTCTCTCTCTCTCTCTCTCTCTCTCTCTCTCTCTCTCTCTCTCTCCGCACCTGCTCCCTTTCTCACCTGTCCCCCTACCTGACTGTGTTAATAATAAGCCACGGGGACACTTGAACAGGTCATCAACACACTCTCTCTCTCTCTCTCTCTCTCTCTCTCTCTCTCTCTCTCTCTCTCTCTCTCTCTCTCTCTCTCTCTCTCTCTCTCTCACTCTATTGCCATCTATCTGTTATCTCTCAAACTCTTTCCCAACATATAACTTTCTTACATACTATTTTCAGAAAGAGAGAGAGAGAGAGAGAGAGAGAGAGAGAGAGAGAGAGAGAGAGAGAGAGAGAGAGAGAGAGAGAGAGAGAGAGAGAGAGAGAGAGAGAGAGAGAGATCCAAAGGGTGAGATGGGAATTAGCTATAGAAATGAAGAAAAGAGGGAGGGAGAGGCGGAAGAGGAGGAGGGAGAGGAGAAAGAGGAGAAAGAGGAGGAGGAGGAATACAAAGGAATACAAAGGAATACAAAGGAAACACAAATAGCAACAGACCGATAGGTCCTTACAAGACTGTTTACTTTAACTACACTACCTACACTAACTAGATAATAAGAGAGAAAGGATAGGAAGTAGAAGGCTCCTCCCCACCCACCCATCCCTCCAGCCGAAGCTGGCCGGAAAAGAAATGATACCATGCAATATAGAAAAACTGCATGGAATTTGTGAGGAAAGTTGAAAGCTGTAATCTATGGCTAACTACTACTAGTTTGTGGGGGTAGGTTTAGTGCTTGATAGATAGGTCATGTTATGTGTGTTTTGTAATGGTGTGAACACAGTGTGGAGGTTCAAGGGTGGTGCGGCAGCCTTGCCTGGCGCTTTCTTGGGAGGCAGCAGTCAATCAGGCCCCAGCTCCGTTCAATCCACTGCGGATTGTGTACTTTCCATGTAGGACGCCGTACACTTCAATGCCTCCTGCAGCAGTGACCCCTGGTACCTTAAATCCCGATGGTGGTCACTAACTGTCAGGACCCTAACTGAACCACAGCCCGTCACAGGTCGAGAGTAGTAGTGGTAACCGTTAACTCGGGGCTATCTGTGTGTGTTATGAGGTCTAATGTAGTGTTGGTGTAGGCTCAGTGTGGAAGTTCAAGGGTGGTGCGGCAGCCAGGAGGAGGAAGAGAAGTAGTATTTAAGGGAGAGAAGACAGAGAAAAAGTTATTAAGGAAGATGATTGAAATATAGAAAAGGATAAAGCGGGGAGATGAGGAAAAGAGGAAAAGGAAGAAATGAACAGAGAAAAAGAAGGAAAATAGAGGAAAAGGGGAATGATAATATGGGAAAAATAAAAGTAGGGATGATGAGGAAGAGAGGAATAAGAAGAAATGGACATAGAAAGAAGGGAAATAGAGGAAAAGAGGAAAGAGAAAGGGAGAAGAAAAGAGGGAGGATGGTACATTTTACGGAAAGGGGGGAAGGAAGAGAAAAAAAGGGTAGGAAAATATTTGGAAGGGAAGAAGGAAAGGGAAAAATAAAAAGGGGTGATGAAATTTAGGGAAAGGCGGGGAGAGGGGGTCATACCTGTACAATACAACTCCTTTACCTGTGTGTGAAGTATACAGGTGTGGAAAGTAACAGTATGGAAAGGTGCAAATTACAGTGGTGTCATTTGCAGATGTTTTTGTTATTGTGACAGTAATAGTTGTAGTAGTAGTAGCAGTGGTAGTGGTGGTGGTAGTAGAAGTGGTGGTAGTAGTAGTAGTAGTAATAGTAATAGTAGTAGTAGTGGTGGCGGTAGTAGAAGTGGTGGTGGTACTGGTGGTAGTAGTATTAGTAATAGTAATAGTAGTAGTAGTAGTAGTAGTGTAGTAGTAGTGATAGCAGTAGTAGTAATAGTAGTAGTAGTAGTAGTAGTAGTAGTAGTAGTAGTAGTAGTAGTAGTAGCAGTAGTAATAGTAGTAGTAGTAGTAGTAGTAATAGTAGTAGTAATAGTAGTAGTAGTAGTAGTAGTAGTAGTAGTAGCAGTAGTAGTAGTAGTAGTAGTAGTAGTAGTAGTAGTAGTAGTAGTAGTAGTAGTAGTAGTAGTAGTTGCTGCCGGCGCAAGGTTGCCAGGCAGCACCTGCTAACTAAACTATCCTACATTATTGTTATTGTTATTATTATTATTATTATTATTATTATTAATATCATATATAGTATTATTTCATTATCAAGATAAAGATTATCATTATGATAAGAATATTATGATTTGAATAAACAACAATAATCATAATAACAAAAAATATAACAATAATAGTAATAGTGAAAATATTGACAATAAAGAAGTGATGATAATGATACTAATTATTACAATATTGATAAACTTAATGCGAATGAAAATAACATTATTACTGCTGCTACTACTGTAGCGGTCCCCCCTACAAACCACTAGGAGGGGAGTATTGTAGAAGTCTCCCCTACAAACTACACTCTCCCCTACACTGCTCCACAGAGAAAACGTGTGGTTGCAGCCCAAGCTATTATAACTTTTATTTTAATTATGTTTCATTATTCATATATATTTTCATACCTCTTTATTTTATGTTTTCTTTTGTAACAAGAATCAACCAACATGTAACTCGCTATCTCAACACACACCCTCTGGGCAGGAAGCCAGCAACAAAGGTAGTTGGGCCAGCAACGACGATCTCTCCGAACTTCGTTTCCTAACGACAAAAAGTTTCAAAGCCTCCCTTTTCGGTCTTTAAGTGTCGGAAGGCGCTGACGGAAAGGCGGTAATGACGTCACAAGCGCGTCATCAGCCACCACCCAATGATAAACATTTTTTTAAAACTTTCGCCAAATCAAAAGTCAGGGGGACATTTTTCCCGGGGAAGAAGGGCCACCCAGATCCCTTTCCCCCCGCCTTGTCCCCCGTCTCTCAAATAATTCTCTTTTATTGGAAAATTTGCGTTTTAAGGAGTTTTAAGTACAGAAAGTAAGATTTAAGTAAGGAGCCTGTGTTGCTAGTGTTTGGGGTAGAAGGTGCATGGTGGGGGGGTTGAAATAGTGAAATTTGTGATATGGGGAGGCCCGGGGGAAGGGCCTTCCGTCACTGCCTCCCCATCAGTCACCTCATCATAAACATTTTTTAAAATCACCCTTTTTTAAGGTGACACACGGTGTACTTTGATTTTAGATAATGACAAGTTTTAAAAATTCACCATAATCACTAAGTTGAAAAACGAGATAAGACGTTTAATCCGGCCCAAACCTACAGTGGCGGGGGGAGTGGGGCCCGCGGCGCCGCCATAAAAAACTTTTGAGTAAAAACCCGAAAGTTATCCCCCTCCCTGTCCCTTTCCGAAAAAGGGCTCAGTCCCACGCCTGTGTAGCCCGGGGATATAGGTTTCCCTAAAGGGGGTTTCTCGCCCCTATAAATTTTTACAAAGCATCATTCCCTTCGTGAAGTTGGTGTTGTATAACCTCACGGGCTTAGCTGCTTTCTGCTGTGCTGCTGGCCAAGGCCGCGCCCGCCGGCGTAGTGAGTCCCCTTTCTTGTATTTCATCTCTTTTTTCATATATAGAATAATTCCATCCAAAACAAATATGTCTACATTTAAACCCATAAGAAAGATATTTTATAGCATACCAAGCAAAAATGAGATGTTGGAGCTTCCCACCCCTGAATAGGTCTTGAGCAGCGTTGGCCGTGTGCCGTTAAAGAGAAAAACGACGAATTTCCGCGCTGTGGGTTCCCTCGTTGGACTAACCCCCCAAAAAAAGGTCTTCAAGGTTTTGGGCTTTGGTCCGAACGCGAGAAATTACATTAATAGGGGAAGAGATGAAATAACCATAAGTATCAAAAGCTAAGAGGAATTTCCCCCACATCCATTCCTGAATCACGGTTAGGCTTTTTATTTTAAGCCAGTAGTAATTAGGACAGTACCGAAAGGGTGAGAAGGGGATTCCGGTTAGGATAATTTTAGAAGAGCTCACGTTCATTTAGTTAAGTCCCCGTGGGCAGGTGTATTTCTCCCTTGGTAAAGGTATGTTTTGAAATGTTTGTTAACTAGAGATTGTAGACAGGGCTTACTGGTGATTTCCCTTTTTTTTGACCAGGACTAAAAAGGATTACTTAGGGTCCCAAAGGGAGGGTGCGTTGGCGGACCCGGGGGCCAACGCTCACAAAAAAGTGAGGGGGCAACTACAACATGTCACAGCAGGCGTTTGTTGTGAGGACAAGGAGAAAGAAGAAATAGAAAAATAAGTGACGGAGGTGGAAAAACGTGGGAAGTGGGATTAGGACTACGTATACATATATTAGATACGAACTTGAGCATACATGTGCGTATGTTTAAAGTAGGTGAACCGTGCGAATGAAGTTACCAGAGGATAGTAAACTATATTAGGATGACGACTCTTGAGCATTATTACGCATGCGTATCGTTAAAGTGGTAAACAGGCGACTGACGTTACCAGAGATAGTAAAAAATAGATTAGGATGACGGAGCTTGAGCATTACATGTGCGTATCGTTAATGTGGTGGACAGTGCACACCGAAGTTACCAAAGATAGTAAAACTATATTAGGATAAAAGACTTGAGCATTTTGCGTGCGTATCGCAGGAGGGAAGGAAGACTTAATATTAAGAGAACTTTGTGAATGTATAATAATTACCAAGTGAGACGTAAAGAGTTTGAAATTTATTAAATTAGAAATATAATTAACTGCGGTTGTCATTCCAGTTTCCAACCAGTAGTACTTACCTATTTTCTTAAATTTCTGTTATTTTTGTCAGACATATTATTTTTTTCCCACTTATGTGGGTGGGTGGCAGCGGAGTGTAACCAGGACTGTAGAGTACACTCCCAAAGGTGGGGCATACATAATGGGTGACAACGGTTGTAGATGTTCATTTTGACCACTACACACCCAAGCACCAACACTACTACTATGCCTACTTATACTAATTACTACTACTACTACATTTATTTTTTTTTTACATTTTGTTTTTTATGCTTATTGTTTTTCTTTCAGGTAAAGATGAAGGCCAAGGAGTCCGTATTTCAGGCAGGCTCGTCCATAATAAGAAAATAAGAAAATAAGGAAGCTACAAAACAGGCCGTGAGGCCTACAGAGGTAGTTCAATGTTTCTTAAGTAACACTACCTAACTCCACTTGTCATACCCATCCATGAATATCTAGCCTCCCTTTAAAGCTATCTAATGACTCCTCCACTTAAAACTACCTGTCTTACTGGTCCATTTTCATCATTTACACCCTTATTTGTGAACCAGTTTTTCCTATTTTTTTTAAATCTACGCTGTTCCAGCTTGAATCAACACTTTTTATTCTACCTTCGGTTCATATTCGTAGAAACTTTTCCTACTCATCCTTTATTAAATCCCTTTATATCCACTTTTAAAACTTCTATAGATTGCCCGTTACTCTGTGTCTCTCGAGTGAGTGTAAAATTTAATAGCTTCAATCCTTTTTAATAACTAATTTACGCATCCCCTTGTATCATTTTGTTCATACTTCTCTGCACTGATTCTAAACAAAGGGCTATATCCCATTCTGTAATATGGAGACCAAAAAACTGAAACCTCATAGTCTAGGTGTTAGTTGACTAGAGCCAAAGAACGCTTTAGAAGAACTTTCCGCACTGCTACTTTCAACAATTCTGGTAATGAATCATAACACCCTATTAGCTCTATTTCTAGCTCATATTACATTATTCCTAGGTCGGAGTTCGGACGCTCACCCTCACTCCCAGATCTTTCTCACCCTTCTGCTCTTTCAGCGATACATTGCGTATGGTTATCTATTACCAAGATCTTTTTTTCTACCAAAAATACATAACAATGCACTTATCAATATTAGACCATCCTGCCCACTATAAATACTCACTCAATTAGTATATATAAGGTCTGCCTGCAATATCTTACAGCAGACTGGATTCAACAATCCTACATAACCTTACCTACCTACTTACCTACCTATTTTATTATCATCAGCAAATTTGTTGTTATCACTGCTTAATCCCACTATCCAAGTCGTTGATGTAAATCAAAAAAGTAATGGACCCAAAACAAGGACCCTTGTGGAACTCCACTTGTCACCAGTCCCCATTCAGATTAGAACCATTAATTTGTTAAAAACTCTTAGTGGGCCTATCACTTAAAGCCAAGCTCTGATCCAACGAAGAAGAACCTTCCCATCTATTCCATGAGCTTAATATTATTTAAGAGTCGCTCGTGTGATACCTTGTCAAATGCCTTATAAAGTCCAGGTATCTTATATCATATCCTTATCATATCTGCCGTTCATAAAAACTTTCTATAAAAACACTCAATAAATTGGTGAGACATGACCTACCCTGGTGAATCCATGTGTAAAATCATTGACCAAAACTATGTTTTCAAATTGCTCTTAAATGTTTTTTTGCTATAATAATTCCGATAATTCACTACCACTTGACGTTATACTAACGGATAGACATTTGACTTTAGTCCTCTGTCTCCCTTCTTAAAACAGTGGGACTACATTTCTTTCCTCCACAATAACGGGCACATCGCATATTATCAACCGATTTCCTAAAATGTGCACTAACGACTCACTAAACAACCTCTTCGCATTCTTTTAAATACTCTGGGATAAAACTTCATCTGGTCCTGGCGACTTTAAAATTCTTCATTTTATCTATACCTTCTCCATTTTCTTTAGCTATACAATATCTTGAGTTTATCCTCGTCGCTTCCTAAACAACATCTGCTCACTTTCAGGTATTGGCTGTGTATCCTCCTGCAGTAAAAACACTTAAGAAAGAAATAATCATTTACATTTTAACACATATCCTCATCCGTATTTAAGACCTCACCCTCTAATCTTAACGGCCCCCCACTAAATTTCCCTTGTCTTCGTTTTTATATACCTGGATAGAAACCCCTTAGGGTCGTGTTTTGCCTGTTCCAGCAATTTTAATCAACATAATTGTTCTTAGCACTCTTGTTTTAATCTCTTCACTCTCCCCAAACGTATCTCTCTCTCTTCTTCACTTAAATCTCCTCAGATTAGCCCGAAACAATACCCCAGTCCCAAGTGCCCCAGATAATATATTCCCTCAGTCCCCAGTCCCCCAGATAATATATTCCCCCAATAGTAATGATGAAAACGACACCCATCGGCCACCAGGAGTATATTCTCCCATATCTCCGGAAACCACAACCCCTGTCCCTAGAAAGCATATTTCCCAGTGCCCAAGAAGATATATCTCCCACGTCTCCCAAAAGCATATACTTCCAAATTCCTTAAAAACACCACCCTTCGTTCCTAAGAAAAGTCATTATTCCCCACATCCCCAAAAGAAAGTATATCCCCCGTTCCCCCCATGAACAGTATATCCCCCGTCACCAGAAAGTATAATCCCCCGTCCCCCCATTGAACGTATATCCCCCGTTCACCCAGAAAGTATATCCCACGTCCCCCATGAAAGTATACCCCCGTCCACCCAGAAAGTATATCCCCCGTCACCCAGAAAAGTATATCCACCGTCCCCCCGTGAAAAGTATATCCCCAGTCCCCCAGAAAGTATATCCCCGTCACCAGAAAGTATATCCCCCGTTCCCCCCAGAAAGTATATTCCCCCGTCCCCAGAAAAGTATATCCCCCGCCCAGAAAGTTATATCCCCGTCCCCCAGAAAGATATCCCCGTCCCCCAGAAAGTATAATCCCCGTCCCCCCAAAAACTGTATCCCCTGTACTCCAGGAAATTTATCCCCATCCCAAGAAAGTGTATCCCCGTTCCCCAACAAAAAGTATATTCCCGTTTCACCCAGAAAGTGACCCCGCCCCAAGAAAAATATTTATGTCCCTCGTTCACGGAAAGTATATCCCCTGTCCTGTTTTTGTCATATACAAACATTGAGAACTACATACATACATAGGAATATACATACATGAAAGCATACATATATAAAATGGTTGGTAAAAATAATAATAAATAATAATAATAATAATATATTACCCCCCAAAAAATTTTAACTTTTGTTTAATTGTTTTTTATTATTTAATTTTTATATTTTATTTTATTTTTATGTTATTCTTTTTCAAAAATAAAAAATTAAACCCCTTTTAAAAATAAGGGAATATTAGATTTTAAATTAAAACCCAAAAAAATTTTCTTTTAAAAAAAAAAAAATTTTTTTAAAAAAATAAAATTTTGGAAAATTTTGAAAAAAAAGGGAATTAATGGAAATTGATCCCTTTATTCCCAAATTTTAAAAACTTTAATCCAATAAAAATTTTAAAAATTTTGGAGGGACTATTTTTTAAAGGGGTTCCCCGGGAAAAAAACCCAACCTGGGAAAAGGGGGTTTTTAGAAGTCTCCCCTTTACAAAAGCACCCCCCCACATTTGTTTCCACAGGGGGGAAAACCCCTTTGTGGTTCCCCCAAAAAAGGTTTATTTTTTAATTTAATTTGCCCCCCCCCCTTTTTTCCTTTTTTTTCATAAACCCTTTTTTGGGTTTTCCTTTGTCCCGCCCCCCATGGTTAACTCGCTTCAACCAACCCTCGGGGCCCCGGAAGCCAACCCCGGTAGTTTTGGGCCCAGGCAACGCCCCTCCGAACCCTTCGGTTTCCTGCGCCTAAAAAGCCCCCTTTGGCTTCTGCGGGGGCCCGGGCTCCCTAAGGCATTTTGCGCCCCACAAACCCCCCTCAGCCCCCCCAATAAAAAAAAGGTTTTAAAACTTTCGCCAAATCCCCGCCGGGAACCATTTTTTTCCCCCGGGGGAAATCATCCCCCGGGATTCCTCTCCCCCCTTGTGGTTCCCATCCCTTTTGGTTTTTTTCCCGGGAAATCTTGCCGTTTTAAAGGGAGTTTTATTTTCAGGGGTTAAAAAGGAACCTGTTTTTCCATTTGGGGTGGGAAGGGTTTTCATGTGTGTGGGGTTAAATGGGAAATTTTTTGTGAGATGGGGAAAAGGCCCGCGGCAAAGGCCCCTCCCCCCTCCCCGGGGCCACATCCACCCCACAAAACACAAAATCCCCCCCCCAAATTTAAGGTGGAAAAACCACTGCCCCCCAAAAAATTTAAGAAAGGGAAAAAGAATATAACACTCCACCCTAAAATCCCCCCAAATTTGGGGAAATAACGGAAAAGAGGGGAAAACCGGGGCAAAAACCTACCCCCCAGGAACCTGGCGGCTCCACCCCCGGCGCCCCAACTCAAAAAACTTTTGAGAAAAACCCCATTACCCCCCAAACCCTGTTGCCCCCAAAAAGGAAGAAAAGGGGAAGCCCCCAGCCTTGATGCCCAAAGGGTTTTGGTTCCCAAGGGGTTTCCCCCTCCCTCCCCCCACAAATAATTAAACCCAAAGAAAAAATCTTTCCTTTCCCTTCTTTAAAGGGGGTTTGTACCCCCCTAAAAAAAGGGGGGTTTTTGGGGGCTCCCCTTTTCCTCTCCCAACCCGCTCCCGGGAAAAACTTTGGTGGTCCCGTTTTATTTTTTCCTTTTATTTTAATTTTTTTTTTCCCACCCTCCAATTTTATTTTCATCCCTTTAAAAGTTTTTTTGAACCCAAAGAAAAAAAAATTGTTCGGAATTCCAAACCCCCCTTTTAATCGGCGGAAATCTTGGCCGGTTGCCCCTTAAAAACCCAAATAAATTTTTTTTTCCCTTTTTTTTATAAAAAAAAAAAAAGGGCCTTCCCCAAGGGGTTTGTTTTTCTCTCGGGGTTTTTTCCCTGTAACGGGGAAAAAAATTACTTTAAATGGGGAAAAAGGAGATAAAATAACACAAAGGGATTAAAAAAAAGGGAACGGGGGAATTTTCCCCCCAAAATCTATTCCTGAACCCACTGGTTAGGTTTATTTTTTAAGCCAATTTAGTAATTGGGACACGTCCGAAACGAGGGGGGAAAAACGGGGGGTTTCCAGGTTAGGAAAATTTTTAAAAGGGCAGCTGCCCGTTCTTTGGGTTTAAGGGTCGCCTGTGGGCAGGGATTTTTCTCCCCCTTGGAAAAGGTTTATGTTAAAATGTTTTTTAAAACTAGAGATGTGGGGAAATGACTTACTGGTTGTTCCCTTTTTTTTAAACCCAGGATAATAAGGGGTTTTAAATTAGGGTAAAAAGGGTTTAGGATGCTTTTGGCGGACCAGGGGGCCAAGCGCTCACAAAAAAAGAGGGGGGGCAACTAAAACCCATGTCCCCACCCCAGCCGTGTGAGGAAAAAGGGGGGAAAAAGGAAAAAAAAAAAATTTTTTGAGAGGGAAAAACCTTTGGGAAGTGGGATAGATACGTAAAAATTATATTAGGATAAGGGACTTGGGAAAATTAAATGTGCGTATGGGTTAAAAAAAAGGAAAACAGTGGCGGACTGAATTTCCCGGGAGATAGTAAAAAAAAAATTTTAGGAGGGACGACTTGAGCATTACGCATGCGTATTTTTTAAAAGTGGAAACAGTGCGCCCTGAATTTTCCCAAAAAGATAGAAAAATAGATTAGGATGACGACTTGGGGAAATTTACTGTGCGTATCTTTAATGTGGGGACAGTGAAAACCAAAAGTTCAAAAGATAAAAAAACTATTTTAGGAAAAACGCTTGAGCTTTTTGGCTTTGGCGTATCCCCTAGGGGGGAAAGGGAAGCCCTTAAATATTAAGAAAAATTTTGTGAAGTATAAAAAAATTTACCAAGTGGGGACATTTAAAAAATTTAAAAATTTATTATAATTAAAAAATATTTTAAAACCTTGTCTTTCCCCTTTTCCCAACCAGTACTTACATTTTTTCTTAATTTCTGATTTTTTTGTTCAAAACATATTTTTTTTTTTCCCATTAAGGTGGGGTGGTGGCAGGGGGGAATTTAAACCGGGACGGTAGAGAAAACCCCAAGGGGGAAACCTACATAATGGGGAAAAACGGTGTAGATGGTCTTTTTGGGACCCAAAAACCCCAAAAAGCAACCAAAACCCCAAAACTAACTGCTAAATAAAAATTACAAATACTACTACTATTTTTTTTTACATTTTTTTTTTTTAGGGCATTTTTTTTTTTTCAGGTAAAGTTTTGAAGGCCAAGGAGTCCGTTTTTTCAGTCACCCTCGTCCAAAAAAGAACTTTAAGAAAAAAAGGGAAAAGCTTACAACAGGCCTTTGGGGCCCCTAAAAGAGGTAGTTCATGTTACTTAAAAAACATCCCTTACTACACCACTTTTTCTTTCCCCAAATCCATGAATTTTTTTCCTAGCCTCCCTTTAAAGCTATTTTAAGGGGATTTCCTCATAAAAAACCTTGTCAAACTGAGCCCTTTTCCCAATTCATTTACCACCCTTTTTGGGGCCCGGGTTTTTCCCTATTTTTTTTTTAAATCTACGCTTTTCCGCTTGAATCAACATTTTTATTTTTACCCGGGGTTAAAATATTCGTAAAAACCCTTTTTCCTACCTCCCCTTTTTAAAATCCCTTTATCCATTTAAAAAAATTTTCTTTTCAGTTTGGGCCCTTTACCGGTGTTCTCGATGATTTAAATTTAATGGGCTTCAATTTTCTTTTATAACAAAAATTTACCCCCACCCCTTGTATCATTTTTTTCACCCTTCTCTGCACTGATTCTAACAAGGTATATCCATTCTGAATATGGGGGCCCAAAACTGAACCTCATGGGTTTTGGGTTTTAAAGCTAAACCTGAAAAAAAGGGAAAGCTTTAGAAAAAATTTCCCCCCAAAATTGCTATTTTAAAAACATTTCTGGTAAAAATTTCAAAAACCCCCCATTAGCTCAAATTTTGCCTAAAATACATTTTTTTAGGGGGGGGTTCCGGAGCTCCCCTCATTTCCCAGATTTTTTCTCCCCTTTTCTGATTTTTTTCAGCGAACTTTGGCGTTTGGGTTTATCTATTCCCAAGTTTTTTTTTACCCAAAAACAAAAACACTGCATTTATCAATATTAGTTTTCCATCCCCCCATATAACTACCCCACTCATTAAGTATATAAAAATTTCCCCTGCAAAAATTTTACATCAGGCCCTGTGATTCAACAACCCCACTACCTTCCCCTACATACTTCCCTCCCTATTTTTTTATCTCAGAAAAATTTGTTGGTATAAACTGCTAACCCCACTATAAAGTCTTTGATGAAAAATAAAAAAAAAAGTAAGGGACCCAAAAACAGCCCCTTGGGGAAAACTCCCCCTTTCACCACCCCCCTTTCAGATTGGGAAAACCCATTAATTGAAAAATTTTTTTAGTTGCCTATCATTAGCCAAGCTCGGGATCCAACGAAAAACCCTTTCCCCATTATTCCATGACCCTTAATATTTATTTAAGAGTCGCTCTTTGTGATCCCTTGTAAAAAAGGCCTTACAAAGTCCAGGTATATTTTTCAAATTTCCTTATCATTATTCCCGTTTCATAAATTTTCCTAAAAAAAAAACTAAATTTTAAATTGGTAGCCCTGACCCCCCCTTTGGGTTAAAATCCATGTTGTAAATCTTTGGCCCAAAAACTAGTTTTTCAAAAATGCTTTTTAAATGTTTTTTTCCTATAATACTTTCCCGATAATTCACCACCACTGCTTTAGACTAACGGATAGGGCATTTGATTTTAGTCCTCTGTCCCCCTTTTTAAAAACAGTGGGGGACTCTTTTTCCTTTTCCCCCACAATAACGGCCCCATGCCTATATAAAAAACGTTTTCCTAATAATGTGCAAAAACGACTACAAAACAACCCCCTTGCATTTTTTTAATACTTTTGGGATAAATTCAATTGCCCCTGGCGATTTTAAAACCCTTCTTTTTATTTTATACCTTTTTAACCTTTTTTTCCTTGGGGTTATAACAATTTTTGGGGTTTCTCCTCTTTTCGTTTCCCTTTTTAAAACACCCGGGCCCCAATTTTTAGGTTTTGGCTGTGTTTCCTCCTGAGTAAAAAAACTTAAAAAAAAACCCATTTACTTTTTTAAAAACATATCCTCTTTCCGTTTTTAAACCCCCCTTTAAAATTTTAAAAAGGCCCAAAATTAATTCCCTTGTCTTCGTTTTATATACTGATAGAACCTTAGGGTGTTTTTTGGGGCCTTTGTCCAGCAATTTTAAATCACATAATTTTTCCCTTAAGCAAACTCTTTTTAAAATTCTTCACCTCCCCATTTATCTCTTTTTTCTTCTTACTTACTCCTAAAATTAGCCCTAAAAAACAATACCCCAGTCCCAAGTGCCCCAAAATAATATATTCCCCTCAGTCCCCAGGCCCCCCAGATAATATTTTCCCCCCAAAAAAGTGGGGGAAAGACCCCCGGGCCCCCCAAAAGGTTTTTTCCCCTTTTTAAAAAAAACCCCCCCCCCAAAAAAAATTTTTTGGAAAAAAAATTTCCCCCCCCCAAAAAATTTTTTTTCTTCCAATTTTTTTAAAAAAAAAACCCCCCCCCCCAAAAAAAAAACCCCCCCCAAAAAAAGGGGCCCCCCTTTTCCCCCCCCAAAAAAAATTTTCCCCCCCCAAAAAATTTTCCCCCCCCAAAAAAAATTTCCCCCCCCCCCAAAAAAAAATTTCCCCCCCCCAAAAAAAACCCCCCCCCCCAAAAAGAAAAAACCCCCCCCCCAAAAATCCCCCTTCCCCCCCCCAAAAAATTTTTCCCCCCCCAAAAAAACCCCCCCCCCAAAAAAACCCCCCCCCCAAAAAAGGAAAACCCCCCCCCAAAAAAACCCCCCCCCAAAAAACCCCCCCCAAAAAAATTTCCCCCCCCCGGGGGGGAAAAAAAAACCCCCCCCCCCCCCAAAAATTTTTTTCCCCCCCAAAAAAAAAACCCCCCCCGGGGGGAAAAACCCCCCAAAAAAAAAACCCCGGGGGCCCCCCCCCCCCCCCCCTTTTTTTCCCCCCCAAAAAAATTTTTGGCCCCCAAAAATTTTTTTAAAAAAAAAAAACCCCCCCAAAAAAAAAACCCCCCCCTAAAAAACCCTTTGGGGGAAAAAAAAAAAAATAAAAACCCCCCCCCAAAAAAAAAAACCCCCCAAAAAAAAAAAACCCCCCCCCAAAAAAAAAAAAAAAAAAAAAACCCCCAAAAAATTCCCCCCCCCAAAAAAAAAAAAAAAAAAAAATTTTTAAAACCCCCCCAAAAAAAAATTTTGGCCCCAAAAAAAAAAAAAAAATGGGGAAAAAAAAAAAAAGGGGAAAAAAAAATACCCGGGAAAAAAAAAATTTGGGAAAAACCCCTTTTTTGGGGGAAAAAAAAAAAAAAAACCCAAAAAAAAAACCCCCCCTTTTAAAAAATTTTTTTTTTAAAAAAAAAAAAAAAAAAAATTAAAAAAAAAACCAAAAAAAAAAAAAATTTTAAAAAAAAAAAAAAAAATAAAAAAAGGGGAAAAACCCCCCCAAAAAAAAAAAAATGAAAAAAAAAAAAAAAGGGGGGGGAAAGAAAAAAAAGGGGGCCCCCCTTTTTGGGGGGGGAAAAAGGGGGGGGGGAGGGGAAAAAAAAAAAAGGAATGAAATCAAATTAAAATAAAAGAAAATGTATTAACAAACATTTTATTATCATTTTTTTCTCGTCATAATGGAAATATAATGTCTATAGGCAAGGAATTTAAACCCTTTTGTCATTGTGTCTTAAAAATAGCTTTAGAATACGCTAGAAATACATTAAAAAAGTATATATATGCGATTTATACACCTTTTTCGTCAGATACAAACATTGAGAACTACATACATATATAGAAATATACATACATACATGCATACATATATAAATGGTTGATAAATAATAATAATAATAATAATAATAATAAACAATAATAAAATTAATAAATAATTAAACATACACAAAATAAATAAATAAATAAAATAATGCAGCATAAAATCACATCATATAAAAAACATAAATAAAAAAGTATAGAAAAGTTTAGTAAGACCAAAAATGCCGAGTTAGAAAGACCAAAAATGCCGAGTTAGAAAGACCAAAAAATGCCGAGTTAGTAAGACCAAAAATGCTGAGTTAGAAAGACCAAAAATGCCGAGTTAGAAAGACCAAAAATGCCGAGTTAGAAAGACCAAAAATGCCGAGTTAGAAAGACCAAAAATGCCGAGTTAGAAAGACCAAAAATGCCGAGTTAGAAAGACTAAAAATGCCGAGTTAGTAAGACCACCACCACCATCACTTCTTCTTCATCTCGTCACCCATAACAAACCTCTCACTCTTTACAACAGGCCACAAAAGTAAACTGACAAAATTAATACAACTGACGTAGGCGGTGAAGGAGGAGGAGGGAAACATAGGTAGCAGCTGGCACATGGTTAAGTAGACGACAAGGCGCACAGGTTCGAGCCCCGCGGAGCTTTGGTGAGCCGAGTAGAGGCCTCCCAGAGCGCCGTATGCCAGGAAGATGTAGAAGAGGTGAAGAATTGACTGCCATTCTTCCATCTTCTGTGTTGTTGTTGTTGTTAGGAGGAGGAGGAGGAGGAGGAGGAGGAGAAAAGAAAAAAAATGGAAATGTAATAATGTTACTGAGGTTAATGAGAGAGAGGGAGAGAGAGGGAGAGAGAGAGAGAGAGAGAGAGAGAGAGAGAGACTGTGGTGTGCGAGATACTATATATATATATATCTATATATATATATCTATATATATAGATACTATATATATATATATCTATATATCTATATCTATATATCTATATCTATATATCTATATATATATATATATATATATATATATATATATATATATATATATATATATATATATCAAGACAAATATAATAATGATGATGATAATAATGATGAAAAACAGACAAAAATATAACACAAACAAACAATATATATAAATTATCATGTTACCAGAGGGAAAAAAAGAGAAGGAGGAGGAGGAGGATTAGTACTTACGTCTTTGCAGGAGGCCACTTCAAAGTATCCCAGGAAGACTAGGAAACAATGCAAGGCCAGGTAGACACTCAGCCAAGAGGAGGATGCGAACTGGTGCTTCCGTCTTCCTCGAACCTAACAGTGGAGAAAAAATAAAATAAAAAAAGCCCCGCCCACCCGCCCTTCGCTTCCGCTGTTACACAAAATTGTCAAAATTCAATACTAAATATTTATATATTAAGATACTAGAATCCCAAAAATCTATCCGTAGCATTTCAAATAATGCAACAATTATAAATAATATATATAGAACCATAAATATACAACATAAATACCAAAATAATGAAAATAAAGCTTAAGTTGTATACAAGCAAAAAAACAAAAACAAATGGAGAAAATTGTTGTTTATGCCCACCCCCCCGAAATGTCCATCCCTTAGCTTGTAATAAATCAGAATATACTAACATGGTTAAAAAATATGGATCACATGAAGATCCACCACCCCAACTGCATTTAGGGTGACTGATCTTCATGATGGTGAAAATGGTTTAATTAAAAACCAGTTAAGTTAGGTTACCTAACCAATGTCCAGGTTAGGTGTTAATGAGCTAGGGGGGGTAGGGGGGCCCCTCCAGTAAGGTCCTGATAGTATTGGTCAATATGAAGTATTGTGTCATATGTCAATAAGTGGATAAAAGGTTGGCAAGACTGGGGTGGCGGATCTTCAGGTGGTAAAATTGGGGTGGCGGATCTTCATGTAATCCAAAAAAATTATTACAGGATCTAGCGATGTGACCGCGTCACCTGCCCATGAATACCTACTTTCATTTGGTCGCACTGATGATTCACATAATGCGTTGGACAACCATCTAACACTACCAAAACTATTGTTTCAGTAGCTGAAATAAAAAAATTGGCTTGAAAAGGGAATCAGCTGATGGTGGGCAAATTTACCATCCAGAGGCTAGCGAGAAATCTAGCGGGTTTACTATACTGCTGGCGAAAAGAAAATTGTGCCCCACCCCCTTGAAAAAAATCCTGGGTGCGGCCCTGATTTAGATGTCTTTTAAGTTAGCCTACAACATTGGAAATTTCCCTTATTGTGTTCAGGACCTAGGATAGTCAATACAAGCAAAAGAAACCAAAATGATGTCACCTACCAAATCGGTAATTGGTTAGTTAAGTTGTATTGGTTTTGTTGCAGGCTACACACGCTTGCAAATTGCAATGATGCATGCTAGTACTGTTCGAATTATGCTCCTGATGTCTTATACCTTTGCTTATCCATTTGTTTTGGCGCCGCACATCCCCCAACGGTGTCAATTAAGACTAAAGGCGGCGTCACACTAGCACTTTTTCCGTCTAGTTTTTTCAGCAACTTTCTAATAACTAACAATTTTCTGACTGCAAGCCGTCACACACACACAATCGTTCGCCTGCACTACCAGTCAGCTGTTCCTTCGACTGTAAACAAACATGGCTCCGACGCCAGGGCAAGCTATTGCAGGTATACACTTAATTATGTGTATTATTTATCAATAGTAGACTTAATATCAACCTAGATATAATAAGACCTAGATAAGACCTAGAATATCAAGGCCTTCTTGGTGTACAAGTCTGATCTGTGGTCCCAGAGACAAGGGTGGCCACACGTATGCATTCAACGATAAATTCTTCTGACCTACGTGTCCACAGCATTTCGTCTATAATCTTAAGGTGAAGTCTTGAAGAGTGAGATCAAATTTTGAGTGTGTCTTGAAAAAGAAACAACGAGCTTGACAGACTACCTACAAAGCGATAATAAGCAGAAAAGGCCACAAGAAGAAAAAGAAGAACAATCGAGTCATGCGAGAGACTGTTGGCTGTTATATAGAACCGGCTTTTAAATGTATCTACATGTACAATAGTCACTTGAATATTTTTAATACTTTCAAATGTATTGAATTATAATTTGCAAAAAAGTACTAATTTATATCGAATATCTTTAAAGTAATCACTATGGATTTTGATTTGACTATTAAAGTCGTCTTCAACTTTCCATATGAAGACGATCATGATCGTCTGACTCAGACTGACTGATTCAGACGGAAAAACTAGACAGAGCGAGAGAAAACCAACGGAAATAGTCTAACTAGACTGAAAAAGTGCTTGTGTGACGCCGCCTTAAGAGACTAGACTAAATATATGGAATAATGGAAGCGACTGCAGGAAGCCGAACACGCTGCTCCAAAATTCTGCTCACAATCAGCTGATCCGCGATACGGTCCACGTGCCGCTTTTAGTTACAAGCATTTTTATATACACAGTCCACCACCATGAATTTATTTCCGACATATACTAACTACTAGAGCTATTATATACTATTATTATTTAAGATCATAATTATTTTATTATTATTATTATTATAACTACTATTTATTATTGTATATAATTTTTTTTTTTCGGGCACTCCATGCCGCCCCCTCGACGATGCCGCCCTGGGCGATTGCCCATGTCGCCCATGCCTAGGACTGCCACTGCCTGCGTGGTGGGATGCGCGGTGTGTCGCTGCAAGGTTTTCGCAGCGTGGACCACGAGAAAATGTGAGGGGTATTTCAAAGCCTCTCCTCCCGTGAGGCTTTGGGTATGGATGGCCTCCCTTCTGGGGCATTTAAGTATGCGCCCCCCAGCCTGGGTACATGGCTCTATCTCTTCATCAATGCCTGTGTCTGCCATCAGTACATACCCAGTCAGGTCTTGGCAGTGCTTATAGTGCCTGTACTGAAGAGCAAAGTGAAGGACCCTGCTAACTCTGGCAATTACAGGCCCATTGCCATAGCGACCGCCCTGTCCAAGGTGCTGGAGAAAGTGGTGCTCCATCGTCTTGAGGCCTACCTGTATACACTGAACAAGCAGTTCAGCTATAAGAAAGGCCTTGGCACTGAGATGTGTGTGTGGACATTGAAGAATATCATTCATTACTACACTTCCATAAATTCACCTGTTTATCTGTGTTTCTTGGATGCCAGAAAGGCGTTTGATAGAGTGAATTACTGGAAGCTCTTTCATAAACTTCTCGTCAGGGGTACACCTGGGTACATTGTTAATTTATTAATGTACTGGTACACTACCCAGGAATTTACTGTTAAGTGGGGTAATTCCTTCTCGCTGTCCTTTAGTACTGCCAATGGTATTCGGCAGGGGGGATTTTATCTCCCTACTTGTACAATGTGTACATGGATGATCTCAGTGCCAACCTTCGTGATACAGGTATCGGCTGCCACATACATGATGGGTGCATCAACTCACTGAGCTATGCTGATGATATGGTACTGCTTGCACCCACTGCGGATGCGTTGCAGGACCTTATCAATGTGAGTCAGGTGTATACTGCCAAGCATGACATTGTCTACAACACCATTAAGACAGAGTGCATGGTAGTATCACCGGCACGCACTCAGGTGAATTAACTCAAAACAGCATGGCTCGGTGGGTCTACCCTCACTTTTGTGGATAGATTCGCATACTTTGACCATGGTATATCCCACGACATGACTGATGATGATGATATCATCAAGCAGACCACCAAGCTTCTTGTCGTGGGTAATACTCTACAGAGGAAATTCTCCTACAGTAGCAGTGAGGTGAAGATAAGTTATTCAGGAGTCACTGCTACTCTATATACTGCAACTCGCTGTGGTCCCGGTACAAGGTGGCCACTATGAACCGTCTTAAGGTCGGTCACAATGACACCCTTAAGAGGCTTCTGGGGCTGCCCAGCTGGTGCATCTCGTCCCTGACTTTCGCTAGGAACGGGGTGAACAATCTGGATGTGATCCGTCGACACTCCGTGTTCAGCTTAAGGAGTAGGGTGGAGCTCTCTACGAACTCCATCATCACCTCTGTCAGGCAGAGCTCGGCCTATGTATGTGGACCTATACAACAGCGGTGGCTGGGTCTGCTGTTTGTGCAGAATGTGAGGTAGCACAGGTGTCCATGTATGTGTATTCTTTGAAAGGTGATACCATGTCCCCTAATGTGCCTATACTGCAACTCGTTCTTGTTTTTGTTTTTGCTCTAGTACTTAAGTTAACTCCTTGGCTTGTCCTTTTTGCTTTGTTTTTGTCTGTATGCTTCCGGGCGAGAATAAAAATTTTATTATTATTATTATTACTACTAGGAAATAGACGTCCACACTAAATATGTGGAACGTGTCCAAGCTCGCACAGGCTAAAGTCAACTTTTTAAATACCCTCACTTTAAAATACTTCTATTACAACCTGACCTAACCCAACCTAACCTTCACCATCCCCTTCTTTGATTTTCTTTTCTTTTTACAAAGAAAAGAAAAGTGCTAAATTGTTGTTGAAAAAAGTTCTAAAAAAAAATGGTGGTGATGGCGGTGGTGGTGGTTGTTGTGGTGATGGTGGTGGTTGTAGTGATGGTGGTGGTTGTAGTGATGGTGGTGGTTGTAGTGATGGTGGTGGTGTGGTGGGGCTGATGGTGGTGATGGTGGTGGTGATGATGGTGGTGGTGGTGTGGTGGTGGTAATGGTGGTGGTAATGGTGGTGGTGGTGATGGTGGTGGTGGTGGCGTGGTGGTGGTGGCGTGGTGGTGGTGGTGTGGTGGTGGTTTTGGTGGTGATGGTTTTGGTGGTGATGGTGGTGGTATTTCATAATTGTTATATGCGAATGTTGAAGCTCGCTTCGCTCCCTTGGACAATAACACGGGTTTTTACCTACATTTTCTTCCTCCTCTCTGCATCCAGGGCTGAAATGACATATTTAACACCTCACACACACCTTACCACGTATATAACACCACGCTAACCCTAAATAACACCTACAACGGCATTAGAAACACGAGTTATAGTGGTTATATGAGGCTTAACACAAGCGGCCTGCCTCCTCAGACACTGTTGTTGTGAAGGCTTCGAAAACATTTTATTTCCACTGCACTAATGCACTACTTTCGCCACTGCACTAATGTCGCCAGGCACAATATATTACGAATTTTAGCATTAATGATAAAAGCTCGCTTCGCTCGCTAGGACAATGAGTTAAGAGACGAAATATAACTTTCTGTGCCAAATTTCTTCCTTTGCGCCTGTATCTTTCTTGCCCACAACGGTCACAAGAAGAAGAAGAAGAAGAATAATTCGTGGAAACATTTTACAAGCCTATATGACACCTGATTTCGGCTGAAATAGGTGTCCAAGCTCGCTTCGCTCGCTTGGACACTTAAAAAAAAAAAAAAAAAAATAAATAAATAAATAAATAAAAAATATACCCAGAAATTCATAATAAACACCAAAAAGCACTAAAATCTACCCATAAATTATCAACAACAAAAAATCTACACAAATTACAAAACCAGCCATTAAATCATAACCACAGAAAACGTAAACTAAAACAAAGAAAATGAGACAGAATTGACTCACATCAGGGATGTCTTCACTGTTTCCAAGACGTGGCTGCCCCGCCGACCACCCAGGACTATACATCACCGTCCTCAGTGCGTCTCCAGAGGTCTTTGAGGACACTATGCGACCCCAAAGCTCCCGCCAAGAATCCGCCTGGCCAGAAGAATGAGTGGTGATTTAGTTAACATCCTTAGAATTTGACTTGTATTCTGGTTATTGCCATTATTATTGTTATTGTTATTGTTGTTAGACAGGAAAATAAGTGTTGATTCAAGAAGTTTTCTGCGGGGGAGCAAGAGAAATTTCGCTTGCAAACGGTCACTTTTCTCTTGCTGTATCCCCGCAGAAAACGTTCGACCGTCGCTTGCTCCATGAGATGATGACGCGGCGGCTGAGACGTAAGGAAAACCAAGATCAAATGACTATTTTGACCCTCAAGATATTTTCACACTGACGCATCCTATACCGTTATAGTCAGACAAGTGTGCAGATTCAAGATGTGTGCTTAGAAATTTAATGTGATCATAAGTAGCCGAACAATGAGATGATGAAGCCAAACAAGTGTGATAAAATGTGTATGCACTGTTTTACTTAACCCTTGCTTTCGAATACTTGTACTTACATTAGTTATAAATGTATACTAATGCGATGCAAAATTTCCTCAGGAAGCCGATAGTAGTCTCAGTGTTTTTTAATATCCATTGGTATTGTCAGCAAATCGGGTAAGAGTGATGTGTGTGAAGTTGTTGATTTTCGGTCAACACGGCTTTGTTGACAAGTCACACATTCCAGTGTTTACCTCCAGCTGTTCGAATGGATATAAAGCAATATATACAGCTGTGACGATTATATTTTCCGTAATTAAATGCCGCAACCTTCCTTATTTGATTCAAACTTTTATGATAAGAAATTAAAATAAGAAAGTGTAATTGATTTTGTCGAAAGTACACTGTTGTCATTCTTTTATTGAAGCAGAAAGCATCGCCACGTCAGCCGACCGCTGGCGCACTTCACTCACTTCTCGCTTGCTCCCGCAAGAAATTTTTTGCGGGTCGGGCGATCATAATCCCTGGATGATTGAACAGCAAGCGAAATTTAAGCAAACTAAATTGTTTCTCTTGCAAGAGAAATTTATCTTGCTCCACCGCAGAAAACGCCTTTAGTAAACATTCTAAAATAATTGATTGTATTCTGATTACTATTATCATTATTGTCATTAATATTACCATTATGATTACACAGGAAAATGATTGGTATTGTTTTAGTAAATATTCTCAAATTTCAAACATATCCTAATCATTATTAATCTTTCAGCTTCCCAAAGTTTTCTAAAGAATTAAAACAAAAAGGGAAAAGAGGAAAAAATTGGAGATATAACACTAGAACATTTTTTTTTATAGTTAAGGTAGGAAATAATAAATATTATTGTTCTCTCTAACCTGCAGGCCAAGAATGTGATTGTTGTCCTTCTGTTCAATGGTTCCATACACGATTTCTTCATCTTCCCTCTCCTCGGCGAACGTTCCAAAAAGGCGGTCCCAGATGATAAGAGCCATACCGTAGTTCTTGTCAATGCAGTATCTATTGGCCCCTACACACACCGTGGATGAAAAGGGAAAAACACATCAGATATAAGTCGATTTATAATTTAAAAAAAAAAAAATAATAATGACGGCATATGTAATGAGGTAAAAAATAAATTAACGGTGTCATAAATATTATTTTTATGGACACACGCACACGCACACGCACACGCGCACGCGCACACACGCACACGCACACGCACACGTTAAAATCAAACCATTCACGAAAAAAACACCCAAAAACTAATATCTACCCATAAAATCATAAAAAACGTAAATCTACATAAATAACATAGCCAGCCATCCAATTAAAACCATAGAAAATGTAGCCATAAAACAAAGAAAATGGGACAAAATTGACTCACATCAGGTAGGACTTCGCTGTTTCCAAGACGAACTAAGTAACTAAACTACTATAACTAGCTAAACACACACACCTACAAGTTACCATGGTGTACTAACTAACTATACTATATCTAGCTGAACACACACACACACACACACCTACATATACAAACACACCAGTTACCATGGTGAACTACTGCTAAATACTACTACTATTTATATGTACTACTACTACTGTTCACTATAACTAGCTAAACACACACACACACCTACAAAAGTTACCGTGGTGTACTCGGTGATGACTGGGCGTGACCACAAGGTACTCTACGATGTGACCCAGACCCGGCAGCAGCTTGTGGGTCTTGGGGAAGGCCTCGTTGTGGACCCAGAAACCCCACACGAAATTCAGCTGGCTGTGGATCAGGAAGGCAGAAGGAGGAAGACCCAGCAACGCCAGGGGGAGGAAGTACATCCACCTGGGGAAGAAAATAGCAAGATGTAAAACATAATGTCACTTATTTACTAACACTTTCTAAAAAAAAAACTTATTATTTGCAGTACTACTAAAACTAAAAACATATATATTTATCATCATTACAATCATAATCATCATTATTAATGTTGTTGTTATTATTAGGTTTTTGATTTTTATTATTTTCGCTGACATTATTATCAAAACTACCATTTTCATCAATATTATTATTATCCCCAGAAGTTACCCGCAATAAATGATGCTTAGAAAGACAATCGGAATGTACACGTAACACCGTGTTTATGACCTCTCTCTCTCTCTCTCTCTCTCTCTCTCTCTCTCTCTCTCTCTCTCTCTCTCTCTCTCTCTCTCTCTCTCTCTCTCTCATATCAAATACTTACTTAAAAGGCCTCATAGTGATGGAAAGTCTGGCTCCCACCGATGAATTGAAATCCTCGGAACTGTGGTGAACGTAATGAGCCGCCCACATCAACGATATCTCTGAGAAAACACGAAGTTAGATAATTAAAAAATAAAAATAAAACAACGATAGATGTAACGGAGGCGGTAGCGGAGT
>JACEEZ010003809.1:141074-164368 GCA_016584305.1 Chionoecetes opilio
AGAGATAGATTAGAGAGGCAGAAGAGCAGTGAAGGAGAGAGAGAGAGAGAGAGATGGACAGAGAAGAGAGAGAGGAAGAGAGAGACTTAGAGAGATGAGGAGAGAGAATATATTTTCCAATGATCAATTTGGGTTCAGGAAAAACTATTCTCCAGAAGCAGCAACAGTGAAATTAGTAAATAATATTTTACAGAACAACGATGAAGGCCTTTTCACAATTGCTGTCTTTTTAAATTTAAAGAAAACTTTTGACACAATTAATCATGATCTATTATTAAAACAGTTTGAAATTTTATTGCGTCAGAAATGAATTATTGCGATGGTTTGAGAGTTATTTAACAGGAAGAGAGCAATTTACAGAGATCAATGATATAAAATAATGCAATATAATAATTAAAACTGGTGTTCCTCAGGGATCTACCTTTTACTCTGGTATGACATGTCACAAAAAGTAGCTCCCGTAGGATTTGTTTGCTAAAATAGATTTTATTGGTTTACTTGGGTTGATTTAGGGTCAAACTATTTAAAAATAATGGGGTTCAAATTTTCTGACCCCTGACGCCCCGGCGGCAGCCCCTAGGCCTAGACTATATTGCCCCCTGAATTTACTCCCTCCCACATAGCTCTACTACTAGTGAAATACTTTTGATGCTTTTTAGGATCGATTCTAGGGTTTTTGACGATGATGAATTGATTTTTCGTACTTTTGTCACAACCAGATGTGGCTATCATTGACTTCTGGTTGTGAACAACATCAAAATCAAGTCCAGTGTTAGTGATAAGTCTAACGATATTGTTGATTTTTTAATGAAAACATTCACAACAATGACGGAAAAATCTAAAGTTCATGTGGGTGACAAGGTCATCAAATTGCTTTAAGAGCATGAACTTCTCGGAAGATTTCTTATCATCCAAAGAAGCCGGCCCGAGCTTGTACCAAAACTTAAAGAGACAATGGGAGAATTTGAGATGTCAGTAGTACCACGTTCCATGTTTGCTGTTGATGGCTCTCTCTACATTCCAACAGACAAGGCTAGTTTGATGCATGCCATCGAAGGAGTGAAGACTCAATGACTTCAACCTGCACCTTGTCTCAGTACAACTCCTCTACCTAAAGTCCTCGTTGTTGACGCCATGGCTCTACTTCAAAGCATGAAGAAAACACCGAGCATGAAGACCCTGTCTGATCTGCAAGAGACATTCATCAAGCAAATTGAATGGCTGCTGATTGGCTATGTTGAGGGTCGAATAGTGTTTGACCGTTATCTTACTCATCCCTGAAAAACAAGATACGACACAAAATAGCAACAACCTGCACTGCCTTTGAGATGCATTCACAGAGGAAACTAACGATGTCTCTCAAGGAGCTTCTGTCTTCATCAAAAACAAAAAGAAAGCTGACAGCAATGTTCGCAGGGGGTTTTTCGGAACAGCCAAGATAACAAGGTCAAGTTGGTCGTCGTTTATGATAATAAGATCAAGGGCCATAATTTTGAAGATGTTCATGACCATGAAGAAGCTGATACCTTATCAAGTTCTGACCTTGACAGATGAGACAACTGGATGATAAATTTGTGGGTGGTCACCTGATTTTGACGTCCTGACGCGTCTCCTTGGCCTGGTTTCTTGCAATCGACTAGGAGCTCAAAATCATCTCAAGTTCTTGACTGGAAAAGGAATAAAGTACCGATAAATTGACGTGGCTGAGCGAGTGCAAGTGATTGGGCGTCACAAGTGTCAAGGACTTATTGGGCTTCACAGCTTTTCTGGTGCCGATTGGGGTTGAAAATTTGTTGGTGTCACCAAGAAGGAGTGGATAGCTGCGTATCTGAAGTTAGATGAAGATGATTGTGCCATCGACTGCTTTCGGGAGCTCGGTGAGGGTGACGTCACAATGGAAATGGTCAATGATGATCTACCTCAACGGTTCAAGGGTTTGGAAGAGTTTGTTTGCTATGTGTATTGTTCAACAAGTCCCACAAATTTACCAGCACTGAGATGGGAACAGTTTTGCTCCAAATATTTGGAAGGAGAGATGCTTCCTCCCACTCGTGCTACTTTACTACCCCACATCACTCGGGGATATTACATTTCCATGCGTGACAAGTCCTACATTTCGGGCTGTCCAGATTTACCTCCCATCGAAGACAACGGTTGGAGTGTGAAATATGGAGTCTATCTTCCTGTAAAATGCCTCAAACTGCCAGCTCCTAGGGCCGTAATTGAGCTGAAAAAAATGTGTGTATAGCCGGGTGCAAAAATAGATGTAGTTGTTTGAGGAATGGCCTCCAGTGCACACCTCTTTGTAAATGTTATGTCAGTGACTGTGGGAATATGATCAGTTCTGGTTCTATTGAAGATGATGATAATGACTAAATTCATCCTTGGCGTATTGTTGCATCATTGTGTATGATGTATGAAAATGAAGTTCTGGCTGTTTAATGTGCTACTTTGTCATGATTATCCTGACATGTGAATACCTGCAAAATGAGAACTGCTGATGTGAATGTTTTTATGCATAACGATATGAAAATGTGATAAGGAGTTTTAGAGTGAGAAAGAGATAATTTATTTGTGCTAACTCAGAAAATTTACTTGAAGGTTTATTTGATGAACAAATTTATTATATTTGTTATATATTGTTCAATTATGGTTCGAATGAGGATGATGATAATGAGTAAATTTATTCTTGGTTTATTGCTGCATTATTGTGTATGATGTATGAGAACGAAGTTTTGGGTGGTTAATGTGCTAGGTATGCTGATCATTTTGGGGATGTAATATAGAGTTATAGAGTAGGAAAGAGATCTTGAATTTGTGCGAAATCTGTTAATGAAGGTGTATATGATGTTCAAATTTAATGTTATGTAGTTTCAATTGCATTGTTTCAGTTGCTTTTATTTTTTATTATGTATGATGCAGAGCATCCTGTATTAAGGCAGCGAAAGATTTTTTTCTAATCATGAACTTCTCAGTTATTGCAATGGCTTTGTTTGTTTCATTTTGTTTCTATCTTTATACATCGGTGTATAAATATTTTTTTACTTCAATATAGACCTTGCAATAAAATTAGGAATAATTAGTACTGTATATGACGTAATAACGTAAAAAGTTTATAAAATGAAGTTCATCATATTTCTTGAAGTGTATATAAGTCTTGATGGGACAATTTAACTGCAAAAATGATATAATCATTCACCATTGTGTGTTCAAAGGGGTATGAAAATATGAATTATATGATTAGGTTTATTGATAAAATGTAATTCACCTTCATTTAAATTTTTTTCCACTGTGAACACCGGAAGTAGATTATTGTCACTTCCGGTCGTCTTCAAAGTATTAAAAATCAGCTCGTCTTGGTCTTTTAGTTGCCTCTAAAACAACACCAAGATCATAAAAATCGGTCATTTATTGGCGAAGGTATGGGTGGATCAGTCAGTCCCAGGGGTGGGCAGATTTGAGGGCATCACCCACAGTGGGGTCTGGGGGTCGAAAAATTTGAACCCCATTATTTTTCAATATTTTGTCCCCAAAGGACAAAAATAAAATAATAAAATCAATCTTAGCATGAATATCCTACGGGAATACACTTCATACCAGACTATTAGGACCTCTTATGTTCTTACTATGTATTAATGATTTAGTCCAGTCTACTGATATATTGAAGTTCATATTATATGCTGACGATACAACCATTTTTCATTCAGAACCAGACCTCCAAATTTTAGAAAATATAATAATTTAAGAACTTGTTGAGGTATCAAACTGGCTTGTATCCAATAGATTATCCTTAAATGCACAGAAGACTCATTATATCATATTTGCAGGCAATAAATATATCAACCAAGAAAAGAAAAGAAGAATAGGAAACAATATCATTGAATGAATCAGTTAAATAAACATTTTAGGAGTTGTCATTGACGGTAAACTGCTGTGGAAATCCCATGTTAATCATATGTATAACAAAATATCTAATTCAGTAGGGATTATTTACAAGATAAAGTATCAAAGTTACAAACTTGACATGCGAGGCACTTATAATGTTGTACTACAGTTTAGTCCACTAGTTTAAAACACAACATTGGAATAAAAAAAAACATGTACCTAAGGTTCAAGGCTGGACAGGTGAGCAAAGAACAGTATAACGTGATGGCGAGGACAGTGAAAAGATTAACACGAGTAGCTAAGAATGATTATGAGATTAAAGTCGCAAGACAGGCAAAAAACGACCCTAAGAGGTTTTATCAGGTATATAAAACCAAGACAAGGGAATTAGTGGGGCCGTGAAGATTAAAGCAGGATGAGGTCCTAAATACGGATGAAGTTATGAGTAAATATTTAAATTATTATTTTTTTAGTATTTTTACTCAGGAGGATACACAGCCAATACCTGAAAGTGAACAGATGTTTAAAGGAAGCGATGAGGAGATACTCAAAGATATTGTGATAACTAGGGAAATGGTGGAAGAGGGTATAGATAAAATGAAGAATTTTAAGTCGCCAGTACCAGATGAAGTGTATCCCAGAGTATTAAAAGAATGCAAAGAAGTTGTTAGTGAGTCGTTAGTGCAGATTTTTTGGAAATCGGTTGAGATAGGCGATGTGCTGTTATTGTGGAGGAAAGGAAATGTAGTCCCCAAATTTAAGAAGGGAGACAGAGGACTAAAGTCATATTATCGACCCGTTAGTCTAACGTCAATGGTAGGTAAATTATTGGAATCTATTATTGCAAAAAACATCAGTGAGCACTTAGAAAAAAATATTTTTGGTACCCTACCCCACCCCCCAAAAAAATCCTCATCTATAAAACAATAAATTACAAATCAATTACATATTTCTTTTTCCTCATCTATTATTTTGGCTACTTTGTAATGATTAAAACTAACCAAATCTAAACTAAATCTTTCACTAAATCTAAAAAAGATTTCCAATAAGACTACATACCATTCCTGCTTCTATTTTTCCACCTTTCTAAGACTTCAATCTTTTCAAGAGAGGAGTAACAAGACACCTCCCGAACTAAATTGGGCCATCCCCTTTTCTTTATTCGCTTACTGTCTTCTTTATAGGGACTACCATATAAGTGGGCCTTTGGTACCTCGTTTTTTTGTTGGCCTTGGCCAGTCCATCAGCCTTGGCCAGGTGATGTAAAACAAAAAATGATACAATGCAAGTGTTGAGCCTGAATAGATAACTACATGATCACGGACTTTCTATCCCTTAGTCACTGTATTGTGATTTTGGTGAAAGCCACAATATGCTTCCCGCATATTTAATAGACTAGGAAATAGACGTCCACATAAAATATGTGGAACGTGTCCAAGCTCGCACAGGCTAAAGTCAATTTTTTAAATACCCTCACCTTGAAATACTTCTATTACAACCTGACCTAACCCAACCTAACCTTCACCATCCCTTTCTTTGATTTTCTTTACTTTCTACAAGGAAAAGAGAAGTGCTTAATTGTTCTTGAAAAAAGTTCTAAAAAAAGTTCTAAAAAAATGGTGTGGTGATGGCGGTGGTGGTGATGGTGGTTGTTGTGGTGGTGATGGTGATGGTGATGGTGGTGGTGGTGGTGGTGGTGGTGGTGGTGGTGGTGGTGGTGGTGGTGGTAGTGATGGTGATGGCGGTGCTTCGCGCTTCGCAAGCGAGCGAAGCGAGCTTGGACAATTATCACTTGGGTTTATAAATTTTCACTTGGGTTCATAAATTATCACTTGGGTTCATAAACTATCACTTGGGTTCATAAATTATCATCACTTGGGTTTATACATTTACACGTATTTGTTGTTGTTGTTGTTGTTGTCACATTTTCCATCTTTACAACTGTGCAGAAATCACTTCATATTTTCTTTTTGTATTTTGACTACTTATTATAGTAATTATTGTGTTTGTAGTATTGATCTAACTTGATTTATTTTCTGTACCAATGGGAATTAGTAAATCTCTTTGTAACTAATTTTTCATTATTATTATTATATCATTTTCATTATTATTTTTTCATTTCATCACTTGAGATACGAAGAATATAACAAAATCAGTTCACATTTTATCACTTATCACTTTATATCAATTATCTTACAATAATTTATTTCGAATGATGGGTAATTTTTCTTATTAAATTTCGATTAATAATTTTGTTCTAAGATTTGTCATTATTGGCAGCGAGCGAAGCAGGCTGCCGCTTACCAGTGGTGGGCGCCGTTAATCAAAAAGTTAACTTCGTTAACCGTTAATCTGTTAACCAAAAAATTAACTTCGATAACCGTTAATCAGTTAATTCTTTAAAAATGTAATGGAAGTTATCGATAAATCGTTAACGTTAATTTTTATTTTAGAAATAAAAAAAATCAGTTTTTGCTCTAAAACCACCTAAAAACACCTTTGAAAAGTGCCAAAACTATAAAATCAGCCTTTATGGGGTTTTTTAAGGGCTTTAGAACACAAAAACTATAGTTTTTTTTTGCTTTAGAGTAAAAAGAGGCAGATTTTATAGTTTTGGCCCTGTTTTAGGTTTTTAAAGGCTTTTAGAGCCAGAATAGGGTAAAAAAAAATACTTAAATGAAACACAATATTAGTATAAAACAAAACAAAATTGGGTTAGCGGACTTGAGTTAACGGAAGTTAAATGTAACGGAAGTTAATTGCGAGCTGCCGCTTACCATAAGACCCGTGGAACTAAGTTTCCGCCAAAAAGTTAATAACTACTCCTAAATATTGTCGGATTGAGCTGAAATTTGACATGCAAGTAGTGCTGTCAAAATCAATGGGGGTCGTCGCAAGAAACGTTTTGCGTAAAACAAGCCCTTAATGAGTAATTAGCGTAAACTACTCCTAAATATTGTCTGATTGAGCTGAAATTTGACATGCAAGTAGTGCTGTCAAAATCAATTAAGGTCTGTGCAACAAACCTTTTGCGTTAAACAAGCCCTTAATGAGTAGTTAGCGTAAACTACTCCTAATTATTGTCGGATTGGGCTGAAATTTGACATGCAAGTAGTGCTGTCAAAATCAATGGGGGTCTGTGGAACAAACTTTTTTGCGTAGAACAAGCTCTTAATGAGTAATTAGCGTAATGAGTTAATTGGCTGGAACGTGGCTCGCTGCCACGTTCCAGCCGCAAGAACTGAGACAAAAGCAAAGGGGCCGGAGGCTGGATGCCTATACTTGATTCTTATTATTATTTTTGCAAATTTTTGGTGTTGTTACAAGTCTGATCATTCATTTTTTTCTTAATTTTATCATTATTTTCTGGTATAAATGTGTAATTTCGATTGTTTTTTAGTACTCTCTTCTTGGCTGATGACTGCACGCGCGTGTGTTTGCATGTGCGTGCGTGTACGTGTGTTTGTGTGTGTGTGTAGGTTGTTTGTGAGAAACCGAACTGAATCAGAAAATGTCTCACCCACTACTGATGCCACCACCACCTTCACCACCACCACCACCACCACCACCACCGGCACACACACAAACACACATACACACACACAAACACACACACACACACACACACACACACACACACACCACACACACACACACACACACACACACACACACGTACATAACTCTCTCTCTCGTCTCATGCAGCTTATATATATATATATATATATATATATATATATATATATATATATATATATATATATATATATGTATATATATATATATATATATATATATATATATATATATGTATATATATATATATATATATATATATATATATATATATATATATATATATATATATATATATATATATATATATGTATATATATATATATATATATATATATATATATATATATATATATATATATATATGTGTGTGTAGAGTAAATCCACATACAGTACCTGCACACACACACACACACACACACACACACACACACACACACACACACACACACACACACACACACACACACACACACACACATACACACACAGGTGGTTGGTTGGGGGTCAGGTTGTTTTTTCATCTTTTTTATCGTCATTACTATTCGACGTAATAGTAGTAGTAGCAGTAGCAGTAGTAGTAGTAGCAGTAGTAGTAGTAGTAGCAGTAGTAGTACTAGTAGTAGTAGTACTAGTAGTAGCTTATGTATATACTATGTCATAGATAACGGTAGACCTATGTTTATGTTTATATACGCATTGTATAAGTCTGTGTAATGATAGAGACTTATCTGGGCTAAGTTAAAATAGTACTTCCAGCTTGTACACATTTATTTATAAGTCCAATAAGGATCTTAGATTATTACAACCATATATGGAGTGAACCAGCCAGTGAGTCTCGGTGGAGCGCGTGAGATGCACGTCCTGGTAGTGCCGTGATCCGAGATGTTCTGTCTTCCTCCTCACACTTCCGACCGCTCCTCTCTTGTGTTACTAAGTATCGTCGACATTTATAAAAGACTGATACATACACATTTCTTCTACGACCTACTTGCACGAGCTAACAAAGTGCAAGCTGTACTTGGTTCTCACGATGAACCAGGAAGATATACATATAATTAAATATACATTACATATATATATATATATATATATATATATATATATATATATATATATATATATATATATATATGTATATATATATATATATATATATATATATATATATATATATATATATATATATATATATATATATATATATATATATATATGTTTATGAAGTTTCTAAAAATATACTGGTTCTTTTGATGTTAAGTACATGAAAATATCCTGTATAGAAGTTATAATACTTGTTACACTTGTGTGATAATAGTTGTAATTCAATAGTAATAGTAATGCAAGTTATTATGAATGTTAGAAGTGATTACTGACTGACATTGCTCGGGCCGCTAAATAATTTGTCCTCAAATTAGTCACATAAGAATTAGCTAGGGAATAAAGAGGTAAAAGAAACTGTACACCTAACTAAAGGCTAAATACATACATACATATACACATCATACACTCTAAACTTCACAAAAGCATAATTCCTATCGCTAAAAGTGTGTAAAATCTGAGCTAAATACACAGAAAAAAAATTTACGAATAATTTGGCGGGACCAGAGATGGAAGGATGGGCCGCTTGAATTTCAAGTATCATGCGGATACTGTTACAAATGCTAATGAGGAAAACAATAGTTTACATGACGTTCAAGATCAAAGACAATGACATGGCCAAGTAAAAGTATATATGTGTCAGTACTAGTGTGGGTAAATCCACAATTTGTAAAAATCACTGAAAATATTTTTCAAGTGTAAAGTGATTCAAGTGTACGTGTACACTTGAAGTTATTTTGTGTCCATGTTCAATGGCAATGACCTTGTAAGGTCCTTCAAATGTAGGATCTAACTTTGATGTTAATTGCTGCACCTGAAAGTATACTACATCACCTATAGCAATTGGCTTTTCTGCGGTGTAGGGGCGTTGATATTTAATAATGTCCTCTTTGGACAATTCAATAGCATCTGTGACACGTTTGTATATTTTCTGAAAATCAGCCAATCTAACAGTAACGTAGTCATCAAAATTATATATTGGCTGTGGACTCTACTCTAGGAGAGTGTACGGTCGTCTTTTGTCTTGCCCAAAGACAATGAAATGTGGTGTTTCACATGTAGACTTGTGTAAGGAAGAGTTAAGTGTGGCAGACACTTGGGGCATCCATTCATCCCAATGAGAACTGTAAGGTTGAGCTAATGACTTCAGAAGTTGTATAATCTTCCTATTTTGTCTTTCTACCATGCCGTTGCTACTAGGGTGATAGCTAGTTATGTTACATTTGTTTATGTTGAATAGTTTGCAAATTTCAGTGAGAATTTGATTGTTAAACTCGGTACCATTGTCCGAGAGCAATGTGGATGGTGTATTGAATTTAAAGAAAACATCATCCGTAAGTGCTTTTGCAACTGTTCGAGCCGTTTTGTCTTTCAGTGGTACCAACACTGAGAATCTAGAAAAATTACCAATGGCTACTAACAAGTATTGAGAACCAGATTCTGTTAGTGGAAGTTTTAGCAAGTCGATGGCTATTGTCTCCCAAGGTCCTTTAGGTGTAGGATAAGGTAGCATAGGGGCAGGTTTTCCATCTGAACCCTTTGTTTCAGCACATGATTGACATTTATCTATGTGTGCAAAAATATCACGACGCATGTATGGCCACAAGTATTTTAAACGTGCTTGGTGCAAACATCTATCTTTCCCAGGGTGACCTGCAAGGTTAGCATCATGTAAAAGGGAAAGAAATCTTGGTATACATAAGTGCTGAAGGTGCTACCAGTTGTGTAACCTGGCGTTTTGGTTCCTGTCTTGTCTTGAGATATGTATCTCGCACCAAAAGATTGTATTGTAACCTAAA
Source organism: Chionoecetes opilio (assembly GCA_016584305.1). Lineage (NCBI taxonomy): Eukaryota > Metazoa > Arthropoda > Malacostraca > Decapoda > Majidae > Chionoecetes > Chionoecetes opilio. Next base: position 151,436 of record JACEEZ010003809.1, read on the forward strand.
CTCATTAAGTGGGACAGGTACTTTTGGCAATTGTGTATCATCTCCTGACTCCAATTATTAAATGATGGGAGCACAGAAGGGATCATTTCGCTGATCCTCCTCAATGTTGGGAATAGTTATTTGGGTGTCATGTTTTGGTTGCTCAGGTGTCGCGGTTACAAGTGCAATATTTCGCGATAATGAATCAGCCACGAAATTTACTCTGCCTGGCAGATACTCAAATTTTGGGTGGAAGTCTAGTATCGTCAGGCGCCAACGTGCCAATTTACCTGATAGTTCTTTTGAATTGAACAATTCCATTACAGGTGCATGGTCTGTTTTAACAAGAATGTTGTACCCATAAATGTCAGATTTGAAATGCTTTAAAGACCATACAACCGCTAGAGCTTCTTTATGTGTGGTTGAATAGTTACGCTATGCGGGATTAAGAGTTCTGCTGGCATAAGCTAAGGCACGCAATTTACCTCTATCATCTGTCTGCATCAGAACAGCACCAAGGCCTACATCTGATGCATCAGTGAAGAGTGTAAACTGACGTGTATAATCTGGGTAAGCAAGGACTAGGGCATCACACAACAATGCTTTAAATTTACAAAATGCTTGTTCTTGTGGAGCTTCCCATGACAATTCAACATCTTTCTTTAAGAGATGTGTTAGTGGACTTGCAATTCGTGAGTAATCCATGATAAATTTTCTGTAAAAACCACTGAGGCCCAAAACACGTCTGAAGGATTTGCCATTTTTAGGTGTTGGAAAATTCATCATTGCATCTACCTTAGACGTGGTACAGTAGTATGTAAACCATTGGCATCCAAAACATGACCCAAGAAAGAAATTTGTTTTTTCATGAAGGAACATTTGGTTAGTTTAACCTTCAAATTATCACTTTTAAGTTTAAAAAGTACCCTGTCTAGTGTTCGTAGGTGAGAGTTTGTATCAGCGGTACAAATAACTATGTCTTCCAGGAAAGCAAAAACTATATCTCCTAGTAATTCTGAGAAAACAGTGTTGATTAGATACTGAAATGCTAGTGGTGCACCTGCTATTCCAAATGATAGCTTTTTGAAAGCGTAATGGCCTGAAGGAGTACTGAACGCTGTGAGGTCCATAGATACTTCATCTAATGGGACCTGCCAGTATCCACTGACAAGGTCCGTGTAGAGAACACTTTCTTATCTGGCCCTATGGACATCAGAATATCCTGTAAGACAGGTAAGGGATACCTGGTGATTTGACAAACAACATTTAGGCGCCCATAAATAATCTACAACCGGTCGCCAGTCGCCTGTTTTCTTAGGAATAAATAAATAATGGAAAATTATGGGCTGGTGGATGGTTCAATAACATCATCTTCTAACATTTTCTAAACCATGCCATCAAGTATAGACCTTTGTGAGTGGGGTAACCTATATGCAGGAATGTAGATAGGTTGTGTGTCAGGTAGCAAAGGAATGATGATGATTTAACCGAGGTACTGATAGGAACATCTACTTTGTACGAAGTCCTCACTGTGTCTGTCATACACAAGGACAAGCAATTAACTGCTTTTATGGACACAGGTGCAGGAGCAAATATCATGAACATAGATACACTGAATGCATTACGTAAACAAACGAAATCTGTCCTCTTCTTAGAACCTCCATCAATCAGACTGACAGGTTTAGATTGCAAGAAATTATGTCATTGGTAAGGTATGGCTTAACTTAAAGTTTGAGGAATTCGTACCTGCAACACCTATCTGTTTCCATACAGTATATCACAAGGGTGATCATTCCCTGCTGACCTCCTGATAGGTATATCAACGATGCGAGAAGAATGCATTGAAGTTTGTCCACACATACACGGGATTAGATATTATGAAACATTAGCCGCAAAGCCGCCCTCCGGGCGGCCTTTTTGGCTAGCTCCTGCGGAGGGCTATTGGTGGGCCTGCGGCCCACCACCTGTGTTTGGTGGGCCTTCGGCCCACCAAACACAGACTCTCCAGATAGCCCCTTCTAAATTTCCTGAAATCATGGATGTAGAAATGTATGTATTAACGCCAACCCATTCACATCACTCCCAACCCCATTCACTCACCATTACCCATCACCCCCCACCCTTCCTCACCCCATTACCCATCACCCCCCACCCATTCACTCACCCATTACCCATCACCACACACCCATTCACTCACCCATTACCCATCACCCACCATCTATTCCCTCACCCATCACCCATCACCCCCCACCATTCACTCACCCATCACCCCCACACCCATTACCCAACCCCACCCATTCACTCACTCATTACCCATCACCTACATCAAGGCTTCCTCAATTCTCGCAACCCACTTTTTTTCAAAATTTATCGCTAATAGGCTGCTAAAAAAAAAGAAAAAAAAGTGATCGGATCATCTCATAAGTGGGCTTAAAACCTTCCCCTGGTCAACCTGGTTCCAAAAATGTGGTATATGATGGGATTCCGCCACGGGGGGCGGAACCTATACCACGCACACACACACACACACAGACATACACACACACACACTTTCGCTTTTATTAATATAAAGATTTATACCCTAAATCAAAGATCCTTCAGCAGTGCTTACATTTAGTACTGCAACAATGCAAGCTCACAAACAGTGGAGCTGTTGATATATGTTGCGTCCTGGAGCTGTGATCTGTGTTGCGACTTGGAGCTGTTACGTTGTGTCATGACGAGATGCAGGGTTGTAGACGTGTAGGGCTGGACAGGTTCCTGTAGAACGTTCGTATCTCGAATTGTAGTGGTGAGACGTTGTTATCAGGCAGCGCGATTGCGTGGGGAGAGTGTAGTCGACCATGTGCCAAATAGTGCGGTATGTAATGTTAGGAAAAGGGCTCCCGTAGGATTTTTGTGCTAAATTTTTTTTTTTTTCAGTTTAACTGTAAACAGTTAAACAGTCAGTTTTTCAGATTAACAGAAAAAGATGGAGTCCCAATTTTCAGACCCCTTACCCCCCTTTTGGGGGTCACTTCCCTTTTGGGGCCCCCCGGCACTGACCATGCACCTATCTCCGCCAAAAATTTGACCGATTTTCATAATTTGAGTATCCTTTTGTAGGTTTTCGGGTATGCCGAGTCGATTTATAGCACTAAAAAAGCAACCGGAAGTGTCCTTATACCCACTTCCGGTTCAGATTTAGCACTTCCGGTCAGAGTATGGTCTAACTCCATTTTTTCTTTTCAGGCATGTTGAAGAAGCAGTTTTGAGCTGAGTCAGATATACCCTGGAACTGAGATCGTGGTAGTATCGCCAATATGTCGGAGGAGGACGGAGTTTGCGTGATCTGTAAAGAAGGTGCCACATCAAAGAAGCGATTGGTGAACAATCCGGTCATGACAGATAAAATTTTACAACACTGTCAAGAGAGAGTGTCTCTTGGTGAAAACTGAAAGTGACATTCATAGACTACTAAATTACTTGTCAGGTTTAAATGAAGGAGAACCTCAAGTACGTTCGGTACCCATAGTGAATGTGGGAAAACCCTATCGTCAACAAGACAAGATTGAAACGTCTTAGGAAGAGATCCCGAACCGATTTCACCTGTCTGGGGCTCCACGAGGACGGGGCGACCTTCAAGTGCTGTGGGATCTGTTCGGCCAAAGCGGTCAAAGACTATTCCAAAGGAACAAGGTGTCTATTTTTCCAACTGTGACTTCTGTCCCAAGAATGACTCAGAGCCACTGCACCGTGTTCTTACTGACTCAATGGTTAAAACACTCCTACAGATCAAGCAAGAAAACCCCAGATGACCATGTTAGAGTTTTCCGTAGCGGACCTTGAAGAACCCGGCGACGCATCAGCTCTTGAAAAGCACTATCATCGGACATTTTTGCGCTCTGCACAGCGAATATCAACGAGGACAGATCACAGTAATGTGCCACTCATTCGCCCCAGTATGTGTTTGCACAATTGGCCCTCGCTATTCAAAACACCTTGAGTGACGAGGATGTTACACTGAGCATGGCTGAGGTAAATGATGCCTACTTGTCAATTTTGAAAAGATACCTGTGGATGTAAATGAGAGTGAGAACTATCGGAAATACCTCAAAGACTCATCAGCAGCGCCTTCCAGAAGGGAAGTTTGTCACATCACTAAGACGGAATGAGCCTGACCGTCTTGTGCTCTCCACTGCAGTCACGATGGCCATGGATTACAGGTCCTCAATGATAAATGATGATGAGATAGTTGGTCACCTGAAGAATGTCGCCAACCTTCTGCGAGAAGAGATGCTGCAACAAACGCAGTGGTCGTTTACAGGCAGCTTCAGTAATTTTGAAAATCCGTCTTTACTCCAGTTCTTCATGAGTCCCCTCCTCTTTGGTAGCCATATTGTCAAAGTGTCCGGAATAGGGAACCAGGAGGTTTGGACAAAACTGTCGACGTTCATGCCAGTTCCTTGTCCAAAATACTCGGACTGACCCACCAGGTGAAACATCAGACAAAGAAAGACAGTGCCTTCCGACAAACAGTCCAGTCCCTCTCTGTCAATCGGTCTTCCCCTTGCTGTTCATTCTAGAGTGCGTGACAAGAATCTTGTTGAAAACCTCTCAGCTGTGTATATGGAAGTGACTACCTTCACATCATTGATTTAGAGAAACGAGTTGAGCAGAGTGTTCTCCAGCGGATGAAGGAGGCTGGTGGATTTTGTCTCCCAAACTTTGTCAAGAAAAGGCCTGAACACATGGTTTGCGATCGATAATATTGCCCCTCCTGGAAGACACACCGACGGGGCAAGGAAAACCTTCCAGGGCAAAAGTGGTTGTCATGTTCCAGCAAGATAAAGATGGAGAGTTCATGAACCGACCACTTGAAATCCCAGAAAAGCTTCTCTCACAAAAGCCTCTGGCCTTTGACGTGAACAGGGTACAAAAACCAGTCATCAAAACCACTCCATTGAGATTATCGGTCAAATGAAATGGGAAAGAGGAAGAATATTCTGAGCAAAGACTTCACTCACACCTGGGCACTTGCAAACTCCCTTTTGGAACTGATGATGGCACGGATATGATTGTGGTTTCACTGAAACTGAGTCAGCGAAGGAACCCAAAACACAGGACAGTGACATGCAAAGGAATCAGGAAGAGTGCCCCATGAGAGCACTCCAGTCGACGCTATACTATCAGTCAAGGAACAAGCAAACCAACCAGGGAAATTGGTCAAGAAAGATTGATGCCAACTTGGGCTGCTACCAAATCTCTGCTGTTATCCCAGTCAACCGACAGCCCCACGCACGAATGTAGAGGTGATCGCCCCATTATTCAAGACCACACCCACTGACTATGGGACTCTTTACACTGTTCTTCGGTTAGCCCAGGGAATATCTGCCACTGTCATTGGTCCACAGAGAAAAACTTTGATAACACTGGACCTGGACCTTAAAATTCACTGCTTTGAAAATTCAGCAGTCAGTTGGGGACACCAATTGGATCCTAAGGGCAGGAGCTCTCCATAGGGCATTTGCTGTTTTACATGCTCTCGGGAAAACGATAGATGGCATTTGGCCTGGATATATGTGCCATTGAAAGTGGTGCATACACATCAGCAGCCCTTCGTGGGATCTTCAGTGGCAAAGCAACAAAAGAGGCATCGAATTACACGTCACAATCGCTAGCAATTATGATGATGCGGTTTGATGTCATATTACCACTCTTTCAAAAGGCCCCCAGTTAGTGTCCGGTGCAATGCGTTCAAGGGCAAGCTTCATTCACGTAACCCCGATATGACTGAAGACTATGAATATGTCAGATCATGGTACGCTGGAAATATGAAGCCACTGGAGGAGGATGAAAACAATGTAGAGTTGCAGAATTCCTTTCAGTATACCTCGATCATGTGGAAAGCCTTCTTCATTTTCGTCCGCTCTTGCCGCTCAGGGGACTGGCAGAGTTATCTTGCTTCCTTGGAGAACCTGATCAAGTATTTCTTCGCACGGGATCTTCAAATTACGCTCGACTGATGCCTGTCCATCCTGCACAAATGAATGCGCTGGAAGAAAATGAGCCTGAAACATGGAATGCATTGATGTCCGGTGACTTTGTTGTGCAAAATTAGAGATACCCTTTACGAATCTCGCCACAATCAGGCACTCGAACAGGAAATCAAGAACTAAAGGGACACGGTGGTATGGTAGGACTCAGCAGAGATGAAGCTGCTTCAATTTGACTCGTCACCACTACACCTTGCCTTGCCCGTACGTTGACGAGTATCTTGAAAGCTTCCCAAAAGTTTCCAGGTCATCCGAACGCACAGAGCATTACCAGCTGTCCCGGACAGATTGCACTGAGGTCAAGAGAGAATGCCATAAAGATCCGTCAATCAATAGAGTGGGACTGCACAGACAACCCCTTCAGAGTGAAGACACCATTGAAAAGTTTAGTTTCATCAGCTTTGGCCAGAGGTAGCAAAGCATGATATTCTGGGATTATGCAGAAAAGGGGCAGAAGCGATTCGAGGAGTTCGTTTGTGAACGTCTGACTACCACATCAAATCTCTCGGTTTGGGACAAGATGAAGAAGCTCAAGTTGAAGGCATTCTCAAGTTGGATGGATAAATCAAAAGTAAAGCATTGGAGATACAGTCATCAAATTGCGTGAGGATCGTAATTTACTGGGGGAGATTTCTCATTGTTCAGGGAAGCGACCAGGTCTAGTGCCAAAATTCGAGGAAAAAATTGGCAAGTACGAGATGTCAACAGTGCCCCCCTCTGTGTGCTGTTGATAGATCTTTGTACATCCCAACTGGGCAAGGCCAGTCTGATGCAGGGAGTTGAAGATGCCACGGTTGAATCCCTTGTGTTCCCCCAGTACCAGACATAGGGCAGGAAGATCCTCCAGTTAAAGTTCTCATCATTGATGCAATGGGTGTACTTCAGAGTATGACAAAGACGCCAAATATGCTGAAGATTTCACACCTTCAGGATGCATTCAACAAACGCATAGAGACAATGTGACAAAGCTATGATGAGGGGCGTGTTGGGTTTGATCGATACTTGGATCTGTCGTTGAAAAACAAGATCCGGCAGAAGCGATCAACCACATCCATTGAGTACGAAGTTTTATCCCGAAATGAAGCTCACCATGTCCATTAAGGAGTTACTTTCAGCATTAAAAAACAAAAGCGGAAGCTCACATGCTTGTTTTTGGCCCCAAAGGGCCCGCTTGACTATTTCGCAAGCAAAGATTCATTCGTGCTCGTTGTCGTGTACGATGATCATATCAAGGACTAGGTTTTGAGTATGCTCATACACATGAAGAGGCGACACATTGTTCCAAACCAAGTACTTGCCTCTACAGCCTGTGGTTTCTGCCAGAAAGATCTGCGTATGGTCGCCCGACCCCTGACGTACTCCTGCTCCTTCTTGATCTTATCGCCTCCAGACAGATAGCATCTACTATATCTTTGGGAAATTTCATACAGGCAAAAAGGGAAAAAAAGAAACGGGAAATAGACATCTTTGAAAGAGTGCAGGTTATTGGCCGTCGCAAATGTCAAGGACTTCTTGGACTCCACAAATTCTCAGGTGCTGAAATTTGGGGGGACAGATTCATAGGAATTTCAAAGAAATCATGGGTAGATGCATACCTAAAGCTTGATGATTGGGGACCCTGCCATTGACTGCTTCAAAGCATTAGGGTGCATTTCTATTCCTGCCGAGTTGGTCAATGACGAGCTTCCCACGCAGGTGAAAGCGTTGGAGCTTTTGTGTGTCATGTCTACAGTTCCAAAAAAGGGCCAGCAACCCTACCATCACTCAGGTGGGAGCTTTTTCGGTCAAAGAACTTGGAAGGGGAAATGCTTCCACCAAATCGTGCTGCATGCTTCCCCATATCATGCGTGCAAACTACATGACAATGCGGGACAAGTCCATAAACCCCGAAAATTGTCCAACCCTTCCTGCAATTGAAAAAAATGGATGGAAATTGGAGAAAGGCGTGTATGTTCCACTGACATGTCTTGCCCTGCCTGCCCCACAAGCTGTAGTTGAAACTCGTCAAATGTGCTGCAAAGTAGGATGCAAGGGAAATAGGTGTAGCTGCTTGAAGAATGGCCTGCCCTGTACTCCTCTCTGTAAATGCTATGGCAGTGATTGCGCAAACGCTATTCGGGGGGACTTTCAAATAGGACATTGATGAATAACTGATTGATTTTTTCGTCCGATTTTGACAGTATCGCAAAATCGGACGTATCGCTAAATACTAACGCGCTTGGGGTGGATGGTTGGGCGCAGGGGTGGTAACTCCGCCAGTGGAACTCCACTGTCTGTCTTAAGCCAGAATAAAGGAGGGAAAAACAACCCTGTTTTTAAAATTATTTAAATATGCCTAGCATAAAACGTGGCATGGAAAAGTAGCTTAGACGGCTTTCGTAATAGAAGCGGGTGAGAAAACAACGAAAAATAGAGGTTTCGGTTATACCAAATCTGGACGTGATAGAGAAATTTAGATATCAGACCTGAAAATCAGGGACAGCAATTTAGTAGGAATCAGTAGTTCACGTGTCGGGAACAAGAAAATGTTGAAATTTGTTGCTTAGTGTTACCAGAGACCAATCCTGGGGGTGCCAAAAGAGGAATGACCCCCCAGAAAGGGGGTGTGGGGTCTGAAAATTGGGACCCCATCTTTTTCTGTTAATCTGATACCTATAGAAGCCAGAACTGCAAAAAAATCAATTTTAGCACAAAAATCCTACGGGAATACATGGCATACCACACTAAAAACAATGCGCTGACGGTGCAGGTTACGAGTGTATCCGCCTCTCTCTCCCTTGTAGAATGAATGTCGTTCAGACAGAGTTTCTCGTGGACTCCTAGGAATACTTGTAGTTGCTGGCTGGCTTGTGTTGCGTTAGGTTACGGCTTGATCCGATGATACTGGTTTGGTTGTGCTGGCTGTATGCGGTAAAAGTACGTATAGGTGTTTGGTTGATGGTTGTGGTTGTGGTACTGGTTGTTAACTGGCTGGTTGTTGTTGATAAAGTAAGAAGAACATTGCAACACTGTGGTTGTACGTTGTTGTACTTTGTAGTCCGTAAGAGAGTGATGTTGAACATCTATTTAGCTTCGTATAGCTTATGTAGGAGTAGTTGCTTGTTGTAGATCGGCGTATAAACTTGGCAGAACGTGGAAAAGCTGTGTATTGCTCGGAGTTTGTTAACTCTTGTAGAAGTTTGTAGATTTGCCTGTAGAAATGGGTAGGGTATCTTATTCACACCGCTTACGCCACCATTTATAAGTCTGTGTGATGGTAGAAATATATCTGGGCTAAGTTAAAATGGTACTTCCAGTTTGTACACATTTACTTATAAGTCCAATAAGGAACTTAGATTATTACAGCCAGATATGGAGTGAACCAGCCAGTGAGTCTCGGTGGAGCGCGTGAGATGCACGTCCTGGTAGTGCCGTGATCCGAGATGTTCTGTCTTCCTCCTCACACTTCCGACCGCTCCTCTCTTGTGTTACTAATAGCGTATTTTCGCGACCGCTCTGGCCCGGTCTGGACTGGGCTAGTCCCGGGCGGTCACTGTTTTTGCGAGGCAGTCTAGAACGGGCTAGCCCAGTCCAGTCTGGTCCGACCCACATACCAGGACCACCTTGGACCAGTGTGGGGAGAAATGGCGCATGCGCACTACAGTCAGCGGGGAAGGCGACCAGGAGCTTCTCGTACTGCTGATAAGACATGAAACACCATGATGGCCGACCATAAGACTATAGTATCACAGGCGTGGTAGTTGTAAAGTCTTCAGCACAGGTTAAAAGGCGGACGACAAAAAGGATATTGAAAAGATGGACGCCTGCCGCCTCCACAGTTCAGTTCAGTACCGCCCACTCGATCCCCCAGCCAATAGGAACGACGAATGGGACGGGGCCAGTCTCGATGTATTTTCGCGACCATCAGTCCACCCTGACCCGGTCCGGACTGGACTGAACCAGGGCGGTGAACGTCACGAAAATGCGCTATAAGTATCGTCGACATTTATAAAAGGCTGATACATACACATTTCTTCTATGACCTACTTGCTCGAGCTAAGAAAGTGCAAGCTTTACTTGGTTCTCACAATGAACTAGGAAGATATACATATAATTATATATACATTACATATATATATATATATATTATATATATATATATATATTAATATATATATATATATATTATATATATTATATATATAATTATAATTAAATGTTTATGAAGTTTCTAAAAAATATACTGGTTCTTTTGATGTTAAGTACATGAAAATATCCTGTATGGAAGTTATAATACTTGTTACACTTGTGTGATAATAGTTGTAATTCAATAGTAATAGTAATGCAAGTTATTATGAATGTTAGAAGTGATTACTGACTGACATTTGTAAAACTTTTTGTTTTACATCACAAAGGACTGGCCACTCCATATGCAAAATAAAATAAAGAGGTAACGAAAAGCCAACTTATTTGTCAGTCCCTTTAAAGAAGACAGTAAGATAATGAAGAAAAAAGATGTTGAAAAAAAGGGGAACAAAATACTTGATTTTTTAAACCTTATTGTTTATAGTTTTTAATACTTTTAGGGGTGGTGTGAGGGGTAGGTCCCAACAAATGCATTATTCTTTCATTTTTTACCACGGCTGAAACTCTTATGTTATCCTTATCAGCGTGAGAGGCATCAATCCTATATTTTTTGGAAAAATTGATGCTAAATAGAACAAAGAGAAAAAAAACGGAAATTCCCGGGACAAAAAATTTGGAGTAAAAGGCTTCTATTATTTAATTTTTAAAAACCTAAAACACTTTAGTGAAAATTATGTTTTGCTGGGTTGTGTGTGTGTGTTTTCGTTATGTACGCACACACACACACACACACACACACAACACACACACAAAACACACACCCCACACAACCACAAACCCCCACAAACACAAACACACACACCACACAAAGCAATTCTTACCATTAAAAAAAACCACAAGTTTCTGGGTTTTGAAAAATGTTTTAAGGATCCATGACCCCATTTACGCTGTCATTTCCTCCCTCCTCCACCTCCTCCCCCTCCACACAAATTTGTTTTCACTCTTCTAAACTAAAAAAACCCCAACATCTTTGCTTTTTAGCCCATTACCCTTTTGTCCCCTCTCTCACACCACCCCCCTTTCCCTGAAGAAACTATGCCCCCCCCCCCAAACGCTACCTCCAGGGGTTTTGGAGTAAAAGATTGAGGGCGCCTTCTATGCCCTCACGCCCCCACGGACCTTTATAGAGCTGTCCAGGATGTCCCACCTTTTTCTGTTTGGGAAAGAAAAATTTGAGGGGAAAGAGGAGAGGATTACTTCAGGTGTTAAAGTGGGAAGTGGGGAAAGTTCTTCAAAAGCTTTATTTGGCTCTAGTCAGACCTCATTTAGACATGGGGTTTCATTTTGGTCTCCATAAAAAAGGAGGGATTTACCCTTGTTAGAATTAGTGCAAAAGGTACCAAAATGTTTCCCGGGGATGCGAAAATTTTAAATTTTAGCAGAACGATTGAAGCTTTTTAAAAGGGTACTTCATTTGGAGAGCCCCTAGAAAGGGGGCCATTTTATAAAATTTTTTAATGGATAAATTTTTTTAAATAAAAAGAGGTAGAAAAGTTCTTACAGTTTTTAAACCGGGGGAAGAACAAGAGTAACGGATTCAAGCGGGAAAAGGGCGTAGATTTAAAAAAGAAGGGAAAAACGGGTTTCACAAATAGAGGGGAAAATTTAAATTGGAATGGCCCTCATTAGAAAAGGGATTTTAAAGCAGAGTCATTAAGAGTTTTAAAGGGAGGCTAGATAAATTCATGGATGGGAATGGAAAAGGGGGATGTAGGTAGTGTTTAAATAACAGGAACTACCACTTTTAGGCCTCACGGCCCCCTTTTAGCTTTTTTTATGTTTTATGGTTTTTATGTTCTCCACCTATACATACCTCGCCCCTTTTTTCTTTTCCCCCCTCACCCCGCTGGAGGTCCTGGGTTTTTAAGGGTGCGGAGAGGGGGAGCCACAAAAATTTTTTGAAATCCACAACGCAGTCCCTTTAACTACTGCAAACCCGGGTGATAAATGAGGGCCCTTTAGGGTGTGGAAAGGGGGTGGGGAAGGGGGGGTGAGTATTTTGTGTGTGTTGTTGGGGTGTTTGTGTGTGTGGTTTTGTGTTTGTGTGTTTTTTGTGGTGTGGGGGTGTGTGTGTGGTGTGGTGTGGTGGGGTGGGGTGGTGTGTGTGTGTGTGTGTGGTGTGGTGTTTTTTTTCATCAGTTTTGGGGGGTTTCAGAGCCCCAGCTCCCTCGTATGGCACCGTGGGCCCAAATTTCACCCTTTTTTATCATTTATCCTTTGATGTGTGGTGTCCTGATGTGGGTGTCTTTAATGTGTGTGTGTTTTGGTTTGTTGTGTGTGTGTTGGGGTGTGTGTGTGTGTGTGGGGTGTGTGTGTGTGTTGGGGTGTGTGTGTGTGTTGGGGTGTGAGTGACAGATTGATTGATTGATAGAGGGACAGCTAATGGGGAAAAAAAGGGCAGATTAAAGAAAATTAAAGATTTTTTGATAGAGAAACAACTACATAGATAGAGGGAAAGACAGACCGATTGAAAAATTTAAAAGACAAATAGGTAGAATTTCCCGGGTAGACCGAATCGAGGAAAAATAGGGAATGAAAGAGATACCGATTAAAAAGAAAAAAAAAAACAAAAAATAGAAGAAAAATTTTAAATAGAGGAGATAGAAAATTTAAAAACACCAAAACACCCACACACTTCCCCTCCCCCCCAACACCCACTTTGCCCCCCACCACACACCCCACCCACATACCACACAACATCCCCTTTTCCCCCAGGTTAATCTTTCGAGGGTGGAAATTCTCTGCCCCACTCTGGGGGCTCAAAGGGGTGGTTTGTCTCGTCCCCTCCCCTCCC
>JACEEZ010003810.1:0-18498 GCA_016584305.1 Chionoecetes opilio
ATGTATTAAAAAAATAAAAGGAAAAAGTTGGTGGGCAAAACACATAGGACCTGTGACAGTTAATGTGTCGGCCTCCGTAAAGGCGGCGTCACATTTAGCACTTTTCCGTCTATTTTTTCCAACAAACTTTCTAAAAACTAACATTTTTTTTACTGCAAGCCGTCACAAAACACAATCGTTCACCTGCACTACCATCAGCTTTTTTCTCCCCGACTGTAAACAAACATGGCTTCGACGCCAGGCGGGCAATCGCGGGTATACACTTAATTAGGTGTATAATCAATCGGTAGACGAGCCAAACAAGCTAAAATACATACCATAATACATAAAAACAGTAATAGATGAGCAGGCATCAGCCCGCCGCTGGAGCCGCAGCAACAGTCGGGTCACAGGTGGGCGGGGCGTGAGGTCACTCCCGCTCCTTATTTATGAAAAATTCTTCTAAAACTACGTGTCCACAGCATTTCGTTTTAATTCGAGGTATCACTGTTTGCAGTTCACCTCACTTCTCGCCAGGTGGCCATAGTGTTGTAGTGACCTTGTCTCTACATGGTTGATAAACAGACACCCAGGTTGTTGGTTGGTTTATTGGAGAGAGGTTGTGTCCAGTACAGAGTTCTGAGTTGAAGTGTCTTGTCTCTACAAGAGACGTCCTTTTAAAGGAGCCGTGATACTCACGACCTAAACGATCTGAATTGCCCTGACGTTGAACACATGGCGACGGCTGAGGTCGGGTTTATGAGATAGTGTATTGCCCAGGGACTGGATTAGCAAAGCTGTGGAGGGGACTCATACCAACAAGTCACTACAGTACCTGCTTCCTCAAAAAAAAAAAAAAAATTATAACATATACTTTAAAAAAAAAAGTGCCGAGGTAATGTAGGTAGGGCACTGTCCGGGTCTTCACGTTGGCAGCGGTAGCTGCAAGATAAAGAATAGGAGGTGCCGGGGGTTAAGGGAATGTAGGTAGTGGGGCTGTTCAGTCTTCACTTTGGCAGCGGTAGCTGCAAGATCAGAATAGGAGGTGCCGAGGGTCGCTGTCACAGATCTTAGGGAGACTTTGCGATGCTAGTTGTCTTCGTGGGAAGGCGAAGTGTTCCAAAGCAATCGGCTCCCAAGAGCTTGTGTTTGCTATGCAGTGCCCGTGCGTTGCAGGGCCTTGCTGGAGGCAGCGGAAGGCAGCGGGGACGCAGCGTGAGGCAGCAGGGAAGCAGCGGAGGACGAGGAGTAGCACGTGGCGGCAGGAGGCAAAGGGGGGCGGCGGGGATGCGATGCCCGTGCGTTGCGGGGGCCTTGCTGGAGGCAGCGGAAGGCAGCAGACGCCAGCGTGAGGCAGCAGGAGCGAGGAGTAGCCCGAGGCGCCAGGAGGCAGGGCTTGGAAAGGCGGGTGGCGGTAAGCAGGCCGTGGCAGGCCGCGGGCGTGGGCGGCGACAGGGGTGGCGGCAGGGGGGCGTCGGCAGGGCGTGGCGGCTAGTAGCTGCAGGCGGGGCCGTAGTGAGGCAGGCCGCTCCAGGTGCAAGGTTGGGCCATGGTGAGCGGCGTGTCGTGGCAGGCCTCGTGGACGGCAGGCGGCGGCTGGTTTGGTGGGGCGGCTAGTGGCTGCAGGGCTGGGCCGGGGGTGAGCAGCGTGCCGTGGCGTTGTCAGGCATCGTGGCTGGTGCAGGTGGCGGCGTGGCATTGTGGCTGCGAGGGCTGTGTAGCTGCAGGGCTGGGCCGTGGTGAGCAGCGTGCTGGGCTGGGGGGTGCGGGGTGAGGGTACGCTGAGATGGGCTGCGAGGGGCAGGCAGCGTGAGGCGTTAGTGGTCAGAGTGGGTGGCGCCAGCCGTAGTAGGATGAGGCTGCGAAGGGCGAGGTGCGGGCCGCGGGCGTGGCGCATGGCTGTGTGGGGCGCGCCGGGTTGTGTGGCTGCGAGGGGCGAGGGGCCCGCTGGTGTGGTTGGCGTGGCGGCGTGGCAGGCGGCGTGTGGTGAGCCCAGGCAGCGCGGCAGGAGGTGGCTGTGGGGGGGGCGAGGGGCAGGCCCCCACCCTCACTGGGTGTTTTCTTGTCACTCCGTCGGTCACCAAATTTAGTGACCTTGTCTCTACATGGTTGATAAACAGACACCCAGGTTGTTGGTTGGTTTTATTGGAGAGAGGTTGTGTCCAGTACAGAGTTCTGAGTTGAAGGTCTTGTCTCAGAATAGAATATAAAAAGAGAAAGCAGGAGATGGGGAAGTGGGGACAGGGAAAAGAATAAAAGGGGTGAGAGAAAGGAGGCTAGTAAGAGAAAAAGTCTCCGGGGCTTGCCCCAGGTGCTGTATGTTTTTTGTGTGTTTTTGTTGTGATTTTGATCTCGACCTAACGACAACCGCTTTTCCCATCTCGCACGAGCAAACAGAAACCACTCTGGGGCGGCTTGGCAGGACATGGGTCTCGGGAAGATGGTGCTCCGGACCACCCAGGACAACCCCGCGCCCAACCCCCCGCCTCCCACCAGTTCTTCAGTTTTGGTTTTGTTCTTGATTTTTCTTTCTTCACGCTTGACTTGTTTTCTTTTTCTTTTCGTTCTTCTTTCTTCTTATTTCTTTCTTCTTATCTTGTTTTTTGTTGTTGCTGTTGTTGTTTGTTTATTGTCTTTTTTTTTGCTTTTTTTTTCTGTCACTGCCATGTACGCGCGCACACCCTGATACTCCTCGGCACCCCCCCACGGGCGGCTGGCTTCTTTTCCCTCCACTACCTCTCTCGCGTTCCAACATATACAAACAGAGAAAGGAAATTGTGAAAAAATTTTAGTGAAAGAAGTCTGAGATTAAAAGTTTTTTTTTTTTTTTTTTTTTTTTCAGAGATTGGACAGGGGAAAGGACTCCGTAGAGCGGAGGGAACCTACAGTTTTTTCGGGGGATCCGAACCACTGATAGAGAGGGGAAGGCGAGCGGAATGGAGTGGATTGTAGGAGATAAAAGTTTTGCAGCAGCGTAAAAAGGGTAAGATTACCTCCGTATAGCAGAGGGGTCATTGGATTTAATGTGGCCTCGTCCGAACCACGGTAGGATAGTAGCAGTGAGATAGAAGACGGGGAGGGGGGGGAAGTGGAACGGAGTGGATTGTAGGAGTAAAAATTTTTTGTAGTAGCATAAAAGGGAGGGACAGGATACCTTCGTAGAGCGAAGGGTCATTGGATTTTATGGGGCCTCGTCCGAACCACGGAAGGAGAGTGAGAGTTGGTGAGAAGGACAACGGAGAGTTGCGACCCGAATTTTCTTCCCCCCCGACCGACAAAAGTTTACAACCCGACGGACGATCCAAAAGACAACCAGTCTTCATCCCGCTGTGTGTGGTGGTGAAACCAGGTCTGCTCCCCCGCGGGTGTGGAGGCCGTCGGTGAAGAGGGCAAGGGCCCGGGTCTCGAACTTTAAACTTGGTTGCCTTGCCCCGGGCCATCAGTCTTGGCTTTCCTGAGAGCCCTCGCACGGAGGGAGGACAGATGGTAGAGAGTGTGGTTAGGGGGGGATCCATGCGGAAGACGGGCCGTCGGCGGCTGCGCTGGTCACGGTCATTTAGCCGTGGCCACCCATGGCCTGTCAGTCTTGGCCCGCCTGGATGGAAAACCCTCCGGCCCTGAACCTTTTTAAGGGGTGCGGGGCTTTTGCACGCAGCACCAGCCTTATCAAAAAAATAATTTTTAAAAAACAAAAAATATGAATACAAAGCTATAAGACAATAAGTGAAGAAAAAAACACCCGGGGACCGACTGCGGGGCCTCGCCCTGGGGAAAAACCTGTTGGAAGGGTGGTGTTATTTCAGGACAGGGAAAGGATAGAGTCGTGGCTGTGTGAACACTGTTGAGGAATCCGTTTGTGGCAGAACGTGGTCTCGACCGGGCTGTCGCGACTCGCTGCTGCCAGCGGTTGGCACATCTCTAAAAACAATACCACAGAGAGTGTGTAAGGAAGGTCTGGCCAAGCCTGGCCTCCCCGGATGGAACGGGTGAAAAAAAAGGGTTAGTGGAAATAAGAGGAGTTAGTGGGAAACAGTGAAGTGATTATGTGTAGATTGGAAGTGGGGGTTGGGGTTTGGTGTTAAAGTTTGTTCGGGGAAGACGATAAGCTCCGCGGGAGAGATGTCGATGAAGGTTTACATTGTGTCATGTGTGTGTTGGAACATGGTGAGTCGTTTTTGTGCTCTGTTTGTATAGTGTGATGTTGATGGGAAGGATGTTTGTCTCCTCGTGAGGGAGACAGAGGACCGGAAGTCGTACCACTTTACTCCTAAGGGCGGAGCGTAGTGACTTGTTTCTGGTTTCCTCTGTAGTTTGAGAAGATTTTTTTTGACACTAGAGAGAGGATGAGGGGCAGTGGGTTTAAAGTGTGGTAGAACAAGGGCTTTGAAAAAAATGCAATTTTGTGCGCGTGCAGCTGTAGCGGAACCGCCCAAGCTGTTCGGTACTCTGGCCGCGGTACCTAATTTGGCTTTTTGTGTGATGATTGAATCTGAGATCTCTGTCTATGTTAAGGCCGAGTACTGTATTATTTCTACTTCGGGGGGATTGGTGTGGGTTGTGGAGGAACGGTATAGATATATTAGTCTCGGCTTATCTCTTTTATATTAAAGTAATGGCTTTGGTTTTTTGGAGGGTGTGAGGGGAATCCTCCCCTTTGAGTTCCCACAGGCTGGTTGCAGTAATTTCCCATTGGATTCGATCAGTTTTGTTGGTATAAATGTCTGGAGCGTGCTAGTAGTGTCACGTCATCTGCGTATTGAATGGTCGAGATTCTCGTTGTGTCGGGTCAGGTAGGTCATGAGTGTACATGTTAAAGAGAGTTGGGGAAAGGATAGAGCCCTGGGGGACCCCGGCTAGTGGTGGGAAAAGGGTCGGAAAGTATGTCTGTATGACGGAGTCTCATCTGTCTGTCTGTCAGGAAGTTGCATAGTAGTCTTTTGGTCAGAATAGGGAGGTCAAGTCGTTTCATATTTTATATTTTGAGTCCTGTGTGCCACCGGTGTCGAATGCTTGTTTTACGTCTTTTGTCACTAGAACTGTTTTATAAAAGCTTGGTTGTGTGCTCCCTTTGAGGTAGGCCACTATGGTGTTTAGCGCGTCGTCGGTGGAGTGTCCTTGCCTGAAGCCAAACTGCTTTGGGGACAGGAGGTTTTTTGTCTCGAGGTGCGTCTTAAGTCGGGTGCATACTAGTCTTTCAAAGTCTTTCCTAGAATGTCGAGGAGGCTAATCGGACCGGGAATTTTCGGCGAGGTGGGGCTTTTACCGGGTTTCGGGATGAGGGAATTTTGGGGGGCTGTTTTTAAGGCTTTTGGGAAATAGCCCGTGGCGAGCGAGGCGTTTGAAAATGTTGGTGTGAGTGAGGAAATGATCGGTGGGGGGAGGATTTTTGATGATGGGCCAGGTGATGCCTGTGGGCCTGGTGCGCGGCGTGGCGTTCGTTTTAGCAGCCTGGCGACATCCCCTCCTCAAATGGTGTGGTGAGAGGGTTTTCGTGGTTTAAGTTGTTTGTGTTTATGTAGCCCAGAGGAATAGTGTCCTACTTCGGTGTCGGTGCATGTGTGTGGTAATATGTTCTATGTGTGTTGTTCTGGGGATGTGCTGAGGGAGGGGGTGTGGTCGGAAAACAGTTTCCCAGTGTTGTTTAAAACGCATCGGTGACTCGGACAGGTCTCTTACCCGGATGTTGTTGACGAGTAAAAACTCGAAGCGTTCCCTCTTTATTCCCTTCATTCTGTGCACCATGTGCCAGAACTCAGTGGAGTTGAAGTACGCTTGCTGTCCATGCGCTGTACTAAACTTTTCCAGTGTGTGTCGTGGTCAGTCTGTAAGCTGTCGAGGATGTGTTGGCGTATAATGTTTAGGTCTCCCTGGACTCTGATGTGATTTTGAATGTTGCGTACAAAGCGTGTTCTGTAGCAGATAAGGAGACGTTTGTGTCCGGATAGAGGCTTTAAAGTCGTAGAAAATTTTGTGTTGTTCTTTGGTATGTAAGTGTTTGCAGCTGTGGGGGATGTTTTCTTTAAGAGGTTTATGGCTTGTCAAGTTGTGTGTGGTATTGTCTTTCTAGTGGTGTGGGGTTGTGTGTCTTTGCGAGGGCATCCTTAAAGTCTGCCCAGTTTGCATTATTGTAGTCAAAGTAAGGTGGTGAAGGGACGGAAATAGGGTTTGTGGATATGCGGAGAATTAGAGGTATGTGATCCGAGCCGCAGAGGGGCCCCGGGAGAGGTGGTGGTGTAGGTGAATGGACTGTCTGTTAGTGATGGCAAGGTCGGGTCGCCCCGTGCCACCATTGCCAGGGAAACATGTGGGAAGTCTGGCCCCAGAAAGCGAAGGCGTTTGAAGTTTACAATTTGGTGTAGCTGAAGGCCGTGTGGGTTTTTCCCGCCGTGTCTGAAAATTGTGTGTGCAGCGTTAAGATCGGCTATGAGATAGACAGATGTTCGTGTGGTTGAATAGTCGTTGTATACTGGTAAGAGGAAGTCCGGTGTTGGGTCGAGCGTAAGTTGTGGCCACCAAGATGTGAGGTAAAGAATCTTGGCTGCTAATAAATGAGGTGTTAGGCCAGTCCACTAGGAAAGTCGTGTCGAAGAGTGTGTTTTTATCAGGTGGCTACGCCGTCGTGAGGTATGGCTGTGGTGTTTTTTACACGTGTATCCGTACAGTTTTATGGGGTTACTGAGAGCCCCGATGTCATTGAGGAGGGCAATGTCTGGGTCTAAGGATCTTATATACTCAGTTATTTGATGACGATTATTTTTGTATCCGCGACAATTTAGCTGCATGAAGGTGATCAAAGCGTACGGTGTTTTAGATTAACTTTTAAGTTTCCCCGCTTTGGCTTTACTACAAGTTTGTGCGCGTGTGGTGACAGGGGAAGCAAGGGTAGCGAGATGGGAGGAAGTATGTTAGTAACAGGTAAGGGTAAGAGTTTCGCTGGGGGGGGCGCGGGGGGGTTCCTGCGGTTGGGCTCCGGGCGCGTCGCCCTCGATGGAGCTGTCCAGCTCCCCCTCGCTGTCGCCCTCTGAGGGCGAGGACTGATCTGATTGATCTCCTTGCTCTGCTGTATCGGTGGGGGGGGTGTCTCAGGTTGGGTGGTGTTGGGCGGTGTCGAAATTTGTCGTGATTTTTTTGGTATAGTGTCCTATGTTTAGTATGAAGGCGTCTGACATTTGAAGGAGGGTAAACCGTTTTTATTTAGTAATTCTGTAATTTGTTCGTGGAAGAGGTGAAGGTTTCCTTTTGCCATGTGGGCGGCGGCTTGTACACAGGCCGTGATTTTAAATGTCGCATTTGTGGTGTCTGTTAGGTGCACTGTGGTGGGTTTTCGAGTGGTGTGGTGTTTTGTGGGAGGAGGGAGGGAAGAGGGCAGGAGGGGAAGGGGGAGGGTTTGCGGGGTTGTGGTGTTAGTAGGGGTGGGTAAGGGGGCAGGAGGGGAAGAGGTAGGGGGTTTCGGCCCTTGGTATGTATGTATGGCGTTGTCTGGAGTGAGGGTCGTTGTGTTTTGTGCTGTTTGAGCTTGCGTTTGATTATGCACCTAAAGGCGACGGCGGTGTGATCCCCGCCGTAATTAGAGCAACTTGGTAGTGTTGGATGTGCATTGTCTGTAGTTGTGGCCCAAATCAGCGCATTCGTCGACTGTTCTGTGCAGTTTTTTGTTCGGGGTGTGAAGAGGAAACAATTGAAACATTGTATCACCGGCAAAATTTTTCTTGGATATCTACGTTATAGTGTGGGATGATTTGTGAAAAAACTTTAAATCCGTTCTTTACTAGTGTTTCTGCTTGTTGTTTTGATTATGTCCTGATTTTAATCATGTGAGCCTTCTTTTATGATTGAAATTTCGTCTATCTTACGTTATTTTTTGCTTTAATTTCCTGTCGTAGAGTGTCTATGTTTGAATTGAGCAGGAGGTCGTCGATGCGGCGAGTAAGGATGGTTCTAGCTGAGATCATGGCTGGGGGTTCAATTAGGGTGAAGCATTTCTCTGTCAGTTTTCGTGTATTTTCGTGGGTAGTGTGTGCTGTGAAAGGGCGGGCCCCGGAAGCGAGACCGACGATGACGTAAGGGCCGGAGATAAAAACATTTTGTGTGCGCGATCTGTGTTATTTGAAAAAAAAAGGCGCTGATGTCATTTTTTGGGGGGCGTCGTTATGTCTGTATCGCAGCGTGCGGTCAGAGGGGCGTGGTTTGCCATGCTTGGGGGCATACAGCGAAACGGGGTTAACACAACTTATTTCACTATGGGTAATACACAGCTGAATTACACTAGATAAGATTAGAATACGTACCCACAAAACAACTGAGATAAAGTCGGAATGCCCTTGGCACTCCGTGCGGCTCCGATAACTGTGGAGGGGAACATGAGGAACACAATTCTGGACACAGAGCTATGCCAGGAACTTACTCTCACGCCAGTCTGTGGTCGCCCCCGTGCGGAGCTGGAAAAAACAAGACACCGGGCACAGAGAAAGGTACACTGAGATGGAGGGTAGGGAGGGGCGTTTGAGAAAAATAAAATAAAAAACAAAAAACACTGGAGCAAAGATAGAGTTTGCCGGGTGGGGTGGGGGGAGACTTTAAACGGAAGAAACACTGACAAGAGAGATAGTGCACACAAGGGGGAAAGATAGGGACAAAATAAAACTCTAGATCAAGATGGAGAGTTTACGGGGGGGGGGGCTTTTACTGAGGAAACACTGACAGGGACAATTAGAGATAGGACACTGAGGGAGAGAAAAAGAGAAAAACGTGAATGGGTACTTACTCGGTGTCGGTACTGGTATGGAATCCAATGCTGTGAGAAATCCCGGAACGCGACACGGGGGAAAAAACGAAGTTTCTAACCGCGAGCGGATATATTAACACGGAAAAAAACGCGCAAAAAACCCCCTGAGAGAAGCTCGAAACCACCTTTGAAAAAAAAGACACAAGACAAACCCGCAACTGAGCGTAGAACAAAGTTCTAACTCAGATTGGTAGTCTGTATGTCACGGCAGAATGCGAGTAAACGCTCGATTCTGAGGGCGCGGTGGGGAGAATCTATCGCGACGGGCGTTTTAAAACTGAACTGTGTTGTCTCTACAAGAGAGTCCTTTTTAAAAAGCCGCGATACTCACGACCTGACGCCTGCCTGAACACCTGGGACGGCTGAGGTCGGGTTTTATGAGATTAGGTGTATTGCCCAGGGACCCGGATTAGCCAGCTGTGGAGTGACTCATATCACAAGTCACTACCCAAAGCCATTATGTTGGACAAAATAGTGTACAAAAAATACCTAGGAAGGAAGCAGATTTGCCAAGGTCGAAACTCTTCTCCTGTGCTCCCTGCAATTTTTTTTTCCTCACAAGAGAGAGAGAGAGAGAGGAGAGAGAAGAGAGAGAGAGAGAGAGAGAGAGAGAGAGAAGCGAACCTTATTTTAGTTACTTATATTCCTTGACTCTCCCTCATTTTCCCTTCCTTCCCTCTTTCCCTCCCTCCTACCCTCTGGTCACATCTTGTTTTCCTACGCTCAGGTACCCCTATTAGATTACACGGCCTAGTCTTATCAGATAATTTAAATAAATCTATATATAAATAACTATATATTTCTAGTATTCTGATTTTCATGATTTTCTGCGGCCGGGCCCCCGCGCTCCCAAAAAACTTCACATTGTGAAGGTTTGGCAGAGCGGCCATGCCCTGTGATCTTTCCATGGTGATGACAGCGCCCCCCCAACCTGCGTCTTTCCCCTTCTTCTCCTCTCTTTCTCTCTCTCTCCTTCCTCTCTCTCTCTTTTCTCTCTCTCTCTCCTCTCTCTCTCTCTCTCCTCTTTCTCTCTCTCTCTTCTTGTGACCTTAAAAAGGCGACTGGGGTGGTGAAGGAAGTAGTTGTCAGTTAATGTAATTTCCCCCCGACACCTGTTGTGTGAAAAGTACGCAATCGGTTTTTAAAAAGGTGAAAATAATAAGGAAATGGGCAACGCTGAGGGGGCGTGAGGTGCTGTCGCTTGAACCTAGGGTTTAAAAACATTTAACCCTTTAAAATTTAATATGTTAATATAAATTTTTTTTGTTTTTTGTTTTTCGAAAAAAACTATCATAAATTTTACTTAACCTACAGGTTAAAAACCCGGCTGCTGACACTTGAGCGTGATATTTAAATTTATTAAATACCTTATATATTTGCATAGTAGTTGGCCCCAGATTTCAGCCAGGAGGCTTTTAAAAATTACCCCCACCACCTTGACTTCCGAGCGATGGGGGGCATTCACGAGGATTAGCAAGTAGGAGGCAAAAAACATTCAGAAACGGGCAGAAAAAAAATGTTCCCTCTAATTTGGTTCAGAAATTAGCAAAAAGCCAAAGAATTTTCGGGAGAAGATACGTGAGTGTCAGACTAGGAGGCTGAAAAAGTAAAAAAATTAAAAACCCCTTGTAGTGATGGCTTTTTTTAACAAAGGCCCCCTGCCTGTAAAAAGACACTTTTCAGTTTTTCTGGGAAATGGTAACTATGATCCCAGACTATTATTCCAGAAGCTCGTTCAAAAGGTACAGTGAAGAGACCCGGCCTAGCAAGACCCTGCAACCCTGGAACACATCGCGAGTTCTGCTACCACAGTGTTTTTTTTACCAGAGTGAAACTTTTCCAGTGTGTACAAAAATTTTACATAAATTTGGGGGGGGGGATTACCAAAAAGATTTTGTGTGAAATAGTAAAGCAGTTTCCCACCCATGTTCCTTTGCTGGATCAAACCGGACCATAAACCCTGGCAAAAAAAATTAGTGGTGATAAAGCGCGATGTGTTAAATCAATCAATAAAACTGTAGACGGAGACCCAAAAACCCCGAGCCAGAAACCCTACGGAGGGTACTTGGAGTGAAACTTGACCTTCTAAGCATATAAGTGTTATGAAAAATGGATGTCTGTCAGTCACCCAGAGATCAAAAAGGGTGACTAAAAAATTATTACCCAAGACATTCACAAATGTTTTTAAACATTGCATTCCAACCACCAAGTCGACCCCTGCAGCACATGTGATAAATTGACCTTTTTCATAAATTCTCCCAAAAACGAAACTACCAAACAATCTTACCGCCCATTAAAAGCAACACAGAGATAAAGCATCAGAGGGACACGTTTAATAAAGGAAAAAAAGGAAGACAAAAATTATAATTTTTTGTTTTGCATAACCTCAGAGACTTTCCCCTTTCCCCCAAACTCTCCACAATTTGCATACTCAACCGCACTTTGTGGATGTAAAAATTTTTGTTTTTCACAACATAAAAAAGAAAAAATCAAAAACGTTCGGGGGACGAGTTGGGGTAGGCGTGGCTCTGTTGAAATCCCAGCGCTCAAAAAAGGTTTTTCCTGGGGTTTGATCGGAATGTTTTCCAATTTAATTGGTTTAGTGACAATGGGAGGCCAAAAAAAAATATAAATATCTCCTTAATAATCTTAAAAAGTGCCAGTGGCGTTAAAGCCCTAAAACTGTTCCTCATGCCAGGCCACTCTGCCCTCCATGCACAGTGTTTTTGGAAATATTGTAAGGGAAATTTTTATCCGTGAAAGTAACTCTACGATTTTATCCACTAAAATTATTCAAGTGAACTTTTTTCCCATATCCAGTTGTGGGGATGCGCCAGCAAATTCTTTGAATAGGCGTGTTAAAGCAACTGTTGGAACGTAGATCCCAACATGAGTCTGTTCCTTCATAAAAAGCCAGGATTTTTGTCTTCAGCCACATACAAGGAAGGGTACTATATCGGATGGCCTCCCGTATGCCCCACTCTTCCAGTCAGGTTATCCCGGGTAAAGAAGTTTCCCAAATTTTGTTAAACCTCAGGAACGAAACACTCCCAAAAAAATTGTTTGCGCCTTTCCCTTGAAGGGCTCAAAGGTGGTAAGCCTTAAAGTTTGTTGCTTTCATTAATACAATAAAAATACCCTCATAAAGCCCTATTTGCAAAAACAGAAGAAGGACACCAACAAGTTTCCCACCTTCCCAAAGCAGGAACGACATGGGAATCGGATGTAGACACGATTTTTTGGATATGTTATCGGGGGATTGAAATATTATTTTTAAACATAAAAAAAAAATAAAATACTAAATTAAATTTGATACTTTTTTCCCTTTAAATTTTTAAATTTTGGAAGCATTAACTAAATGCTTTAGAATAATATGTAACCCCTTTAAGAGGTTTTGACTCGTATTTTTACAGTTTGTTTTTTTTGTTACGGGAAAAATGATGAAGATGATCAAAGATCAAAAGGGGGAAAGGATTCGGGTGTGTGGATAAGCTCAGTCTCCGTCCTGGAAACAAAGTATTTTAGGCTAAAAATCGAGCTAATGATGTTGGGTTAATTTCCGGAGTGTTAAAAGTAAAGTGCTGAGGTTTTTCCAAGCCTTACTTGGTCTAGCAGACCTCCCTAGACTATGCGGGGTTCATTTTGGGTTCCCCCAAATTTGGATATATGCCTTTTTAATCAGTGCAGGAAAAATGACCCAAAAAGATACATGGGATCGTAAATTTATTTTTGAAATAATATCTAAGATTTAAACTATTTTTCCTACTCGAGAGATTAAAGGGAAAGGGGTGATCCCGATTTTTTAATTGGTAAAGGATACAATAAATGGGGTGATGTGATGTGAAAAATTCTTATTTAGTAATAGGGGGAAAACAAATAACGGGTTTCTTAAAACAAAATTTAAAAAAAATGGAGAAATTGGTTTAAAAATCGGGGGTAATTATGGAAAAGGGCCAGTTCGGGGAGTTATGCGGAGTCAAAAGGGTTTTTAAGAAGGGTAACAAATTTAAAATTTTTAGCCTTCTTTGAATGAAACTAAGGGGAGAAGTTTTGGTAGGAAAAAATTAATAGAACTACCACGTGTGGGTCTCCGGCCTCTATAAAAAATTCCCATATTCTTTTGATGTTGTTTAGGGGTTCGCGAGCCGGGCTCGCCCTTTTCTAAGCGCTTCCCCCCCACAACCAACACCACACACACAACACACACCCACCACACACAACCCCAAAACCCCACAACCCCAACCCCCACACACACACAACCCCAACAAACACACACCCCCAGCCCCCACAACAAAACACACACCACAGACCACACACTGAAACATTCATTGATAATCATTTGTTAAAATTTTTTAACTAATAATTTTTGTGAAAAGTTTTGGTGTGTCTTGTTTATTTTATTTGGGAGGGAAGTGACCCCCTAGCGTAATAGTACTAATGGGGTTTTAAGTTAACTTAGAGGTGAGGTTTAAAGGTGGGGGTAACTTTTTATTGTATGCAATAATTTGGTGGTGCGGTAACCCCTACGAGCAATGACGAATAAAGAGATTCCTCAAGGCGGCAGGGGTGAGCTGAGGGGAAGGAATACAGGTGTACGACCTTAATCGTCCGCCTATCCCAGACCGTTCGACCTGCAATAAAAAAACGAGGGGGTATTGCGGTTCATTTAGTTAAAGGTAGTTCACTGTAGTACCCCGTAGACCTGAGCTGGTAATAAAAATTACGGGAAGTTTTAAAATAGGGGGATCTAAACCCGCCGCTGTGCATTTTGGGTGTCCATTTTTTCATAATTCACCCCATTAAACCTTACACTTACATCTGTTCTCAGAGAACTACAGTGAAACCCCTTGAACCCATAATTAACCAGCAAAACCCGGGTAAAACGAGCGTATTTTTTTTTTTTATTGGATGGTGGGATGGGTTGGGGTAAAGGAAAAATAAAAAAACTACAACCAAAGGGCCGTTGGGAGAGCACGAAGCACCCCCACCCACCCACCGCCACACACGCCTGCCGCCCTTTCGCCCCGTGATCATTCTAGGTATCTGTCTACCAGCTATCCATCCTGCTTTGCCACAACCTTCGCCCGAAAAAGTATTCCCTACACAGTGGTGCCCCCCCCCACTACTCCCTGCCCTGCCCTGCCACAACCTTTTGCCTAAATATTTCGTACCCACGGGTGCCCCCCTCCAGCCCCCATTGCAACACGCGGCCAAGTAAAAACCCTTTTTCTCTGTTTATAATTATCAAGGAAAAAGGTTTGTTTCAATTTCCCCAATGAACAGATTTATCAGGATTACCATCAATTTTTCCCCACCGCCAGGACCAACTGGCGTGACCTGCAGTTGGTATCAGGGCCCGCTTGGCATTTTTTCATTTTAGCCTTAACAGGATTATCTGTACTGATAACCAGCCTCAATGACTGCTCCCCGGGTTTGGGGGGGGTTTTTTTAGGTTGAGGGTGGTCGCTGAACGTAAATAGACCAAAGATAAGGGAAAGAAAGCAAAAATTCTAAACGGGGTGGTTTAAAAAAAATATGTTATGCGAATTAAAAATGGTACTCATTCATGTTTATTTTTTTGTTAAGCCCCCTCCACCTTGCCCCATGCAGAGAGGCACGAGGGGGGTGGATTTTGAATGCCCACCTGAGCGTCCAGGGTCGTGCTTTTCGCCATGGCGGGGGAAGCGACATCCTTCACAATTTTATGTTCATTGCAATTTTTTTACCACCACTTTGTTTTTCATTAGGGGGTTTTCATTACCATCATAATAGAAAAAGTGGGGTTCCGAAAAATGAATGAAAATTCAATGCAAGCAAAAATTATAGGGTAACAAGGGGTTTAATAAAAAAAGAATAAAAAATGGGGATCTTATTTCGCTTTTCCTTTATTATTTTTTTCTTGGTAAGTTTACTGTAATTTGGGGAACGTCGGGGGTATTTGATGGTGCTCTCGAAAAAAACCGAGTTCGATCCCGATGATACCCTAAATCCACTTAAAAAATTTTTTGCACCGTCGAGTGGCCCAAGAAAATCCCCATGCCCTACCCATTACGACCTTTGGGTTCGAGTGCATCGGAGGGCACGGGGGGGGGCCTGAACCCCTAATCACAGGCGTCAATAAGAATCCTCTGCCCACCCGGGGGGGGCCAACCATCACAGGCCCCAAAGGAAAATGCAGGGCCTACCATCCCCCTCCCTAAGCTCCTGCCTACAGGGGACAGGCCAAGTTTTAAAAAAAAGAAAACATTTGTATTCTGACCGCATAATGTCTCGGAAAGGGGGTTATATTCGTTTTTCCCAATATTATTGGGAGTTTTATAATACCGTGTAAATTACATATTGGCGGCCCGGAAAACCCTCGTGACTCTTGCCTCAACACGCAATCCATGAATCTGTCCGGCTGGAAAAGTGACGTGCTCGAAAACCCCGATTTTCAAAACCCCACTTTTTCCAACGCGCGTCACATGTGGGCGGGGCTTTTGGCTACAACCAAACTCGACTGACAAGCAGCTCGAAAACATTGTTTGACCATTGCCCAAAAAACATTTAAAACGGTAATAGTAAGAGCCTAACCCTCCTAAGAACTATGAAAAGAGAGAGAGAGAGAGAAGAGAGAGAAAAGAGAGAAGAGAGAGAGAAAACGAAAAGGGAAGGGGTAGGGGGGCGGGACACACCGGGAATGTCTTACTCTGACAGGGGTACCACTCCACCTCGTCCCCATCCCATTCCCCCGGTGCGGCTTGCGGAAAAAATTTAATTCATTCATCACCCAACTTTACAGTTTCTTTTCGGGACATCAAATCTTACATCATAATTAAAAGGATGTGTTTCAAAATTTGATGCAGTTTTTTAGTTATGTATAAATTTCTATCTAAAAAATTTTTAAAGATTAAAATTTTTCGGTTTTTCACCGTGGCCACCGAGATAAGGCCCCGGGTACATCCCCCGGATCACCCCATAAGGATCCACCCGCCCCGCCCCCGTAAAAGTTTACCTACCTAATAAAATGTTTATCGTAAAAAGATATAGTTATCTTGGAAACGTTGTTTTTAAAAAATTTTATCAATAAAAACTGAAAAACACACAAAGAAAATCCCTTATGAGATTTTCAACAAATAAGCATTAATTAAAACCCTTTTTCGCCTTTTAAATATTTTGCTCGCAAACATTTTACAGGAAATATCAATGAAGGGGAATTTTAATTACTTTCCATTGATATTTTCTTTTAGTGATAAAATAAATTAGGGGCATGCAAAAATTAGCGTTAACAAAATAAAAATCTTAAATGGGGTTTTTCCTACCTAAATTTTTTATCGATAAGTATTACTATTACTTGGGAAATGTTTGTTCTATAATATTATAAAATAAAAAACCGTAAAACACACTAAAAAAATGCCATTAGAGACTTTCAAGAAATATCATGAACTAAACTTTTCGCCATTTTATTTTTAAAAAATTTTTACATGGAAATATCATTTGAAGCGGGGAAATTTTTAGCTTCCATTGAATATTTCCCCTTTTTGATAAATGAAATTTAAAACCTGCAAAATTTTGCGTTAAAAATAAAAAAAAAAAAAAAAAAAAAAAAAAAAAAAACATACTGGGAAAATTAAAGGGTTTTTTTTTTTTCAAATTAAAAAAAAAATTTTTTGAAAAAAGAATAAATTTTCTCCCCGGTTTTTTAAAATAAAAATGGAGAATTTGGTTTTGGAGAAATTTTTAGGGGGGGAAACCATTTCCAGGGTGGAAATATCCGTTTTGTTGAAAGGGTTAAAAACTATCGCCATAGCTGACGGAGTCGGGGCGGGGGGTGGATTTGCGAGGGGGCGCAAAAAAAGTATTCATTGGAAACTTCACGATGAATCGGCAAGGGTCTGGACCTCCACGCCACACATCCCATTGTGTTGCCAGAACCCCTATGAAGAGTTTATACCTGGTGCCTTTGTATTTGAATGATATTAATTGATTATGATTTTCATTTGATTACACTTGAATTGAGAATTGAAAACCAGTCTTATGACTTCACTATGTGATTATAGTAGAAACACTTCTCGCTGCGGAGAGTACTGAATGGGGATGAATTTAAGGGGAAGGGGTAGGAGTTTAGGTTAAGGGAAAGGGTATGAGTTAAGGGGAAGTGCTCCACCAGCTCAAGCGGTAGTTCTCTGGTTTACTCCCTGAGAAACGTGAATAGATAATATTAGATTTATCTTGGTAGTCGTGATTGATACGTGGAATTATACCGAGTAAGGCTGACTCTTTTGGAAGTGTGGGGAATTACTGTCCTAACGCAGAATAATCACCTGGGTTTTTTATAATAAACACAAAGAACTATATTTGAAAACATCATCCTATTTATTCCCATGCTGAAGTAGTATGTCTCTTGTTTGAGATCACAGACAAACATATAAGTTTTAATCCAACATCAGCAAGCTCTCCATCCCAACACAGGAAAGCTCTAATCTGATATAAGTAAAAACTTTACAACTGATACACAAAGCTCTTCCCATGTGCTGAAGGTAAGCTTTTCCCTATCTGATGAAGGCAAGCTCTTCCTATCTGATGAAGGAAGCTCTTCCTATCTGATGAAGGGAAGCTCTTATGAGCATAAACCCTCCTCACTGAATCCTACTAATGAATTATCCTTCAAATTAAGTAACATACCGCGGGAATTTTATAATTA
The DNA here is from genome assembly GCA_016584305.1 of Chionoecetes opilio. Taxonomy (NCBI): domain Eukaryota; kingdom Metazoa; phylum Arthropoda; class Malacostraca; order Decapoda; family Majidae; genus Chionoecetes; species Chionoecetes opilio. The sequence goes on from JACEEZ010003810.1 coordinate 17,448, forward strand.
TACATGGAAGATATATATATATAGGGGAGAAAAGGTGAGAGTAATGAGTGGTGTGGGGATTCATGTTTCCATGTGGCCTGGTTTCTTGAGAGGAAGGAGCGAGAGACTCCCGTCGAAGCCTACAACGAAGTGTGGAGACGACTCTCGTTAATAACACTTATAAGGATGGGGCAGGCCTTCTAAAGCGTTAGTGACACTGAACTGTACTATATATATATAGAAATATAGAGATATAATATAACAAGGAAGGGAGGAAACAGGAGCGAGGGGCCGAGGTCTTACCTAAACGAAGTAGGAGGGTGAGGGGAGGATGAAAAGTTTGAATCCATAGTTATCACTGATCGCGAAATAAGTATCCCACGAATGTTGACTCGCACGCGGAAGTCGGGGGGGGGGGGGGGTGAATGAGGGAAAGAAAGGAAGAGAGAAATGGCGGGTAGGAAGAAAGAAGATAACTTACACGAGAAAACTAAAAGATTGAATTGCTTACGGGACATAAACCCGGAATTATATGATAATAATTCCCATCCTATCTCTTCTGATAACGGGCATTACACTATCCTCTTGCTCAATGGGAGAAGTTAAATGCCGGGGTTTGTCAGGGTAAAAATTGCAATACCTTGAGCAGGGCTCAAACACAGTACCTATCAGGCATCACAGAGTGTTACTCCAAATTTATCCACTAATCCAGTAAACAGCTGTGAGGTTACTTACTTACCCCTGTTAAATTCTGCGATATTGGTGGCAAGGGCTCAATTTTAGAATACAATTGAGAGCTGGCTTCACTGAAGTGACGTCATGGCCTCTCATTATTATAGCTCCACTAGCCGCAAAGCCGCCCTTCGGGCGGCCTTTTTGGCTAGCTCCCGCGGAGGGCTATGGTGGGCCTTCGGGCCCCCCATACACAGACTCTCCAGATAGCCCCTTCTAACTTTCCTGATATCATGGATGTAGAAAATGTATGTATTCCCCCACCCATTCACTCACCCATTACCCATCACCCCCCACCCATTCACTCACCCATTACCCCTCACCAACCCCCCCCCCCCAT
>JACEEZ010003811.1:0-2500 GCA_016584305.1 Chionoecetes opilio
CCTAGTCCTGACTCGCCTAAATCTGTATTCTTCCGTCGCCCCCACTACCCCACTGCTACCTTTACGAAGTGAGCTCGATGCTGATCAAGAGTGGGGAAGAGGGACTGGGCTTTTGGCAGTACATACACATGTACACCTGCATGTCTTGGAATTCTTTGTGAGGCTGTTGCTGGATTTTTCAATTATTAGTAAACCTTTGCCTAGGTATATTTTGCATCTGTTGAGCTGCTTATTCCTAGGTACGACTCGCTCTGATAAGTTGGTATGGGTCTTGTTCTACGATTTTCAGCAACTCTTTTAAAATTTGAGAGAGTTGTACCGCGTAGTTTACGACGCCAACACTGCTCCTCACGTTTATCCCTGGCGCTACCTGGAGAAACTAATGCGGACCATACCTAAGATGCTGCTGCAGGCTGTAGTACTGATCCAGCTTTGTTATAAGAAGCAAATGACATTGTCAATCATGTATTTTAGGTGTAAGACATAGATAAGAATTGTTTTGTTCACTGGGGTATGAGAAAGTATAAATTTATGATAATTATAAATCATATATTTTACAAACCAAACTTCATGTCACCCAACAAGCAAAAAGCGTTAGGATATTTGAAAGATAATTGGACATATAATATATAATACATTTTAAAAGTAAACTGGTCTGTACACGTAGCTAACTGTCGTGATATGAAGTCATGCGTTACTATTAGTAATACAACAGATGTAATATATAGACAACATAAGCAGCAAACTAAACTTCCGTTCTAATACAGATTGGCGAGTGTACTACCTACCATATGTCACGAGGCTTCCTGGGTCCAAAAAGTTTAAGTCTTGTCTTCCCAAAGGGCTCCCGGCTACGACAGAGTTTTGATCGAATGTATGTACTATTTTATGTACTATATATAGTATATATATATATATATATATATATATATAGATATATATACATATATATAAATATATATATATATATATATATATATATAGGTATATATCTATATATATAATAATATATATATATATAGTATATATATATATATATATATATATATATATATATAGGTATATAATATATATATATATATATATGGTATATATAAATTATAATATATATATATATATATAATATATAGATAATAATATATATATATATATTAGATATATAGACAGAGATAACTAGAGTAGCGAGTATTATATCTATAGTAGATTATTATATACTTAGGTTATTATAATATATATAGGATATATTTATATAGTATCTAGATAATTCGATAGTAGAGATAGGTATATATAGATATATATATATATGATTAGATATAGATATATATATATTATATATCTTGATATATATTAATTATAGATAGTAGGGTAGATATATATATAGTATATTATACTATATACTATATATAACATATATACATAGGTTTATATATAGGTCTAATATACGACTATATATATATCTACTATATATAGAGGATGCTAGACATAGATATGCATATAGTATATATATTATATATATATATATTATTATATATATATATATATCTATACCTAATATATATATATTATATTTATATATAATATAGATATTATATATATACCTAATATAGTGTAACCTATATAGATATATATGATATACTATATAAATAATATATATATATATATATACATAATATATATAGTATATATATATAGTATATATATATATTAATATAGATTATATATATATATATAGAATACATTGTTGTGGGTAGCATAAAAACTGCTAACTGGTTATAATAAAAAGATGGCGCCTAAAATAAAAAAATAAAAAAAATTAAATTGGCTAGCCGCATTCCAGCTTGAAAAATCACGCCTTATTTATCAGAAAAAAATGCTGTAAAAATCCGGCGAAAAAGGGCCACAATTTAGTCGTCGCGCCAAAAAAAAATGTACATATTCTACCTACCTACCTCCCTACCTACCTACCTTGCTTAAGTTATGCCTTTTTTTTAAGGAACACAATGGACTACCCTGTCAAGACAAGAAAAGCGATTAGACCTTGTTTGGAGGACCAAGTGCCCGCTTGCCCGAAGCAAACGGCTACAAACATACGGAGACGTTAATGAAGTTATATAAGCGCCATAGAGCACCCTAAAAGAACAAAATCCAACAAAGAACCTTCGCAGCACGCTAATCGCTGAAATCGTTTAAGTGGATGTTGTTATGATATGGGAGAATCATCAACTTCCACGGCTCAGCCACAGGCGCATAAACAGGTATGCTGAAAACAATCGTCACAAATTTTGCATGCTGAAGTTCCGAAGGCCAGGCGAGATTACGACAAGTATAAAGAAGAGATTACTATTTTTCTAGCAGATTCCGACACATTGGTCATGACATAAGCTCCTGTAAATGCCAACCGATTGAGTCCTGTGCTTGTGAAAAGTCAGAAAAGTCCCGGTAGTAGAACAATAATATTTTTGGTAGATAGAGAGGGAAGAGAATTGATGATAATAGGCCG
>JACEEZ010003811.1:7500-12500 GCA_016584305.1 Chionoecetes opilio
GGTGCATACGACCCACCACTCACTGATCGTACTGAAAGGGTGATGAACTGGGGCCCAAACACGGGTTGAAAGGGTGGTACTCCCCCCTTTGGGAGAAGAGCTGGGAGCAAGCTCTTTGGGAGTATAGGTGTTGCACACAAACGGTTGCCCCTGGCCACCTTATCACCAGCATCGAGGCCTCCTCATCTGACACTGGTTCACGGGTCCAGTATGCAGTCTCTGTCCAGTGTAATGAATGCGTAAAAACGCAGGGGCGAGGATCCCAGTGGGGAGATCTCACGGAGATACCGGAGTATATCCTGTTCAACATGTCCACTGACCACGGGTCTCCTCCAGCGGGTCCAGGCTGTAACGGGGCGTTCCCCCCCCAAGCTGCAGGTAAAAGTGTGGCGGTTGTCCCACTCCAGATGGCCACCCACCCATCGCTCGTGATGTGGCCCAAAAGCATGGACTCGGGAAAGAACTGAACCCTGGAAATCCTTCAATCTGCCTGCAGGTGTACTTCAAATTTCTACGACATCGGCTACCACAGACAAAGGGGACGGCCCCAAGCACATCCTCAGCGCTCAGAGTGATGGGGTTGCGCCCAAGAAGGCCCAAACAGCTTGACCTTCTACTGGGACAGGGGCATGGTTCGCACACTCAAAATTTTCCCCCTCTCGCTTGGCGATCAATGGGGACGACCGCGGTTCGCCGTGACCCGTTTTGAACTGAGGGCTAGCGGGGTAGGGGGCACCGGTAAACGCGCATCACACCCAAGCGAATTGTCAGCCACCAGCTTGCAGACCTGATCATGGCAGCCTGTTCCCCTGTTCTGTTTGTCCTGACCTGTTCACCGTCCGGGACAGATCCGGGAGATCCTGTCAAACCGTACGGGTTTCCGGATTTCTATCCACACTCAAGCGCCGAAGAGTCTGAAGCAGGTACGAGGCTGCGCAGCAGTGGTGGGGCCAGGCCAAGACGGGTCATCCGGGCCGGCCCCCCACCGGGAGACCAGCCCTGCTTCAGGTCTAAGAAGGACATAGGGACACTTCTAGGCCCAAACGTAGGGGGCTGTACATGTGATGTAGTGCCTGAGAACCAATGATCAAAAAGAGCTTACCACGTATCTTTGGAACTCATATTGGTGCTATGCAATAAACGGACCAACCGGACACTGCGTACCTTTTAACATCTTCGAAAGGGTGAATATAAATGCGATTTTGCATAGAAAGAATTCTCAAAATGAAAAAATAACAAGATAAAATCGTCTTAAATTACATTTTAATAGGAATTGGCATCCCAAAGTTGAAAAAAAGAATTTTTGTTAGACGAACCCAAAATTTAATATATATATATTATATTATATATATTATAAAAATTTATATATATATATATTTAAATATATATTATATATATTTTTATTAAAAATATCAGTATATATTTTAAAAAAAGATAAAAAACGCTAAACTTGCTATCCTTTTAACGGGTTGTCTCAGAAAAAAATCTCCGCCGTGTATGCTTAATTTTAAAAATTATATTTATATAATATATAATATATAAAATATATATATATAAAAATTAATATACATTACTATACATTACAAAAATAATATATATATATAATATTAATATATTTTAATATTATACATATAATATACATATTATATATATATAATATATATATATATATATATTATTATAAAATAACAATACATTTTAATAATATATATTAAAATATATTATATATAATATTTATATATATATATACATAATATTATATATTAATAATATCCAAACTAAAATTATATAATATATATAAAAATTTTACATATACAAAACATATAATTTTATATATATTTATATATATATAATCAATAATATATATATATTATAATATATAATATTATATATATATATATATTATATAAATAATATATATATAATTTATAAAATATATATATAATAAAATATTATAATTATATAAAATATATATAATTAAAATATAATATATATATTATTATATATATAAAATAATATTATAAATATATATATTTTATATATATATAATATAATATATATAATATTTAATATTAGGTGGCCCTTATAGGGGGGTAAAAAAAAAAAAGAATTCTTCCCCCTCTCATGGTCTGAAGGGCCCCACTTGGGCGGAAAAACTTCCCTTTTTAAAATTAATTTGTTTAAAAAATTTTTACAGGTTCCAAGTCCTTAAACATTACATTAAAAATTATAAAAAATATCCCAGGTGTAAATTCCCAGCCCCCCCGCGCTCGTAGAAAAATTTCGTTTAGGGCTATTTTTGCCAAAGCAGGGTTTCAGGGGCACCACTCTGCTATTGTCGCGGGTTTTTGGGCCACACCGCCCCCCGGTGTCCGGGAAGGTGTGCCGAATCCCCCCTTAAAGGGAAGAACTAAAGCTGTTCCTCGTTTTTCGTCGGGGCCCCTTTAACTTTTGGATGAGAGCTCCCCCCGCTCAGCGTAAATCTTTAAACCATTTTAAGGGGTCTTCGTTTTGTCCTGCGCAGCACAAAAATTTTGGGGTTTTTTTCCCCAAAGGGAAGATCGGCCCCCAAAAAAGTCCGTGCAAGAGGGAACTTCTAAAGGGGGCGCACAGTTTCGGCGGGGCGAATGAATAAAGCGGCTCACAGCAAGGTCGCAAGACCCCTTAGAGCGCTTCGGGGGTCCTCATCTTCGTCCTCTCCCTCCGTTTTATGTTTCCCCCACACCCGTCTTCATCGCCAGACTACGCTTGTCGAAAAGGGTCAAGCCGACGAGCTCCCCGAGAGATACCACAAGTGGTGTTGTAGTTTCTCCGGTGGCCGTCGAAATGGCGGAATTGGGGGCTGGAGTTCAGGGGCTTTCATCATTCAGGGTCGCGTCGCGGAGCTTGGACCCACTAGGGGGGTGAACCACCATTCCCAAACGATGGGACGAAAAAAGCAGCACATCTCCCCCTGGGGCCCTTTCCCTCCTTTGCATCGCTTGAACTGGCGTCGGAAGAGCCAACCTTGAGCGAGTAATTCCTTTGACATCCAGGGGCGTGGTGCTGGGCCCGGGGCGGAAACGGGGCTCCTGGGGGGGAAACAGCTCCGAGGAACAGATGGCCATTCCAGTAGTTTGGTAGTCGGCCCCCGGGTGATGGGGGGCCAACTGACTCGTGGGGAAATCAATGATGCGCTCGCTCTCCGCTGAGATGCCGGGGACCAACATCCGTCTCCCGGGCTCGCAGGTTTCCCCTGTCAAAAACTCCCCCCCGGCCCGAATTTTTTGAAAGGAGCACATCCAGCCTAAAGAACTCCCATAACAGCCTTGAAAGGAAGCGGCAGGACGATCTCCTGACTGGTGTCGGCATCCGAAGTGGGGAGGTCTCGCCCTCTCCCCTGCTCGATGGGACACAAGGCCTCCCGATGCCCCTGTTTTTATGCTGGGTATCGAACTTAGAGCTGCGACCAGTCGTGATCCCCCACTGGTCCCCCGGGGGTTTTACAACGCTTGGGCCTGAAACCCCCTGGTTCCAACGGGTCTTTGGGAAATCCCAGGACTTAACAATACATAATCATTTAAGTCATATATAATATCAATCTCCTAACCATTGCTCCCCACCTTTGAATGAGCAACCACTCGAACAAAAACGGATGGAGACGGAAATATGGAAGATGGGGGCAGGTCAATGATTAATTCTCGGAAAAACCCATTTTTTAAAAAACTTTCCTGGATAAAATATTCAAAATTTTTTTTAAATACGGGTAGAAAAAAAAAACCATTTAAAACAAAGGCATGCTAGTTTTCTACATCATAGGCATGCTAAACGAGGCCTACAAATCTTATGATGGCTACTGTCCCAGTTCACTCATTGTCTAGTCCAAAAAGTTATTGGAAAACTGGGCTGGACCCCAAAGGTACGTAAAAGTACGAAAAAACGATCACCCTGGGCTACCCCAAATTTCTTTGTATAGCTTTTTTAAAATTCAGCACATACGTTTTTAGGACTAGTGGACTGATTTGGGGGTGAGGGATAAAATTTTTGAAAGTTAAAAAAAGGACCACCCAAATATATTATTTTAATATATACATAATATATAAAAAAATACATATTTTTAAATATTTAAATATAATTTAATATAATTAATATATATATATATATTAAATTTTATTTATTTTTATATATTTTATATATAATATATTTTAATTTATTATAATATTTTTATATATATTTATTTTAAATTTATTTTTATAATATAATTATTTATATATATATAAAAATTATATTATATTATAATATTATATTATATTCTATAATATTTTATATTATTTTATATAATATTTATTAATATATAAAATTATATATTTTTAAAAATTAAAATTTTTATATAATAATATATTTTATTTTATTTATAATATATTTAAAATTTTATATAATATAATTTATTATATTATTTTCTATATATTTTATATTTTAACATTTAATTTTAAATATATTTATTTTATATTAAAATAAATTTTTTATTTTTATATTTTTTATATATATAATATTTTTTATTTTAATTTAAATTTTTTATATATTTATATTTTTATATTATATATATTTATTTTAATTTTTAAAAAATTAATTTTAAAAAATTTATATTTATTTATAAAAAAATTTTATTTATTATTTATTTCTATTAATATTTTATTTTTTTATATATTATATTAATTTTATTTTAATTTTTTTTATTAAAAAATTTTAAAAAATTTTTTTCCTTCTTCTTCCCCTATCCCCCCCCCCAATCCCATTATATACAATTTAAACCATACCACTTTTCCCTATAAAAAATTTTTAAACCAATTTTTTTTTTTTCTTTTTGCGCCGCGGATTGGTGGGGTTGCGGAATTCCTTATTTGGGGACAGTTGGGGAGTGAAGGGGGGGGGTTTTTAAGGGGGGGGGGGGGGGAAGGGTTTATTGGGGGGATTCAAAAATTTTTTTTTATTTGAGTAATTTTGGGGGAGGGAATTGGGGG
>JACEEZ010003811.1:17500-18554 GCA_016584305.1 Chionoecetes opilio
CCTTGGAAAACCCAGGGGGTTCAGGCCCAAGCTGTTGTAGAAGCCCTGGACCAGTGGGGGGGTACTGCATGGGGCGCCTCTAAGCTTCGATACCAAGCATCAAACACGGGGGCCCCAGGAGGGGCTTGTGTCTCATCGAGCAGAAGATAGGCGGAAACCCCCTCCCTTCATGCCGACCCATGTCGGAGTCGTCCTTCCGCTTCCTTTCAAGGCCTGTATGGGGTCCCCTTTTAGGGGTGGAGTGCTCCTCTTTAGAAATTCCGGCGGTGGGGTTTTTTGCGAGGCACCCGCGAGTCCGGGGTGACGGAGATGTGGGCCGCCCGCGCATCTCAGCGGAGACGAGCCATCATTGGGCCACGATCATTGGCAGCCCCTCACCACGGGACACTACTGGAACTACGGAAATGGCCCTCCGTTCCTAGCTGTTTCCCCCCCAGGGGTCCTTTTTCCCCCCCTGCCCCCTTTCACCACGCCCGCTGGGTGTCGAAGGCAATCTACCGCTCAAGGGTTTGGGTCTTCCGACGCCAGTTTTAAACTGACTGCAAAAGGGGGGAAAAAGGCCACGGGAGTGTTTGGGTTTGTCGTCCCCTCTGCTTGGAAGGTGGTTCCTGCCCCCAGTGGGGGTCCAAACTCCGCGACGCGACCCCAAACCCATGAAAACCCTCCCGAAATACAGCACCACCAATTCCGCCATTTTTTTTGAAGGCCCCATCGGGGGAAGCTACAACACCATTGTGGTATCTCTCGGAGGAGCTCGTCGGCTTGACCCTTTCGACGAAGACGTAGTTGGGGATGAAGAGGCGGGAAAGCTGGGAGCATAAAGCGGCAGGTAAGGCGAAGATGAGGAGCCCCTGAACGCTCTAACCGGGACTTTCGACCCTTCTGTGAGCCAGTTGATTCTTCGCCCGCCGAAGACTGTGCGCCCCCCTTGAGAAGCTCCACTGCCAGGAATTTTTTGGGGCCCATCCTTCCTCTTGGGAAAAAAAACCCAACTTTCCCTGCTGCGCAGGACAAAACTGAAACCCTTAAAGTGGTTAACGTCACGTGAGCGGGG
>JACEEZ010003812.1:0-25446 GCA_016584305.1 Chionoecetes opilio
TTCTATATCAAAGTTGAGACTGATTATGGCAGCTTTCATTATACTTGTTTCATTGTTAATTTAATCATTCATGGCTGATAATCCCTTCAGGGGAAGCCTTTTCAGGGGATCCAAACATTCCCCTTCTTCCCGCCTTTCATCCCAACCTCGCCTTAGTTACCCTCGAGGGAGCCAGTCGTCTCTCCACTTCTCTCCAGGTAAGACCTGGTACCTCGCTCCTATTTCCCCCCCCCTTCCTTGTTTATTATATCAAATCTATATTCTCATATAGGTACAGTTGTTCAGTTTCACTAACGCATAGGAGGCTGCCCCATCCTTATAAGTGTTATTAACGGAGTCGTCTCTCCATTCTCTCCAGACTCAGACGGACGTCTCAGTCTGACCAAAAACCCGTCACTTTGGTTTTTTAAGTGAAACGCAAACAACATTCTTACTCTTATATTCCCCCCTTATATTTTCCATGTATAACTATAAGTATTCAGGGGCATGTTTACATAAGTGAAGGATATTCATTAACAGGTTTCAGTGAGGAAGGTTATGCTCATAAGAGCTTTCCTTTATCAGATGGGAGAGTTTTCCCGTATCAGATTGGAGAGCTTTCCTTTATCAGAGTGTAATTTTTTCCTGTATCAATTGGAGAGCTTTCCGGGTGTCAGGGGGGAGAGCTTTTTTGGTGTTGGATTACGAGCTTATATGTGTGTCTGAGATCTAAAACCAGAACATAATACTTCAGGATGAATAAATAGGATGATGTTTCAAATATAGTTCTTGTGTCATTTAGTAGAAACCTCAGGTGATTATTCTGTGTTAGGACAGTAATTCCCCACACTGCCAAAAGAGTGTCAGCCTTACTCGGTATAATTCCACGTATCAACCACGACTCCCAAAGATAAATCTATATATATCTATTCAAACGGGGCCCAGGAAGTAAACCATAGAACTATTTGCCTGAGCTGGTGGCAGCATTCCCCCTTACTCTTAACTCCTACCCTTTCCCCTTAACCTTAACTCCTACCCCTTCTCCTTAAATTCATTCCCATTTCAGTACTCTCCGCAGCGAGAAGTGTTCGTACTATAATTAAAAAGTGAAGTCATAGAGAAATTTAAATTTCTCAAATTTAGTTTTGAATCAATGTAGAATCCTAACCAATTAATATCATTCAATAACAAAGGTACCCCAGTAACCACCTATAAAACCCCTGGAAACACCCATTCCAATTTTCCTATTTTCACTCTCTTCCATGCAATCACCTCCATCCCCATCCCTTCAGTCTGTGGGAAGGCGCGAGCACGAGTTGCGACTTGCTTTCTCTCCCGTCTGACTGTTTCTCTCGTCTTCTGTCATGATCTATAAAAAATGATGAGGCTTTTTGTGGGGGATCCTGATTGCAACCGAAAAAATTTGGGTTCTCAAATTTCGCCCCTGTTCAACCACCCGGGAAAAGATGATTGGCCCGACCCGCAATCATTGTTTTTTGTTGTTGTAACCTTTTGAAACCAAAAATTTTCCGATTGAAACCAAAAATCCCCCGCAAAAGCCTTTGTTAAGATCAGTGACAGCCCCGACAGAGAGAAACAGTCAGAAGAGGAGAGAAAGCAAGTCGCAACCGTGCTCGCCCCTTCCCACGACTGAAAAAGGGGGCCTAAAAAGGGAAAATGAATGTGTGTAAATGACCCTATTCAAAAAGGAGGATACAAGAGTAAGAGTGAATTAAAAACTAAAACCAATAGCCCTAAGAACAGTAGGTAAAGTTTTTATGCAGTGTTTGAAGGAAAGGGTTTTTGTGTAAATGGTTGGAGAGACTAGGGTGTTAGGTGAGGAGAAAAAAGGTTTTTCGAGGGGATGGGGGGCAAGGACAACATGTTTGTGGTAAATGAAAAAATTTAAAAAAAGGGAAGGGAGGGAAGACACTTACCTTGGGTTCCTATACATTGGAAACCTATATAGAAAACAGAAAAAATGTTATGAAAAGGTTTGGGGAAAAATTGGTTGGCCAAAAGATAGTGAAAATGTGAGAAACATGTATGAAACACTAGAGCAAAAAAAGGGTTAGGTAATATAGAAACGAATGGGGGGTAGTGAGAGAGGTGTTAGGCAAGGGTGCACTCTGTCCCCACCCAACCTTTTTTAGTCTGTATACTGAGGGAAAAGGCGTAAGATGGAAGAATGGATTCAGGAGTGGAGTAGGAAATGACAAATAAGCTTGTTAATGTTGCAAAAGATATGGTATTTGAGTGATCGGCCGAGGAAATCCAAGCCTGTTTAAAGTAGTGAATAGTATGGGAGGATTTGGAGTAAAAATTTTGCCGTGAAAAAGTAAGGTGAATATAAATATAAAAGAGGAGACAAAACCTACAGGGGGGACTGGGAGAAAAAGGGAATTAGAAAACTGTGAAAAATATAGGGTGTCATGATTCCAGGAGTGAAAAGGGTAAAGTCAGCAGCCAATATGGGTTTTTTTCGAGGGGGTGGAAGGATGAGGGCAACAAAGTTATGTTTGGGGAAGGTTGGAAGAGTTTGGTGTCCGGGGATTTGTTTGGTTGGGGGTGATTGCTGGAATGAAGGGGAAATAGGATATTTGGGAATGGAAAAAAGTGAAAAATGGCAAACTGAATGCCCCGGTAGCAGCGACTGAAGGTTTAGAGGTGACTGGGTGGATAATTTTTGGGAGACTTCGAAAACAGCACTCAGGTTAAAAACAACTGAAAGAAAGGAGGGCACAAGATTGGCCGAAAATTTATTTTTGGGGTGAATTATAGTAAAAGGGGGAAGCGATGCCAAAAAAAGGTAAAGAAAAGGATTGCGATTTTGGGGGATGTATCACTGATAGATGGAAAACCGAATGTATTGAATGGAAGTTTGAATGGTGAGAAAAAGGCCTTGAGGGGGATTGAAAAGGGGAAAAAACTGAGATCGATAGAGTGTGCCCAGCAACCCACCCCCGGGCGGGCCTACAAAGGGCTTGAGGGGGCAACGGCGGCCACCGCGGCAATTTTTGCCTCCCGAGGCCCTCCGTTGCCCTGGTGTATTTTCAAGAGGAAAATTTTTATCTGTAAATAAAATGTACAGAATTTGAAAATGTATTCCTTTTTATTTTAAAAAAACATTCCCAAAACAAAAGTTAGTCAAAGCCGTCAAAGACTGAAAAAATTTTTTACCCGTATCTTTATAGGGCATCCTTACTTCTGTTTATAAAAGTTTTACTTTTTGTGAAATATTTGGAATACAACACTGATTATGTACCAATACACAATGATCATGAAATATTTATAAGTCTTAAAATGCTTTTCTTTTAAAACTTTATTCACTTGCGACCTTGGCATTTTTTTTCCACTTTTTACCCAAGTAGGTCCCACATTTATTTGGGTATTACGTACGGTAATAACTTTCAGCTAAAAGTAATGTTGAAAACGATAAAATAAAAATAAATATTTGGGGGCCAAATGTATTTGTTTGGTTAACATACACTGAAAGAGTATTAAATATCCATCATCATTATCATAGCCGGGGGCAGTGTGCAAGCAAATTCGGATTATACGGTGAGAAAATCATTTTTCTCCAAATTGTTTCTAAAATTAAGTTTAAGGAAAGGGGCCAAATAAGAAAGTGTTAGAGGACAGAGTATTGCGCATCATATTTTGTCGTTGTTCAAAACAAGTTTTGTTTGAATGCGCCGCGGCTCCCTGAAAAAATTCAACCCTGTATAGCATCATAGGACTCACCAGGGCCATAGTGTTCCCCAAAGGATCCTCGCACCTTTAAAAACAACAACGCAGCATCATAGTGCCGCGGCTACCGCGGCTAGCCACCAAACTTTAACCTGGCTGTGATTTATCCCCTGCCCTTACCGTCCAGCCCTTTGGGGCCGTAATAATTTGGGCCGGGGAAAAACTGGCAACATACGGCTATATTAATTGTAACGACCTAAAAAAACCAAATTTAATAAAATCCACTGCTGATCACACGGGGTCAGTCATTCGTCACAGTTGTTTCGTACCCAAAAAGTTTTTTTGGTAGTCTATATAAACCATTCGTTTCGTCACTCAGCTTAACTTGACTACTAACAAAACGCCCCGGGTTTACAAAAATTTTAAAATTTTGTGTAAAGCAACAAACAAAACCGGGGTAGAAAAACTTTGTAAAAACTCCCTGTAACCACCCACTTCTCAAGATTCTTTTTTACTACAGATTTTTTTCAAAAATTAGACCTTGAGAATAATTGTGTGTTGTAATAAAAGGCTGTGGGGTGTGATATGTGACGGGAGTGTGCCTGTAATGTGTTAAACCGTGATGGGGTGTGTATTCTCGGGGGGGGGATCATTCTAGTGTTTGCCCATACTCCCCTCTCCCCAAAACAATTTGGGGACCGGGGGAATGCGGGATATTTGGCGGGGGTACAAAATAGCGCCCGGGAACCACATATTTTTTGGTTTAGGGTGTTGAAAAAATTCCCCTAGATCTAGGGAACTTCATTGGATTTCTTCTGATCCAAGATGTTGAACCGGCGATCCTCACATTATGATGACCGGAGTATCGAGAATCCCCCCCGCTAGGAGGTTGGGTTTTATATTTGTTTGGTTAGGTTAGATTTGGTTAGGTTAGATTTGGGTAGGTTAGGTTGATTTGGTTAGGTTGGGTTAGTTTTGGGTTTAGGTTGGGTTTTATTTTGATTGTTAAGGTTGGTTAATTTGGGTGGGTCAAATCCCCCGCTAGGTCGGGTTAAATTTTTGGTTAGCAAATTTCCTAGTATAAAAAAATTACCCTAGTTTTTTAAGGGAAATTTAACCCCCCCCTAAAAAATAACTCTTAAAATACGTGTTTCGACGCAAAATTTTGTTCCCACCCAAAACCCCCATTCCCAAGTCCCAAACTTGTTTGGGGGAATGGGGAGTAGGGGCAACACTAAATTTTTACCTTTATATTCTTTAGTACTCATTCTTTCCCCTTAAGCTATTTATTTTAACTCGACGACGCAAATGTTCTTTACCTTTAATTTTGTTTTCTTTTTTTTTTTAAAAAGCTCTACCGTTGCCGCGACTAGGTGCAGCATGGTGCTTGAACACTGCAGATGCTATGATTGTGTGCATGGACATTTTTTCAGGGTACATAAATTAGCTTTCTGAATTATGTTTGCAAACAATGGTTTAGTTGCTTTTCAATGATAAATTAGGGTAAAGATTGGTTTTAGGGAACCCTCCTTATTGCGGAAAATATCACCCGTTATGTGCTGTTTTTTTAGTTTTTTTTCACAAGAAATTTTTTAAAACCTCAATCAGTACACTTCTTTCCTAAATAGAGCATAAACTAACCTAACCTGAGTAATTTTTGGTCATTTTTTTTGCTTAAAGGGGATGTTAGTTTTTTTTTTGCTGGGCCCCATGAATTATGTTTTTTTAAAAAAAAAAAAAAGACTTATTATCACTTCTATGGAATAACACTTTGAATGCTTCTCGCAGATCCACAATCATGGGGGGGTCGGGACTTCGGTATGTGGAACGTCCCCAGAACTGAGGGGGGGCTGGTGGCACGGGTTGGGTAAAAATTACCAACGCTTGACCAGTGGGGATAAAATCCCAAGTGGTGTGGCGAACTCGCCTTCGAATGCAGGAAATGGTATGTATTTGAGTTTAAAGATAATATGATGGATATAGTATTCCTTTGAGGGTTGTTTATAATATTTTTTGTACAAGTGTGTTTGAATGTGTCAGGCTCTTAAAAGTTTATAAAAAATGAAATGGCAATATTTTTTTGCCATCAATTTTACATGTTTTTAAACTCTCTCTCTCTCTCTCTCTTCTCTCTCTTCTCTCCCCCCCCTTCTCTCTCTCCTCTCCCCCCCCTTTCCTCTCTCCCTCTCTCCTCTCCTTCTCGTTCCTCCGTCTCTCTTCTTTCTTTCCTCCCTTCTCCTCATTCTCTCTCTCTCTCTCTCTCTCTCTCTCTCCCCTCTCTCTCCCCTCTCTCTCTCTCTCTCCCCTCTCTCCCCCCCCCCCCCCCCCCCTGAACTCATGGGTGGTGTTCTAAATGCGATAAGGACAACAGCTTTTGGATTGAAGAAGAATTTGTTCCCTCGATTTTTTCGACCCCAAATGGTTCATGTATTTTACAGATGCGGGATCCCTTTGGGGCTTGCACAGCTATGCTTTTCTTATGGGTGGGTAGGACTTGTGTGTCAATTGATATAGATTTAATGTCATGTATTTATCTATCTGATGAAACATTCGTTACCAGGGTGCAATGGAAATTTAGGTATTTTTTCAATCGACACATCCTAACTCCCCTAAACGCCAACAATCTCTACATGTAAATGTATTTTTCTTGTCATTTCCTTCCGGAACCCCTTCGGAGCTGTTTCTGTATTGCGGGATCATTGCTAAGCTGTCTTCCTTTTTCCCCTTTACCCTGCAGCACACCTGTCTACTGTGGATTTCCCTGCACCATGTCCCAACTCTCTTTCTAAGTAATTTTTTTATTGAAAGCTTCATTGTAAAAGTGGGGTGCTTTAGGAAAAAGTGCTCAAAATGTACACATCATGATGCACTTTTGGCTAAACCTACCCCAAAAATGGCCTTCACCCTTTTAGAACTGTAATACGGATTTTTTTTTTTTTTTTCTCGGTTTGGGAAAAGTGTGTAAAAGATGGAAATTGAGAGAGAAAAAAAATAAGATTCCGAAAGTAAATTGAAAGTTGTTTTCCTAATCTCCAAGCTTTCCACAAGGGGTAAAAATTTTCTTCTATTGTATGGGGGTTAAACAATGCTTGCCCAATCCTACCTTTTTCCCTTTTTGTGCCCTTTGTGGTGGTGCCAAATCCATTGGAACCTTTGTTACTAACCTCTGCACAAATTTCTCCTTTGTGACTCTAACCTTCTGAGGAATCCCCCCTTTCCTGACAAAAAGTGGTTCTACAAACTTCTCAATCTAATGTTTAAACCCATACTAACTGTAAAGTAACTGAATGCATTTTGGTGAATTTATTTCTCACTATACCAAAAATTTTCAAGCAGTATCTCGCCCTTACCTTTATTATGAATTTGGGGGACGGGGTGCATTTTTTTTACTGACAATTTGAGGGGTCCTTAATTAACCATTAACCATAAACCATTATTGGGTTCCCGACCTTGGGAGTAATAATTTGTCTGGATTAAAAAAAATTTTCCCTAAAAAATGTACTACAGTACATACTCCATTATCTGTCCCCATTCACGACATGTGCTGTTGCCCTATACAGTACCGATGTCAATTACATGTACTTAAAAAATATTTTGTTGTGCGTCTGCTTTAATTGATCATGAGAAGTCATACTATTATTGTAGAATTGATTCTGAAAATCTTCAGCAGGCGGGGGCTTCAGTGTATGCGCCGACTTCGCTACAAACCATGACAGGTGAATGGGGGATGCGGGAAGGGGGCAATGCCGATAGAGCAACGAGGCACAAAAAGTGCTGTGGAGCAGCTACTCCTCAGGCTGGTTTGGGTCAGGAGAACAACAAAATTAAACCTGATTTGCATCAAACTTGGAGGCATACCCCGCGGGGCAATCGCCAAAACCTACAAAAATTACCCTCGCTCAAAGGGGGTCCCGTGGTGCGCTGCATCGACGTGCCGCCCTGCGCGGAGTTTCCAGTCTGCTGGCCCACTCACTTTTTGCCTACCCTTTTTAAAATGTCTCATACCCTTTTTTTGAGCCAAAATGAAAACCAAAAAATGAGATGAAATAATACAAGACACTCTAAATACCTACTTCGCAGAAAATTTTTTAAAAACTACAAATTGCTGTCCCCAAATGTACATTTTACGGATTTTTTGGCAGACACCGTAAAAAAAAGAGGCAGGCCGCCAAAAAAAAATTTTTCACTTCAGGAACTGGGGTAGTATACTTTACGCTTCATTCCCTGCAAGGAACTAAGACAGTTCTGTACTTTCCTTGTTCCCGTGTTTTATGTAGTTAGGGGGGGTTAGGGCTGTGTGGATCGTGGGGGGGGGGGTGTGTGGTGGGGGGAAAGGGAGAGGGTGTTATAGTGACAGCTGTGGTGGGGGTGGTGTGAGACCTGAAGAGGAAAAGGGGAGGGATAAAACCCGCGAAAAGGGAAATTTTTTTTTTTTCTTTTTTTCCCCTTCTCCCTTATTCAAAGTCTCCAAACCTCTCACTCTCACCCCAGTTTGGTGGAAAAAGATTAGAACGACCTCGGAAAAAGTCAAAGAAAGACCAAGCCATGGGAAAACAAAAAAAGCCCAGCCGCAAGTCTGCTTTTCCGGGTCGTTCTAACTCTTTTTCCACCAACTAGTTACCACTCTCATTTTGAGCCTGCATGCCCAATTTAGAAGCATTTTTTTGGGTTTTTTTTTTCTTTTTCCCCCAACTTCAAATTTTTTTTTTTTTTTTTCCCTTTTTTGGGGGGGGGGGGTTTTGGGGTTTTTTTCCCAAAAAATTTTCCCCTTTTTTTTTGTTGAATTTTTTTTTGGTTTTTTTTTCCCCCTTTTTTTTTGGGGGTTTTTTTTTGGCTTTTTTTTTTTTTTTTTGGGGGGGGGTTTTTTTTTTTTTTATTTTTTTTTTTTTTATTTTTTTTTTTTTTTTTTTTTTTTTTTTTTTTTTTTTTATTTTTATTTTATTTTTATTATTTATATTAATTTAAATATTTTTAAAATTTCTTAAAATTTATTATTTTAAAAATTTTTTTAATTTTTTTTTTAAATTTATTAATTTTTTTAAACAGTGGATCCCCTAACATTTCCCCTTTTGTTAAAAAAAAAGGGAGAAAATTGAGACGGAGGAAAAACCCCGCAGAGTGGTATATGAAAAAGGGAATTTAAAAATAAGAAATGGAAAAGGGAAATCTGCTAATTTTTTGAAAAATTTACCAAAAATATTGTTAATTTTATATTCATAATTTTTTATTTATTTTAAAATTTTTTAAATTTAAATATTATTAAAATTTCATTTCTTCATTTTTTATTTAATTAAATAATCAATTTTTTTTTTAATAAAAAATAAAATAAATTATTTTTTTTTTATTTCTATAACCCAAAAATTTTTTTTTTTTTAACTATTTATTTATAAATTTTTTTTGGGTTGAACAGCCATGGCCCGAAAGAGAGTATGAAAAGAAGGTTGACGCGATTTTAAGGGGGTACCATAAAAGGGGAAATTTTTCGAAAAAGGTTACCAAAAAACGGGATTTTTTTAATTTTGTGCTTTATAAAGAAAAAAAAATTTTTTTTTTGTTTTGTCCGAATTTCGTCCCCTTCACATCTCTCTTTAGGGCCCATTCTTTGCGGGTTTTTGTGAAATTTTAAAACATTATGTTTTCTCTTCTTAAAATGTAACCAAAAAATTTCCTCCATCATTAATAGAATAGGGGAAAGGGCAATGCCCACCGGGCTGGGAGGGGCCCGCCTGCCCTTGAGAAATCCCAAAAGGGTACGCGACACTTGTCGGGGCCCAAGACATCGGGAGGGGGTCCGGGGCCCTCCCTCTTTTTGTTTTCTGGGGAAGTTGTGGGCTGAGGGAGGGAAAAAGGAGGGCAAAAAAACAATTTAAATGGTAAAGGAAAAACCCACGTATGAAAAGGGTTAATGGAACCCGGGGTGGCGCCCCCCTTTAAAACCAGAAACCCCGGCTAGAGTATGGGGGTAACAGGGGGGCCCGAGTCCGCGTGTGCAGATGTGGGGTGGGATGGGAAAAAAGTGGAACTTTTAAACTAGAATGTGAGAAGATAGCGGGTAAGTGGAAAAGATGCGGTGGTTTTGCGAAATGGGAGGGACAAAAAGGTGGTTGAAGGCAGGAAAAAGGTGGATGTTTTAGCTGGGTGGGTAACAAATGGACGGATGAAATTTAGAAGTAAAGAGTTTTTGGGAAAGGGGTGGTTTTAGAAATAGAATAGTTAAGCCCCAAAAAAAGAACACGAACAAGACTAAAGGAGCAGGGTTTAAAAAATGGCTATAAAAAAAAAGGCCCCCCTAAAAAACGACAAAATCAAGGGCCACCACCAAGATGGCGTTACAACTTTCATTGGGAAACGGCTAAGGAACAAAACAAACGTGCAAAGGTGAGGTATTTGAGTTGTTTTCAGGAAATTGAGGGATAAGGGTATCGTAGCTAGATAGGGTTGTCGGTAGGAGCAACAGGTGCCAGGCGAATAGCTTGAAGTAGTTAGAGAGGAAGTGTGTCGGAGAAGGTGTTGGATGGTTTAGCCATTGAGATCCCTGAGTGAACAGGAAAAGGGGGGGGCATGGACCAGGTCAAAAAGGGTCAAAGTGGGGAAAACTTGACTTTTCAACTGGGGGGAAGTAGGGAGACGGGAATGCGGATCGTGTGATGAGGGGGTGAGGAAAAAGCGGGACTGCCCCCTATGTTGTGAAAAATCATGGGCAAGGGTAGGGGTTGCAGTGCGATAGCTGCAAATGGTGGGCGACAGTACCTGTGAGGGGGGCGGCCAACTTTTCAAAGAGCTCCGGGCACTAAGGAAATGTCCAGCAAACCAAAAAAACGGAGGGCCTCCGGAGGCCCCCCGTATGTCAACCGGCGGCCACGGAAGTGTACCTAGGGCCGCTGGGGATTTTTTCTCAGAGGCTCCCGCGGGCCGCTCCCCAGCGGCCCGCCGTGGGCATATGCCATTTGCCGCTGTTAATTAACTGATTGGAAAATTTATCTTATTTTTTCTAATATATTGCAGATATAGTTGTTTTAGGTGGTGTTGCACAACCCATTACCCGATTAAATAGCTAATGGGCTGTTCAACACTTAAAAAAACATTAGATATCTGCAATTCTTGAAATATAACCAAAAAAAATTTCCTATTCGTTATCCAGTAATACGATAAAGGAGTCAAATTGCTACGGACATTGTTTATTTCATAAGTAAAAAAAACATTTTCGTTAGGGTTTACATGCGGTTATGGAACACTGTACAGCCATGAAAGAAAGATTTGTTGGGCGGCGAACAACAAAAAAAACATCCACCCTCTTTGCGTTTTCCAAAGAAAAGGGGATTTCACTGAGTCACTGACACAAGCTGCGAAAAAATTCCAAAAAAAAACGTGTCGTCTGCAATCTTTTAATTATTCAGTCTTTTCGACAAAATGAAGGAGCGAAAACATGTTAAACAAAGTTCTCTTATGTTATCGACGGGTTTAAAGGGTGATAATTTAGGCCTTTTTGGGTTTTTTAAAAACCTTTGAAATGGCTATCGTACGTGTGGCTTTTAGTGCATTGATAGCTGCGTAATGATTTAAATAATGTTCTATTCTAAATCATGATATTATCCATGTTAATTCTCCATCATCTACATTTCCTTATTAGTTAACTTGGTATTGATATGTGTTGATAAATGTTGGAAGTTATTGAAATAAAGGAAAAAAATGACCTTGTTTATCCTAATCTTGCTCAGATAAACAAATGTTATTTTTATATGATACTAGCTGCACACATAACAAAATTTATAAACCCTTTTCCCATGTTTAAAAATCCTTTCCCATGTACGTTCTCATCTTTATTTCTATTCTCTCGGGGTTCCCATTAAGCTGGAAATATTTTAAATAAAAAGATTATGATCTTTCTATAAAATATTATAAAAACTTTTAAACAAATTTTTAAAAGTTGAACGGGCCCAAGATAGTATGGGCCGATATTGAGATACTATGTTATTACTGTTTTTATATTAAAAATTTAAAATTAAAATTTCCCCTTACAAAAACGTACCAGCGCGCCTCCGGGGGTTACGTCAATTGCCGCTGCTTGTCACTACTGATGTAAAACTACAGCAAAATACATATAACTGTTGTTTAAAAAAAGTTTACACTGAAATTTTAATTCTTTAAATTCTGTACTTAATTTTCAAAAAATAAAATTATCCCTCTGCAAAAACACCCCGCGGGGCCCTTTGAGGGGTGCGGAGGTAAATTTCCGCCGGCGGCCCCGTTCGCCGCCTAGGCCCCGTCGGCCCGCCGGTGATGGTTTGCTGGGGTTTTCTTGGGGAAATGCAGAAAGGGTAAATTTAAGACATGAAAAAGATCCAAGCTAAAAGATTGAATGAGGTGGGGCTAGGAATAGACATGCAAGGATGAAATGCGGAGGGAAAGGGTGGGATAAAGCCCGAGGGGGGTTATAAAAAACCTTGCATAAAATAAAAACATGGGGGCGAAAGGGCAGGTAAGGGTAATAGCAGGGCTTTGGGGGCCAGACCCCCTACCGGGGGCCCCGGGATGAGGGCTGCTTGACGTTTAACTCACCAAAGCAGGCTGCCCAAGGAAGGGGGGGGGGACTCGCGGTGGAAGATTCGTACAGGGTGGGCAGGGATGTTTTAGGTGTGGGTGAGGCTAGGGAGCTGCGCGGGGAAGCTGTCGAAATAGGGGGGGCCTAGGGGGTGTTGAGGGGGTTGGGGGAACTGTGGGGGCCTGCCCCCCTCCTCCCTCGCCCGTTAGGGCGTTGAGACCTGAAACCGTGGGGGAGGCTGTCGTCCGCCCCCCCATCGTCTTTGCCCGTAGCGGCACTAAAGGGGGGTCACCTACCTTTTTCCGTCTTTTGTCGAACTTCGTTGGTTTTTCTCGCTCTGACTAGTTTTTTCCCGCTCTGACTATTTGTCCGTCTGAATCATCCCGTCTGAGGCAGTCGCTCGTGATCGTCTTTGTCGCAAAATTTAAAATCAACTTCTTAGTCAATCAAAATCCATGTATTACTTTTTAAAAATATTCGATATAATCGTAATTTTTGCAAATTATAATTCAATACTTTAAAAATTTAAAAAAATTCGTGACTGTAATACTGTTTTTATTTAATACTGTAAACTTAGGTATGTGTGTATGTCTGGGGGGGCGTCGAGGCAATGTGCGTGTTGTGTGTGTTGTCGGGTGGCGGAGGCAGGGGTGGAGAGGGTGGGAGGGCTGGCAGGGGCGCGCCCCGGGGGCTCTCCCAAGCGTTTTCTCCAAGAATTCTTTTTACACTCTCATCACACGACTGTCACTCCTCCACTCAGCACACAACCCCAAGCATGTACTCCATCCTCCACTCTCCTGTGCCTCTCATCTCTCGCCATTCTTCCACTCCGCCTCCCCCAGCAAACCAAAGACGGAGGCCTCCGGAGGCCCTCCGTAGTCTTATCGCGGCCCGACGGAGTGTACGACGTAGGGCCCGCTGGAATTTGCTCAAGGCTCCCCGGCGGGCGCTCCCAGCGGCCCGCCGTAGGGCATATTACCATTTGCCGCTGTTATATTAACTGATTGAGGAATATTTTATAGTTATACTTTCTAAGTAAATATTGCAGATATAGTAATTTTTTCAGGGTGTTGCACAACCCTTAGCCGATTATAAACTAATGGGCTGTTTCAACATTATAAAAACATCCTATAGAATGCAATATGCTTAGAAAATTTAAACCAGAAAATTTCCTGTGTCGTTATTCCAGTAATATGATGAAAGGAATTGCTATGGGGATCCTATTGCTTTACGGACAATTGTTTATTTCATAAGTACAAAAACATTTCGTTTTTTAGTTACATGCTGTTTACGTGGAAACAACTGAACGGCGTGAACACCATGTAGAAGGAATATAGGGTTTGTGCGAACATAAAATATGCTTAGAAAAATTTAACCAGAAATATTCCTGTGGCGTTATCCAGTATATGATGAAAAAGGATTGGCTAGGATCATAATTGCTACGGACATTGTTTTTTCATACGTACAAAAACATTTTCGTTATTGAGTTTACATGCTGGTGTACGTGGAACACTGAACGGCGTGACCCCATGTAGAAGGATATAGGTTGTGGCCGCCACAAGCATAACAACATCCACCCACTCGTGCGTTTTCCAAGTAACTGATTATTTTCACCAGACACAGCGCCAAGCGCCGTCAAGGAATTCCTAAAAAACGTGTCTGTTACTGCAATTATTTATATTATTCAGTCTATTTTCGATATAATGAAGAGCGAACGTTATAACTAAGTTCTCATTATGTTATCGACTGGTTAAGGGTGACAATTTTAGGCCTTTTGTGTGTTTTTTACCCTTTTGTAATGGCTATCGTACGTCTGGCATTTTTAGTACATTGATAGCTGGGGAAAGATTTCAAATAATATTCTATTCTAAATCTGATATTATTCATATGTTAACTCCCCTCATCTACATATTCCATCTTAGGTGTACCGTTGAGTATTACATGTGTTTGATAATATGTTGAAGTTATTTGAATAAGGGAAAATTTAACCTTTTGTTATTCCGTAATAATCTTCGCCGCGGTTAATCAAATGTTTATTTTTATATGATACTCGCTAAACACACAGCCTAACTGATAATCTTTTTTCCATGTAACTCCTTCCTATGTCGTTATCTCTCCTTTATCTTTCTATGTATTTCTCTGGGTGTTCCTGATAAAGCTGGAAATATTTGAAATAAACTGTAAATATGGATAATTTCTATAAACTATTATAAAACTTTTATACATTTTATAGCTTTAACCGGCCTATAATAAGTGATGGTACCATGATTGAGATACTATGTATTTACTGAGTTACATATATATAATATGAAATGAATTTTCCCACTTACAAAGACTACCACGGCCCAGCGGGCCTCCGAGACCTAACACACAGACCTAAAAGATTTGGTGAATAGGTATATGTATCTAGCGAATTAACATTTTCTTTTATAATTTCAGGGTGGATGATGCTAACATTATATACAGCTTAACATCCTTCTAAAACCCTATTTAGGCCTATATTCATGATCTAAAAGCCTGCAGAGCACACTGACCATCATAAACCTATATCTGATCTAAATTAAGCTGTGCCAGGCTTAAATTGGTCGGTCCTAGCCATCACGTAAAACACTATCATTTAAAGATTAAAGAATATATCAACGCTATGAATGCAGGTTGCACATGGCCTTGGACATATGTAGAACTATTGTATTCGTATATTCTTTATTGGTTCGATTTTTCTCTTAAATCCTGTTTTGTATAGGGGGAGATCATTTTCCAAAACCACATGTCCGCTGTTTTGTAGTATTTATACATAAAGATTAAAGGATTAAATAACAGATATCTAGGGTTCACAATGGCCTTGGATATATGTAGAAGCTATAAATATATTCGGTGTGTTCTTATTGTTGAAGATTTCCTTAATAATCAGTTGTGTATGCTCGGAGGACCATTTTCCTCTGCAGACACGCTGACCATTTCATATTTTTCGTTAAAGTAATCGTCCAGCACCATTTCATCATTCCTGATTTAAAATGCAGGTCAAAATATAGCCATGCTCGAGTCTAGCAACAATAATGTTTCACATTTTTGCATCCAGTCACCCGTTTTTAAATGATCCGCATTCAAAATCTGTAAATTCCCCTTGCTCTCCAAAACAACACTGTTAATCACAGACGACGCACATGGGTCGGCGACGTCACAACAGGGAGCCTCCCAGCACCGCCTGATACATATGCGCGGAGCTCTGAGAAAAATGTAGTATTGGGGAATTTTGGGGTGTTTCTGATATATTTTTTGTGCGATGTGCATGTACTTGCATCCTGTGTGGGTGCAGCGTGGGGTCTGTGCTTTACGAGAGCTTAGCACCCAATTTGCAAACTGTGGGATGCTACGATATATGTGTGCAGATGTGTGCAGCGCGCAAGCTGCGGGGAGCGGCGGGTATGTGCAAGGCCCACCGAGATGAGATGGCTGCAGTACCCTGGGCAGAGATCTCGAAGAGTTACGGGCCCGTATATTACCCCTAGGGAACTTTTACCTCGTAGAGCGCCTGTAAGAGAGATGCCTCAAACCGTTTTCCCTCACGACTTGCTACGGGACCCGCGGCTAGGGTGGTCCGGGAGCACCCTTAAACACTCCCTAAGGGAGTGAAATTTTGAAGCGCTAGAGAGCAACAAACAATACATTACAGTTATATCACTATAACTGTATGTTTATGTGTATTATAGAGCCATTTCATGCTTGCCTTTTGAAATTGTGGATGTGTTATTGCTTCATTGACTCCATAAATCATATTTAACATACAATACCTTAGTATTGTAAGTAAATTCTATCAGAGGCAAACCCTATATATTAAATCATAGTATATCGGTCGACTTCTTGAATCAAAACGTATAGTTCATCATACAGTTTGGCCGCTTAATGATGCGGTGGTGGTGGTGGTGGTATCAAATGTCTGACGTACTAGTACACACGCACGTATACACACAAGCAAGGATATTAGTAAAGTTATACTATCCTTGGCACACAAGTGGCCACGTGTGCACAGTGGGTGTTTAGCCCCCCGTTGGTGTCTTGGTCCTGAACCTAAAGAGCGAACACGCAGTCTCGTCCCCCCTATAACAGAGTAACCGCCCATGGGCCACGGATACGGCATATGTACTGCGCGGGGCCAGCATTGGGGTCTATAGTATCTTAAATTTTCGTCGGCACGTTGAGACTCGAACCTATGATCAGCGCATCAGGTATACACTTGGGTACTTCTCTGTAGTAATCAGCGGAGAATATTACGCTGAAAGCTAATATGGCAGCCTATGTTTAGCGGTAACATTCGGCGATAGTGAGCTAAAATCGCCCTATTTCGGAACTCCATCCAATCTTAAGTTCACACCGGCAAACATAGTTTTAGGTTTTAGTTATATTTTTAGGTCTGGGTTTAGGTTCGGTACGGTTTAATGATAATTTGTGTTTAAGTTTTGTAGAGTTATTTAGGTAAATAAGCGTCCGCGGGACGTTCCGGAAGAGGCCGTGTTAGTAGCACACAGCGGCAATTTGAGTCTCTTTAACATTTATTTAGCGGGCTCCCGACAGCTGAGAAGAAAGAGTACGACTGATTGCTAAAAAAAAAAAAAAAAAAAAAATATAAAGCCGCGTCCTGTCTAGGGGGCGCTGCTCTGTGATTGGTTAGCATAATTTTCCCACACATATCCCTATAATATCCCTATATTCCCCCCAGAGGCCACCGGGAATACCGTAACGGGAGTGACGGCTCGGTACGAGTATCTCCCTCAGCCCCACCCTCGTAAGTTATTATAGCCATACACTCGTCAGTTGTCCCCTTACGAGGGATTTTCGAGGCATCCCTGCCCTGACTACTACCAGCTGCTCCCCGTCGCTCCAAAGGTCTGCCAACATATCCGTCGCCGTGTTGTTGTGAATGGGTGCTAAGCCTCGGAATGGCACGGCTTTCTGCCGTGCCAATGCAGGATGCACGTATGTGCCGTTCCGCACAAAAAATATACCTAAGCACCCAAAATTCCCCAATACTAACATTTTTTCCTCCGAGTCTCCGTGTGTCTGTGTCGGCGGGGCTGGGAGGCTCACTCGTGTGACGTCGCCAGCAAGTTTCGCGCCACGCTGGAATGTGGCTGTTGTTTTTCCTGCGCTTTTTCCAAAAGTCTGTTTTTAGGGAAATAAGGCGAAAAATGAATAATTTTTTGTGGATTAGGTATTTTGGAAATGATCTTCACATGAATTATGCAAAGAAAAATCAGGGGTCTGGACTATTATTTTAAGTAACAGGAACTACCACGTGTAGGTCTCACGGCCTCTTGTAGCTTCCTTATGTCTTAATGACTTGTTATTGTTAATTCACCTCATGTGTCCGTGTGTGTGTTAGGTGTGAAAGATTTTTAGCGATGGATAAAATTATTTTGAAAATTTAGTTTCGACAATGACATGTGGGTTATGGCTTAGCGGGTCCTACCTACGAATCTGCGGGCACAGGTTCGAACTCGGCCATGGCAGTCGGCGTACGTGCAGGCCAATCAGCTGTTCATCCTTCCTTTCATGGATGGTGGAAAAATGGGTACCTGGGGAAACCCTGGGGAAGGTAACTGTAACCCCGGATGTCACACTAGCCCTGTGTCCATGGTAGGTCACTGCCTTCTTATACAAGGCCTGAGCGACGTGACGTCCACTGAGACTGTGACGGTTCCCACCCCCCCCCCCCCACCCCCCCGTCGTCGTCGGTCATGCAGCCGACGTGGGCTTGGTGCCTGGCACTCTGTTAGTTGCTGTGATGTCCGAGCAGGGCACACGTTCTCGGGCACGGTGACGGGGTACTTTTACATAATCTCCAAACTTCCCAGTTCTGTGTTCACATTAACAGGCCCAGCAGGTTGTTGTGTACCCTCTTGCAAAGGAAATTATCCTACTGGTCCTAAAGTGTCTATATTTGCTTTCCCAAAAGATGAAAACAGCTTGGCACGTGAATGGTTTAGAGAGCTATAGAGACGGACATTTAACACCTAATCAGAGCAGCAGGGTAGTTACCCAGCAAACACAAAAGACGCGGGCCTCGGAGGCCCTCCGTATGTCTTAAGGCGGGCGTCCCACACTATCCTTTTTCCGTCTATTTTTCAGCAACTTTCTACTAACTAACAATTTTCTGAACTGCAAGATGCCGGTCACACCCACACAATCGTTTCGCCTGCAATTGCCTAGTCGGCTGTTCCTTCGACTGTAAACAAACATGGCTCCGACGCCAGGGCAAGCTATTGCTGGTATAACACCTTACTTATTGGATTAGTTATCACTAGTAGACCTAATATCGACCTAGATATAATAAGACCTAGATTAAGACCTAGAAGTATCAAAGGCCTCTTGGTGTACAAGTCTCTGTGGTCCCAGAGACAAGGGTGCCTCGTATGCCATTCAACGAGAAATTCTTTGAGGCTACGTGTCCCACCAAGCATTTCGTCCTATAATCTTAAATTGAAGTCTTGAAGAGTGAGAAACAAATTTTGAGTATGTCTTGAAAAAGAAACACAACTAGCTTGACAGACGACCTACAAAGCGATACTAAACAGAAAAGGTCACAAGAAGAATAAGAAGGAAGAACAATCGAGTCATGCTAGAGACTGTTGCTGTTATATAGAACCGGCTTTTTTAAATGGTATCTACTTAGCCTAACCATAGTCACTTGAATATTTTTAATACTTTCAAATGTATTGAATATAATTTGCAAAAAATTACTAATTTAGTATCGAATATCTTAAAGTATCACTATGGATTTTGATTTGACTATGAAAGTTGTTCTTCAACTTTCCAATGAATACTATCACGATCGTCTGACTTCAGACTGACTGGATTTAGAACGGACAACTAGTCAGAGCGGAGAAACCAACGTGACGTCTAAACTGAACGGAAAAGTGCTAGTGTGACGGCCGCCTTTACCCGGCGCCGACGGAAATGTACGCGTAGGCCGCTGGGGATTTGGCTCAGATGCTCACTCGGCGGGCCGCTCCCAGCGTCCCGCCGCAGGGCCATATGACCATTTGCCGCTGTTATATTAACTGGTTGAGGAATATTTATGGTTATACTTTTCTAAGTATGTTGCAGATATATTAATGTTTTATAGGTAGTGCACACCCATTAGCCGATTAATAGACTAAAAGTGGGGCCTGTTCAACACTTTATAAAAACATTACTATATCTGCAATATACTTAGAAAGTATCACCGAAATATTCTATTTCGTTTATCCAGTAATACGATGAAAGGAGATCATAATTGCTACGGACATTGTTTATTTCATAAGTACAAAAACATTTTCGTTATTGGGGTTTACATGCTGGTGTTAGCTACGTGGACACTGAAAAGCCATGTAACGGATATGGTTGCGGCGAATTCATTCATATACCTACATCCACCCACTTGTGCGTTTTTCCCACTAACTGATTTCACTCACTGACACAACGCTGCCAGAGGATTCCTAAAAAAAAAACGAAAACGTGTGCGTCATTATTTTAATATTATTCAGTCTATTTCGATATAATGAAGGAGCGAAAAATGTTAATAACTAAGTTGTCATTATGGTATCGACT
Organism: Chionoecetes opilio; assembly: GCA_016584305.1. Lineage (NCBI taxonomy): Eukaryota > Metazoa > Arthropoda > Malacostraca > Decapoda > Majidae > Chionoecetes > Chionoecetes opilio. Next base: position 19,799 of record JACEEZ010003812.1, read on the forward strand.
GGTTAAGGGTGGACAATTTAGGCCTTTTTTGTTGTGGTTTTTCACCCTTGGGAATGGCAATCGTACGTCCTGCATTTTAGTGCATTTCCATCATCATTGGGGCATACCGCCGGGGGGCGCGTCGACGCCTCGCCCACGCCTCAACGCCACTCCTGGGGTCACCACGCGCGAGTTCCCATGCAGGCTCCTTTCCCATACCAACAGCCTCTCAGACAAAAACATCACTTGGCCCGCCACGAGCCTTGTTGGGCGCACCCCTTGGCCTCCATCCACGCCGGATTGTCCTCTTACAGATACAAACCGATTTGGAAGGGATCGGTTTCAGGAGTAGCGTGCCACATGCCCATATAGCGAAATTTGGCGCTGACGGACTATGCAGGTAATTAGGCCTTCCCCCCTCTCAAAAAAATTTTTTTTTTTTTTTTGTTTGTTCAGTCTCACAGTGCAATCGCTGGTTTTGACACATAATCATCCAGCGATACCCCTGAATTCTGCGAAGACAACTTATTACCAAAGGCATTGGATTCGTCCTATTCAAGTCACTATTTAAAAGTGTCCCATGTCTCACAACCATAGAGTAAGACAGGGATCACAAGCGACTTGAAGATACCATCTTTGTCCTCCTGCACAGGTACCGACACGGCCAATACTACCGCTGAGCGAGTCACCATACACCGTGGCTATCCAATCCGCCCGTAAGGCTTCTTGACGTGACCGCTCCGTCATTGTGACTGCGCTACCAAGGTATGTAAAACTTTCCAAGATCTCAAATGTCCCCTCGCCACAACACTCATGAACAGACTGTCTGCTTCACTCTAGTAAGTCTCCAAACACATGGACCTTGGCTTGAGCCAGGAGACCTCAAGTCCCAAAGGCTTTGCCTCCTCGTGCAGCGCCTCGAGAGCCATCACCAGACCTCCATCGACTCAGCAAAAATACTCCATCATCGTCAAAAAACAAGATCAGTGATCTTGGTGTTGCCGACGGATGCTCCCAATCACTTTGTGATCTCCAACCTTGTCCAATACCCAGTCCATACAAGCGTTGGAAAGGATGTGGCAAGGACGCACCCTTGCCTCACTCATGCATTCACGAGGAAAGAAGCTGGATACAAACACCTGCCCCCACACTTCACCAGCACTCTCAGTCCCAGAATACAGACCAGTTTTATCAACAATAGTCCTTGCAGGAATCCCTCGAAGTCGCGAAAAGCCCAGAGTGACCTCACATGCACTGATCAAACTCCTTCTTGAGATCAACATAGGCTGCAAGCATCCCTGTCGAAACTCACGTCGGCGTTCCGCGGACACGAAGCGCTAGGATCGGTCCGTTGTTGACTTACCAGGGGTGAACCAGACTGCTGAGTTCTCTGATGCTTCACCAGATGAAACTGCGAATTCGTGTCAGCAATAGATGGGCAAGCCACCTTAGGGGGCTACTCGCGAGGTATTACCTCAAGCATTTTGAAAAAACTTGGTCCATCTTGATTTGATTCTGTCCCTCGCTCGCGCTTTTGGAGCATGTTTTCGGACTGACATGGTCCATATTCAACATTGGCTCCAGAGAGTGTTTTCGGATATTCAAGTGCACCTTGATAAAATGTCGTCTTCCCTCGCATCTTTACAAGTCTCCACTAGGGACCATTATCTCCCGAATGCAAGTACCGTGTAGATTAGACACTAAACAAATAGAAGGAGTGTGTTAGTTTGTCAGAGAGCACCTATGTCGATACCCGGGTAAACATTAGTGAAAACATGAAATAATCGGTACGCTATTAATCTGTGGCTCGGAAGGTCCTCCTTCGATTTTTACTTGTTCCATATGTGACTTGTATGGAAGATGAGATGCTTAAAATATAGTTTGAATGAAGTGAGTTAGGTGCCATAGATGAAGTACATTTAGGAAATACTGGCGTGAAATTCACAAAGACACGAAATTTAGAGCTCATGTTATTGTGTTGTTTTGCCTGCCCCTCAGTCGACATGCAATTGTATGAAAGTGACTTTTTTTGGGTGAATGACGCTTTAAATAAGGTTGAATGCAGTGAGTTAGGTTCGTAAGGAGAAACAGACATTTGAACACGATAATGGAACTGTTTCCCGCCGTAGGCGAGTGTTCCAATTTTTGGTAAATTTGGTACTTACACCAGTAAAGTAAGAGTTGAAAGTATTCGGTTCCCTATGTATTTTGAATGCGTTAAGAATGTGTCGCACTCAAAGTCGTTGGAAATGCATCATGATTTGCAGTATATCTCCGTTTTTTTCTTCCCCTGCGTTAGGCTAGACTTCTCGACCAAGCGCCCAGGTTAGGTAATTGAACGACCACTAACCGTAGATAACAGTGAGTGCACCCAGTTTCTACGTTTCTTTGTTATTTTACAGACGTTGGTGGACGTTATAGTTACATTTCAACATCCATGAGTTCAGGAAAAGTTGAAGGGGCTATCTGGAAAGTCCTGTGTCTTTTGTGTCTATACATCTGTTCATATTATGGCTATAAAATGAACAAATGACAAAAATAAAACCGAGTGGCGACCTCAACTATACCTACACAGTAAAGTCGGCCAGTTAGTATTTTAACCCAACAGTTGAGGTCGCCACTCTGGGGAATTCAGGGAAATTAGAGTAAAGTAAAACAAGTCCCTCTATATATATTAGCTGCGGAAGAGGCTTGATAGGTGATAAAAGTTCCTCTGCCCAACGTGAAAATAAATTCTATTCAAGTTTGAAGACCTGGCTAAGTCTTGTGTTCCCTGCGCCCGAAAGGCTACTGTTTACTGTCTGTCATCGCGCGAAGAAAACGTGAGAAGCACAATGCGCAACGTTATATTGCAGATCAAAGCATAAAACAACGCTGAAACAGGGTAGATTACAACAGTCATGATATAAACTACTGTGTAACATCTTCCAGTGGCACAATACCAATCATTATGATGCTATAATTCGTAATATTTGGCGCCTGGGCGACTTCAACTGCAGGTGGCGACTTCACGGTTATCTTACGGTAGCGGGGGGGTCCGGCCGCCCCTCCCCCCAGTTGTGTTAGGTTAAATAACCAATGTCCATGTACTGTATTAAACTGGCTTTAACTGTTGAGATTTTTTCCGAGGAATAAGGTAAGTAGTTCCCGTAGACTTTATCATTATTTTATTTTTATATATCGGGCTTATGTTATTCTGTAGAGTGTTTACCGATGCATCTTACGTCATCCACATAATATACTATCAGTACAAACTACTAGTTTAGCCCTTTTCCCCGCCCATAAACTATCCGCTTTCCCGACGGGTCCCCGGTTTGTTATGAAGCGGGAGATAACTGCAAAATAAGCTTTTATTTCCGACTTTTTAATGTGACCATCTCAGTCTTACCACATCATAATACATGGGAAAAGAGTAATTTTGAGCTCATACTCAATTACTGGTTGAAAGTACATATTTAACCATTTTTCACGTCCGGCAATGTTCCTTTTTCCGGCGACAGTTCCATTACTGATCTTGATATTACAGGCCCAATATTTACATGTATCTCTTTCCCGTGTTTCCTGCATTTTAGAGATTAAATACCATACAATAGCTTGCATGCTGTAGTAAGGTAGGTTAGGTACAAATTTTCAGGGTTAGGTGTAGTGAATGAATGAATAGTTTTATCCTATTTTATAAAGCATAACACTTGAATACTTCTCGCCACTCAAGGAGTACGATGGGCGGCAGGATCGCAAGACCAATCAGCTTTATCCGTAACAGGACATGGACTCCTGGATCTCCATATAGCAGATTGGCCTGTGACCCAATTCCTCTGAAGATGCCCACGGGCCAAAACTAAATTGGAATAAAGTACTTGTTTTCTTAGCCACATGTTTCCCTTTATCCTCCGCTATGATGCTCCACTGCGACACAAGTTGCCTCCCCAACTTCATTCACTTATTTCTGTGTTACTAAGATGAGTCCCTTCCCTCGTCAGGGAACTTAATTGGGACTTGTAACTTTATAAGGGAACACTCCTGAATTATCATGGAAGACCCTGGAAAATCCTATCAGTAATGTAAAGTAAACTATTTGAACTGTCACGTAGCCATCAAAATGCTCATCATGTCCTCATCGCCATGGTTTATTATAATGGACGAGAACTGCGCGGTCTCTACCGCCGTCGCACAGACTTTACAGGCCTCACAGCTTACTTTGTCTCTATTATTTTTCGGTTTATATATTGTGCAATAGTTATTCACTTCCAGAAAACCAAAAATATAACTTATTTTTATATAATATTGCTGAGTTAAGTTACGGTTAGTTTTTGGTAGGTAGAGGCCTCTTCCATTTGCGACATTTCAGAATCCCAGTTCACGGAACCCAAGAGGTGTCGGCGTTCCATTTTGCGCACGAAACCTGGGTCCGCGGCAAAGCGCGTAGCGACTCAGCAAAACCTGAACTTTCTCTACTCACATTGAGAGGTGGGGAGCTTGGGTTAGAGTTTTCAGTTCATACAACAATGTCGTCCTTGGGCCCTATTTCTCTATCGTGAAGGTTTTCCCGCATGCACGATCGGAGAGGATGTCGACGCATTAAAAAGAGGCATACATGGCTGGTGAAGCCATGGCGTTCCCGCGATCTTAAACTTGATACGATCCCTTCACATAGCAAAGCTAGCTGAGTTATATCTCGTTATCTCTCTCTTCTCGTTATCTCTCTCGTTACTCTCTCTCGTTTTCTCTTTATCTCTTTATCTCTCTCTCTCCTCTCTCTCTCTCTTAAATGCCCTCGCCATCTGAGTATGTGTGTGAACAAAAAAACGGGGTTTTTTTGCGTTCCATTTGTGACACGCAAACCCAACCCTGAACCCCGAAACCCAAACCCTGAACTGAAAAAGCTGGTTTCATGCAGCTTGGGCACCTAATGGAAGAGACTATATTTTGGTATCGAGACTATAATACATACATAGAAATGCGTCTTTCTGTATCTTTTTATATATTCGGTAATGTTTTCAGGGTTATTTCGGTATGTTTCGGTATTAAAGAGACCGCTGCCATGGCGAAGTCTTATCAGCTGGATGAGACAAAAAGTTTGTTTACATATTGCGGCCGGACAAAACCTTCCGCTGGGTGCCTCCCATCTCCTCAACTCAAGTTCAGTTTAGATCGTACTCAACCGTACAGAAATGGAGGAACTAGTGGTGATGGGCAGGTCACTAAGGGAGAAAAAGAAATGTCAGAGCTGTAGAAGACTTCTGGAAAGAGATTGGAGGTGTGAATGAGGTCCTTGATAGTGACTTAGGGAAAGTCCACCTTATGGAGGGAAAATAGAGGAAATGATGGTGAAGAAATTAGAATGGAATGAGATTGAAGGGTATATAGAAAACTGAAAAATGGAAAGTGCTCCCTCTGGAATGGGAACGGTTCCCGAATGAATTGGTATAGAGGGTATGTTGAGGGAGTATTGAGGGAATGCTGGAGTTGTTTGGACATATATGTAGAAGAGGAAAGGGTGCCTGGGTGCCTGAATGACAGTAGAGTACCCTCATACATAAGGGAGGACACAAGAGTAGGAAGGAGATTAAAATACAGGCCATAGCGGTGTGTGACACGGTAATGTAAAGATTTTCTTTGGTGTACTGATGAAAGACTAGGTGGAATTGTTTGAAAGAAATAAGTGATGG
>JACEEZ010003813.1:0-127958 GCA_016584305.1 Chionoecetes opilio
CCCCCCCCCCCCAACCATAAACAAACTACCCACCCCTTTTTTCCTACCCCCCAAAAAAATTTACCCAAGAAAGGGTTTAAACCCATAAATTCATGCGTTTTTTCTATATTGCATGGTATCACTTCATTTCCGGCCAGCTTCGGCTGGTGGGGAGGTGGGTGGGTGGGGAGGAGCCTTCTACTTTCCTATCCTTTCTCTCTTATTATCTAGTTAGTGTAGTGTAGTTAAAGCAAACAGCCTTGTAAGGACCTATTGGTCTGTTGCTGTTTGTGTTTCCTTTGAAAAAAAAAACCACCGAACTCACTTTGGTGGACGAAACTATTTGTTTTGAATAAAATCTGCTAACCGTTTCTGTCGCATTTATTTTTATTTTTTTATTTTTTTATTTTAGGTAAAGGTTAGTTTTTGTTTGTTTTTTGTTTTTCTGGTTAGGTAAAGGTTAGGTTAAGTATAGGATAGGTTAGGTTAGGTTAGGTTAGGTATAGGTATGGGCCCTAGGTTAGGTTAGGTTTAGGTTAATTTTTTTGTCATTTTTGGAAAAAAAAAAAAAAACTGCAATAGAAACGGTTAGCAGATTCATTCAGAACACATCAAACACACCAGAAAAAACTAGTTTCGTCCACCAAAGTGAGTTCGGTGTCCATCTGGATATTTACCTATGCTTTCTTTAAATCCATGAATGCAGGCAGCATACATCTTTTTGTATTTTGCTTACATTGTCTTAATTATCATTCGCATATCTAAGATCTGATCTACGCAACCTTTCCCAATTCTAAATCTGCCTTGCTCCTCACTAACCTTGCCATTTGTGATTTTTTGTACTCTTCCAATTATGTTACCATACATTTTTGCCTCATCACTGTGGAGTACATGATGACTCAATGAAGCTAAATATAAGCCAGCCTGGTAACAACATTGCCAATCTAGCTAATCAAGCCCTGGAATTATACTACATTTACCACAGCTTAGGTAACCTTAGGTTACCTAACGGTAACCTAACCTAACCATTACCGTCGGTGAGTTTTCCCGATTTGTAGGGATGAGCATTTCGGTAGACGAGAGTACCAGGTACCATGAGGCAAGGATGGGTAATGTCACCGTGGTTATGCAACTTGTTTATGGATGGAGTACAGGAAAATACCTTTTATCCGGATACCCCAACAACCGGAATAACCCAAATAACCGGAATTTGTGGCAGGTAAGTAAATAGTATTAAAAAATAAAAAAGTAACGAAATATTTAACTTTTAATTTTGCCGCCGTAGACGTGAGCGCCACCTATCGCCACCTGTTTATTCCCGCCATAATGCGCCATGCGCTATGATAATTCAGTGTTTATCAGTCCGTGGGCAAGGTCAGTGCTACCCGACGACCGGAGTGGTATTTTGATTCATCCGTACTTTCAACATGCCGAAAGTTACAGCAAAGAAAATAACACGTAAACGTGTCGTATTATCGATTAAAGACAAACTAGACATTTGCCAAAGACTTGAAAGTGGGGAAAGGAGACAAAATATTCTAGAACAATATAATATTGGCATGTCAACTATGTACGATATAAAAGCACAGGCTAAACAACTAAAGCAATTTTATTTGAAGTCTGAGACTGGACTAGGTGTGGAATCGCGGAAAACGTTACTAAAACCAAGCAGGAGGAGGTAGACAAGGCAGTGTATGAGTGGTTGGCCCTAAAACCATCGGAAGGAACTTGCGTTAGTGGCCCTATGATTATTGAAAAAGCGAAATCTTTCCATGAAAAAATGGCCTTGTGAATTATGAGGGCACCATTCCTGAATTCCAAAAAACAATCACCATCAAGGATGCCATCATATACATGTTGTCTTTTGCATGGGATAGTGTAAAGCCAATCACTCTGCAGCGAAGCTGGCGCAAATTATGGCCCCAAGTCATGGACGTTGGTGAGAAATCGGACGAACCCGAATTCGAAGGATTCCCGACAGTTACTGAGGACGAGTCAGACAAAGTATATGATCAAATCCGTGAGCTGATGGCTTCCAAAGACTCTCACATCGACATGGCAGGAATGGATGAAAATATACTAGATGAGTGGCTTGCAGTTGATGAAGATATTTCTGTGACAATGAGTATGGATGACGACCAAATAATTGCAGCCGTAAAAAATGAAAATGAGCAGGTAACGTCTGGGAGCGAAAGTGAGGAGGAAGATGAAACCGTTAAAGTGTCATGGGAATCAGCACTTAACGGCTTACAAAATTACATCAACTTTGCACAACGTCACCAATTTATATCTCTCCAAGAAGTCATGCAACTTATAATGTTACAAAACAAGACTTTACATGAACGTCGCAAAGCACTCAAGCAGACCGATATCAAAACAATGTTCGCCCGCGCAATGAAACAAAGACAAGCGCCAGTATCTGTGCCGGGGCCATCAACTACAGCCGATCCTGCTGTGCCTGGACCATCATCTGTCCAAGACTCAGTGCCTGATGAGCCACTATCACCACTGTCATACAACCCAGACGACCCGGACCTGGAGTTTTCTGACCAGACTGCCTAGCCCTAAACAAATACAGTAAGTACAATAAACAAATAAAATAGAAGAAAACAAAGTGTTCCTTTAGTATATAATTTCGTGTTAAAAGTCTTTGCATATACGCAGTTGAGTTTCTTTAGTTTATAATTTATGGTACTACATTACGGGAGTGTCATTTATACGTGCATAGTCAACAAGAACAGGAGTGCTATGTTGGGCTGGGCATGTCTATTTATGGTGAATTACAGTTCTACAATGATCTACTAATAAGGTAAGAGAAACAATCATACAATATTATGTTTATTTTTAGTAAATGCATCTTTCGTGAGTATACTTACCCATTAACCGGACTTTTCCATTAACCGCTACCCGGAAGTCCGGATATATCCGGATAAAAGGTATTTTCCTGTAATAAGATCAATCAAAGCAAAGGTTGGTGATGTTGGTATAGACTCAGAGTATGCATTGGCTGGTCAAGTAACACTTAAACCATGATGTACCACTACTTATTATGAGGAAAGACAACAAAAGGAACTCAATTAATAAGGTATTTAAATACTATCATAACCATGAATATGTACAACCTACAAAGAGAGACTCAGACGATGAAAAATTTCAAGTTGTTTTGGGCAAATTTGATATTCCTGGTGCTATATTTCCGTGCTGTTCTCGCTGACAACATAGAGAAGACCTGAGGTGATGGTTGAAGTGCAGAGGCTTCTAAACCAGGAAAACAGTCACAGCAGAGTCTCATTAAGAAGTAAGCCAGTGGTAGGGACACAGTGCGTACCTACCACTTGCTTACCTTTTGATGAGGCTCTATTGTGACTGTTTTCTTGGTTTAGAAGCCTCTGCACATCAGCCATTACCTCAGGTCTTCTCTATAGTGTTGTCAGCGAGAACAGAGCACAGTAATATCTATCAATCAATCATTGGGGGCATACGCCGGGGGGCGCGTCGCCTCACCCACCCTACGACGCCACTCCCGGGGGTCACCACGTGCGAGTTCCCATGCAGGCTCCTTTCCCATACAAAGCAGCTCTCGACAAGAAACATCAACTTGCCCCAGCCACGAGCCTTGTGGGCGCCCCCTTGGCCTCCTCCACGCCGGATTGTCTCTTACAGATACAACCGATGGAAGGATCGGTTTCAGGGTAGCGTGCCACATGCCCATATAGCCGAAGGTGGCGCTGACGGACTATGCAGGTAATAGGCCTCGATTCAGTCTCACGGTGCAATCGCTGATTTGACACGTAATCATCCCAGCGATACCCCATGATTCTGCGAAGACACTTATTACCAAAGGCATTGATTTGTCTCTTCAGTCACTATTTAGTGTCCATGTCTCACAACCATAGAGTAAGACAGGGATCACAAGCGACTTGAAGATCCGGATCTTTGTCCTCCTGCACAGGTACCGACAACGCCAAATACTCCCGCTGAGCGAGTCCATAACACCGTGGGCTATGCCAATCCGCCGTAAGACTTCTTGACGTGACCCGCCGTCATTATGGACTGCGCTACCAAGGTATGTAAAACTTTCCAAGATCTCAATGTCCTCGCCACACACATGAACAGACTGTACTGCTTCATCTAGTAAGTCTCCAAATACCTGGACCTTGGTCTTGAGCCAGGAGACCTCAAGTCCCAAAGGCTTTGCCTCCTCGTGCAGCGCCTCGAGCCATCACCAGGACCTCCAGCGACTCAGCAAAGATTACTGCATCATCATGTGGATGCATCATACGGATGCTCCACAATCACTTTGATCTACAAACTTGTCCAATACCCAGTCCATACAAGCGTTGAAAAGTGATGGGGCAAGGACGCACCTTTGCCTCACTCCTGTATTCACAGGAAAGAAGCTGGATACACCTGCCCCACACTTCACAGCACTCTCAGTCCCAGAATACAGACCAGTTATCAAACCAATAGTCCTTGCAGGAATCCCTCGAAGTCGCAGAAGATCCCAGAGTTGACTCACGATGCACTGAGTCAACGCCTTCTTGAGATCAACATAGGCTGCAAGCATCCCCTGTCGAAACTCACGTCGGCGTTCCACCAGGACACGAAGCGCTAGGATACGGTCCGTTGTTGACTTACCAGGCGTGAACCCAGACTGCTGAGGTCTCTGATGCTTCACCAGATGACTGCGAATTCGTGTCAGCAATAGATGGCAAGCACCTTGCCTGTACGCTGAGCAGTGTAATAACGCGGTAATTGTTGCAGTCCTGACGGTCCCCTTTCCCTTTCCAGATAGGGACGACCAGCCCCCTTTTCCAGTCAGGAGGAATGGTACCTGATTGCCACAAGGCAGTCAGGACAGCATGCAGCCTGCGGATCATGGCCTCACCCCCAGCTTTGAGGAGCTCCGCACTGATATTACAAACACCAGCTGCCTTTTCACCCTTCAACTTTTGCTACAGCCTCTCTGACTTCGTCAAGAGAGGGTACGGTTTCGTCAATGGGAGGATCGGCATCCACTGCCTGTAACCCAGTGGTGTGAAGCTGCTCAGTTGGAGGGTCCACCGTGAACAACTGCCCAAAGTACTCAGCCCACGAGCCATCTGCCCATCCATGTCCGACACGAGGCGCCCAGTAAAATAGCACCTGGAATATCAATTTCGCACAAAATAACTCAAAATACTTCCATCGCCGTAGTTTTCCCTTCATAGGTCCACCCGGCGACCCTTACTTATCCCTACAATGCACCGATTTAAACAAACCATAACGTAGTTATGGGTAGGGTCCATTACATTAACTTTGAGAAACATGTATGTATTCAGTAGCCTTATACGAACTCTATTTTGGGAGTTGCTTTGTTCTGTGTGCAACACAATTACTGTTACTTATGTTCATTGTTAGTATTCATTAGCCTTGTTGGTAAATTCTGCGAGGATAATCATAATATGCATTGCTTATAATGTTGGTTGGAGTCTGGCACATTCACCTTTTTTTGGCATTAAATTAATCAATCAATTATAATGTTGGTTGGAGTCTGGCTCATTCACCTTTTTTGGCATTAAATTAATCAATCAATTATAATGTTGGTTGGAGTCTGGCTCATTCACCTTTTTTGGCATTAAATTAATCAATCAAATTTTAATGTTGGTTGGAGTCTGGCTCATTCACCTTTTTTGGCATAAATTAATCAATCAATTATAATGTTGGTTTTGGGGTCTGGCTCATTCACCTTTTTTGGCATTAAATTAATCAATCAATTATAATGTTGGTTGGAGTCTGGCTCATTCACCTTTTTTGGCATTAAAATTTTTCAAGCAATTATAATCCTGGTTGGAGTCTGGCTCATTCAACCTTTTTGGCATTAAATTAATCAAATCAAATTATAATGTTGGTTTCCTTTCTAACTACTTGTTTTCACCTTCCTGTTCCCTATTATGAAAGCATAGTTGCTTTGGAGTGTGGTTATGATTGGCTGCAAGTATTTGCTTCTTAGAGTACAATCTTTGCTTCATTTAACTGTCTATTTGTGACGCTTAGTTTCCTCAAAAGGGGTGATATCCTCCTTCTCTCCCAATCCACACACTCCTTCCCTGTTTGAGCCCTCCCTTTTCCTGCAGCTTTCATTAATATATATACCATTCTCTCTTACCACTCTATAAGTGAGCTTCCTCTTTCCTTACCATAGATAACAGTATAGTCGCCAGCTGCAATAATGTCGCCAGCCGCCATATATTACAAATTATAGCATCACTACTGATTTTTATGTGCCACTGAAGATGATACACAGTAGTTTATATCAGTGCTATTCAACCTGGGTGGATGGTCCAACTAAGGTGGACGAGACTAATACCGCGTTTTCGCGACGTTCACCACCCTGGTCCAGTCCAGTCTATACCGTTCCAGGCTGAACTGATGCTCGCGAAAATACATCGAGACTGGCCCCGTCCCATTCGTCGTTCCTATTGGCTGGGGGATCGAATGGGCGGTCCTCCGAGCAGAAATGCACACATTTAAAAAAGCGCTCGTTTTATTTACAGGGAGGTCCCGAAGATACGAGCAGTTAGGTTCCACCTGGCATACTCGTGAAGCGAAATCTCGTATAACGAAACACATAACTAATGGAAAAATATAGGTTTGGTTCCAGGACCCCATCAATTTAAAAAAAAAAAAAAAAAAAAAAAAAAAGACATGTTTTTCAAGCTAAAATAAACTATAGCAAACACAACAAACACACAGCGTCTATATTACCCACACTGTACTACCTATTCTGTAGAAAAAGCATTCTGAAAGAGAAAATAGCACACAAAATAACATAACTGCACATTAATTAAACATAAAACATGCATAACAAGCAAAAAAGACGTTGTAATGTATGGGACGCTGCGTGATACAAGAGAAGGTAGTGTAGCGGTCCCATGGTTGGGGCTGCACACCTGCTAATTACCCCTAAAGGTCAGGCCGCGCCATATGCTTAATTACCCTTCAGATCACGCCTTGCTAGGGGTGACCTGACTGCGGTCCCAAGGTTGGGGCCGCACACCTGCTAATTACCCCTAAATGTCAGGCTGCGCCATATGCGTAATTACCCTTCAGGTCACGGCTTGCTAGGGGTGACCTCACTGGGGTCAACCAAATCCCCCTTTGTCCAGCCAGGGAGTGGTAGGGCACGCATTTTGAGCTTGATAATTTTACTCACCCCAGTTTGAATGTCGTATCATTGGATTTTCGATCTCGTATATTGAAAATAGACCCTAATTTACACATCTCGTATCATCGGATTCTCGTATACCGAATGCTCGTATAACGGGACCTCCCTGTACTCGACTTCTCAATGGGAAGTCAAGTTGCAGGGATGACTATGAAAAAATGAATGATGAAATTTAATTTAATTTACCGTTAATAACACTATCTATAGTCGCCACTGCACTGATGTCGCAAGGGGGCATATATTAAGAGTTTTAGCATCACTATATACAGATCACATCACGTGCACAGTACGTAGTTTACATTATCTACAGAACACTATAGCTACGGTCTTCAGTGACACATACAAGTCTGTAGTCATGCTAAAATTCGTAATATATGGCGCCTGGTGACATTAGTGCAGTGGCCACTATAGTGTTGTTGACGGTACATTAATTTCCCAAGATATTGTTTCAGCAAATTGCGAATATTGTAATTTTTCGTAAAATTACTTTAGTCTTATGGTCGGCCATCATGGTGTTTCATGTCTTATCAGCAGCACGAGAAGCTCCTGGTCGTCTTCCCCGCTGACTGTAGTGCGCAAGTGCCAGTTTTCCCCACACTGGTCCAGCCTGGTCCTGCTCGCTGGCCTGGCCCAGTCTAGCCCGTTCCAGCCCGGTCCAATCTGCCTCGCGAAAACAGTGGCTGCCCGGGACTAGTCCATTCCAGACCGGGCCAGAGCAGATCGCGAAACCCGCTATAAGTAAGGGGTGGACGGCTGTCTTGGGGTGGACAGGTGGGTGGACGAGATCATGCCCACGTGTCAGTAGATCAGTGTTTCTTTCTGTTTTTGAAGTCTTGGATACCTATATGAGAGAATGTGGCTGAGAACATGATGATGGTATGCAGACAGCAGAACAAACACTGAAGGTACGAATGTCCCACTTGATTCCCAGACACCTGACTTTGATGCAGGAAAACCTTGTCTTATATTTCCAAGAGACCTGACCTCCAACAAGTGGATGCATACTCCATTTTCAGATGTAGTCGACCATATTTAGAGTAATTTTGCTATGTTGAGTCAAACAAATTGCAACAGTTTGTTTTATGTTAATTATTGTTTATTAAGTAGTTATTGATGACATATCCAAAATGGGACACAGGTTTCAACCCAGAAAATGACCTAATTTGCATAATTTCAAAATGGTCGCCATTTATATATATATGGGCATAGACCACTGTATACTTGGACTGCGCACAGAATATCGGCCTGTCGCACAAGGGCCCGAAGTCTGAGGGCCGCTCGGATTCATATATATATATACGGATCATATAGACGGTCTATCAGTATATATGATATACTGTAATCTTCATAATGTTTGTTCTATAATATTATCAAATAAAAAACAGTAAAACACGCTAAAAGAAATGCCATTACGAGACTATGAAGAAATATGCATTCACTTCAACTCTTCGCCATTTAAAACTTTGCTAGTCACTTTTATCATGAAGGGTATCAATAGAAGCGCAATTTTATTAGCTTTCCATTGCTATATTCGTTATCTGATAAATGAATTAGAACCATGCATAAATTAGCGTTAACTAAATAAATAAAATCCTCAATCGGGTAATTTACCCGATTGATGAGGTTATTTATTTAGTCAACACTAATTTATACATAGTACTAATTCATTTATCAGAAACCGAAAAATATAAGTAAATAAATAACATCATCAAACGGGAAAAATACCCAATTTATGATTTTATTTATTTAGTTAACGCTAATTTATGCATGGTTCTAATTCATTTATCAGATAATGAAATACATCAATGGAAAGCTAATAAAATTGCGCTTCTAAAGATAGGTTTCATGATAAAAGTTGACTCGCAAAGTTTTAAATGGCGAAGAGTTAAGTGAATATTAAGTTCATGCATATTTCTTCATAGTCTCGTAATGGCATTTCTTTAGCGTGTTTTACTGTTTTTTATTTGATAATATTATAGAACAAACATTTACGAAGATTACAGTATACCATATATACTGATAAACCAGTCTATATGATAGTCCATAGACCACTATATCTCTTTGTCGGTGCCCCGCGGGCCCCTATGCAGCCCCGCAATTCAAAACATTGTCGCGTGTACAGTCCAGGTATACAGTGGTTTATGATATGGGCCATTATCTCTAAAACTACTCATTTTTAGCACAATAAGTGCATTACACTTGAATAGCAACATGATCCAGTGAATCTGAAAAACATATTTTCAAACTCACATGACCCCTCTAAACATGTAGGTCAAAGGTCAAGTTGTAAAAATAGGTCAAATGGCCGTTTTTACGTGAAATGTATTTTATGCATGATTAATATTTTGTGTCGCCTCTATAAACAAGATTATAGTCACTGCCCTCAGTGGCAAAATTATTTTCAAGGTATGCAACTATGGATGGTGTACATATGCCTGTATGGCACTAATAAGCTGAATACATTTTCTTTTCTGAACATTTTCTAGGTCTGTTTTAATACAAATTAGACACCCCTGAATCCCACCCACCCTCTTCGATGATCACCCTTCTTCCAACCACACCATCAACTTGCCATAAGCTGCATGATCTCAGATAGTAATTTGACCCCAACCCCATTGCATCAATCCTTGCCAACTGTGATGCTAATTAATGTTTATATACACACAACAATAACTACCTGTTTTCCAGGAAACTCCCTGGTTCTATTATTAGCATGATATATTCTCTCTCTCCTAGTAGATCTGTACATAGTGTCAGGTTGCTGTTATTTAATAATGAGATGTGTATGCTATTTTGAATATCATGCTCTGGAGCGCTTTTCCAGAAAGCGAAGTTTGAGGTATCGTGTGACACCAACAGGAAAGCTCTGGCTGCAGTATATGAAAACGATTGATATCCTAAGATCTACCCTGATGGCTCAACGTACTATAACTTTATGCTTTACTTAAAGTCTCTGAAGAAATGCTTTCTTACTTCACATCAAGTGGCCACAACAGTTATGCCAAGTCAGTACATCTGTTCCTGCAGGACATGCAAAAACTAGAAGGACGAAATCTGCATGTTTTTCAAAAATCATGGATGGGTATATGTTTTGTCAGACGTAGCGATAAGGTGTGGGGTGCCTTAGCAACAGATTTGATCATTGAGCAGGTTCTAATGAAGTCTCTTAAGAGCAAAGGTGGGATCACGCATGGTCGAGGGATGGATGAGACGCAACGGACAAGATGGCTGCTAACGATGCCTGATTATGCACAGATAACATCCGAGATGGAGAAGTTAAGCACATACAAGCATGTACAAACTGAACTGAGTACAAGTCAAATGCAACGAGATATGACTGACACATCAATCATCCTTGAGTACCTGGAAACCACGATACATTCGACAAGTGTGATTATTTGTATGACATATCAACAGGAATGCCTCAACTGTTTCTAACGTCCACATGGCTGAAGATTTGGGAAGGTCCATTATTTCCAAGATGGAAGGAGAACATGTTACAAAACATGTCTTCAGGAAAACAAACCAAGTGAAAGTAATGGGTGCGAAGGTGATTACAGATGGAGAGGAACTAAGTGTCGACCCCCAGATTCTATTCCAATGACTTTTAATAATTGCCAACAACAGCGATGTTGACCTAAATGAAGTGTTTACATATGAGCTCTCTATGTATCCACCACCACTCTTCACAAAACAGGGGCTGCTTAACTCTGCTTCAAAACCAAAACTTGCTGAGCTATTTTCCAAACTATGTAAGGATACCCCAGAGTTCCCAGTTCCTGAAGCAGAATGCAATGTGTTGGACGGGGGTTCCCTTCTGCAGCGTTTGCCATGGACACAGGGTCAAACATACAGACAAATAATCACCGCTTACAGTGGAGCCCCGGGCCTAGGCCCCGCACCTGTGAGGGTGAAATGTACTGTCTCCAATTACTTCTGACCGGCCCTCGTATCATCGTATGTTCCAATTACTTATATTCGCATCCTCCTCCTATATCCTTTTGATCTCTACCGACAAGGCAGCTGCATGTCCGTGTCAGGTTCCTATCTTTCTTTCTCCCTTGTGTAATGTAAGGTGACACGCAAAGGCGCCACGCGAGCTGATCCTTAAACCACACCTATTTCCCTCATCTTCCTACAGGCTTGCGCGGATGATCTTTGCGCCAGAATCCGTTCATGGAGATTTACCACGCAGATTTAAAGTTGCTTCCAAGCTATAAAAAAATGCAGAAGGCATGAATCGTATGTCTGACAGCGACGTACATCATCTTGCACACTCACTGGTGTGTGGGAGGGAGGGTTTCCCTCTCTCTCCTCCCTCCATAGGCAGTTGACAGTTTGCATGATTTTGAACTTATAGCCTGCACCGTTTCCCTACATCCCGTGTTTTTGCTGGATTACATAATGGGTGGAAAACATACGGATGGCACAACGATTCAAGCAATTGTAACGCGAGAAATTACATTAATAGGGGAAGAGATGAAATAGTGAGAGGGAAACAGTTGGAAGTGGGATAGACTACGTATACATTATATTAGGATAACGACTGACATTACATGTGCGTATCGTTAAGGGGTAACAGTGCGACTGAAGTTACCAAAGATAGTAAATTATATTAGGATAACGACTTGAGCATTTCGCGTGCGTATCGCTAGGAGGGAAGGAAGACTTAATATTAAGATAACTTGTGAATGTATAATAACTACATAATGGAGACAGTAAAGAGTTAAATATATTATAATTAGAAATATATATTAACGCGTTATCATTCTGTTTCCAACCAGTCTTTACATATTTTCTTAAATCTTTTATTTTTGTTCAAATCATATATTTTTTTTTCCACTTAATGGGGTGGTGGCAGCGGAGTAACCAGGACTGTAGAGTACACTCCCAAGGTGGGCACTACTATGGTAAAAAAAAAGGTGTAGATGGTCAAAAGACCATTACATTTTGGTGGCAGCGGTTTGGATCCATTCGATGGTATCCGCGTACCCACGAGCCAACTAACGCCTTGTTAGTTAGTTTTTTTTGTCAAGTGCCAGTTACCTAGTGATCACATACTGTACAGTATGGTGTGTATAGAGTATAGGTGTACAGAGTACCGTTAGTGATTATGACTAGTTCGCTCAGACCGTGGAGGAAGATGATACTAACGTAACAGTAGGCCCGGGTTACCCACATGCTAACATAGACGCTGATAAAGACATTAGTGATGGCCTGGAAAAGCCGAAGCGGAGTAGTGAAAGGGTGCGGCATGAAATACGCACACCTCCGACCCGCTGTTGAACATGAAAGTGATGTGGGTAGCGCGTATGCAGTGTGTTTATGGGTGATGTAGGATGCGTGAAGGTAGTGTGGATGTGGGTGATGTGACACTACATCCACGTGTGGATGCAGTGTGGAACGATGCCGAGTGGAAGTGGATAGTGATGTGTGTGGAAGTGGATGGATGATGAATGTGTGGATAGGGGGGTTGTATTCCACACTTAACGCTAATGTAGGGCAGGATGTCATGTAAAAGGTGCGGTAAGGTTAGGTTACCGTACCTTACGGTTAGATTAACATTAGGATAGAGGTAACAGCTCATGTAGAACTAGACGCCCTACAAGTAAGCAACTTTACGGGTTGTCGTGGCAGTATAATAGCCACCTTAGAAAAGTTGCGTTAGAGTGGTAGTAATGGAGGAGGAATTGTACACAACACCATCTTGAGAGAGGAGGCCAGTGAAGAGATACGTGCTTATTATAATGACAGAAGTGTTAATCTCTCGTGAGAGAGATTAATTTTCACCACTTTCTCTAGTGAGAGAGAGAAAGAGAGAGAGATGAATGTCCCCTAGAACGAATGTAAAGGTTAGGAATTCTTGCTTTAGAGGGCGCACACAGATTGCACTGAACACTACAACCCGCTAGGTTGTCGTTAGACCCAAGGATGTGCTTGGCTCTGAGCTTTGCTCGTTGGGTGAATAGACGCAGGAGTATGTATGCCTCGCAAAGGAGGTGAGCCTTATCCCAAGTAATTGAGGGTATGGAGTAAATCAGTCGTGATTTCTCCCTCGCACCTACGCCAGGATTAGTGGGGTAAAAGAAAATAACCATTGCAGACTAGAGGGACGAGTCCAGTCGCGACTCTATAGGGCTTCGGCCTTGACAAATAAGAGAAAGTGAGAAGGTTCTCATTTCAAGGGAGTGAAGGCATTACATTAAATACGTATTCCCAAACTGGTCAAATCTACTCTTGGTGAGGGAAGTGATAAGTTAAGAATACATACTATCTCATTTTGTTGTAAATTTGTTGGAAGAATTGGAAAATGCAGGATGAGAATATTTGTTTGTAAGTGATAGAAGATCCTAAGAAAATTTATATGAAATTATGTGTGATGTATATGATAATTTTTTTTATTTTTAGTTAGATATCAGGTAGGATGCTTGATGAAGGACTGAGGCATAAGGAATTTTTTTTGGGGGGAAGAAGCTATGTAACGCGAGAAATTACATTAATAGGGGAAGAGATGAAATAACACATAAGTATCAATAAGCTAACGAGAATTTTCCTCCACGCCTCATTCCTGAATCACTGGTAGGCTTATATTTAAACCAGTAGTAATTAGACACGTAGCGAAACGAGGTGAGAACGGGGATTCTAGGTTAGAATAATTTTAGAAGCAGCTCGACGTTCGTTGAGTTAAGTCGCCTGTGGGGAGGTGATATTCTCGCCCTTGGTAAAGGTATGTTGTGAAATGTTTGTTAACTAGAGATGTAGACATGACTTACTGGTGATTCTTTTTTGTTGACCAAGACTAATGAAGTGCATTACTTAGGGTCCCAAGGTAGGATGCTGTTGGCGGACCAGGGCCAAGCGCTCACAAATTAGCAGAGGGGGCAACCACAACATGTCACAGCCAGCCGTGTGAGGACAAGGAGAAAAGAAGGAAATAGAAAAATAAGTGAGAGGGAAACAGTTGGAAGTGGGATAGACTACGTATACATTATATTAGGATAACGACTGAGCATTACATGTGCGTATCGTTAAGGGGTAACAGTGCGACTGAAGTTACCAAAGATAGTAAATTATATTAGATAACGACTTGAGCATTTCCGTGCGTATCGCTAGGAGGAAGGAAGACTTAATATTAAGATAACTTGTGAATGTATAATAACTACATAATGGAGACAGTAAAGAGTTAAATATATTATAATTAGAAATATATATTAACGCGTTATCATTCTGTTTCCAACCAGTCTTTACATATTTTCTTTTTGTTCAATCATATATTTTTTTTCCCACTTAATGTGGGTGGTGGCAGCGGAGTAACCAGGACTGTAGAGTACACTCCCAAGGTGGGCACTACATAATGGTAAAAAAAGGTGTAGATGGTCAAAAGACCATTACACAATCATTGATCTTTACAAGGCTGGGATCAATAATAAAGAAATTTGCAAGCTTATAGGACTAAAGCTTAGAACAGTGCAAGATTTGATCCGCCAATTAAGGCTGGCGGAGAGGTGAATTTCCTGCTCCCAAAAATACAACCAGGGAAACAAAAAAAAACGTGTAACAGAACCAGGAGCATGTTAAGGCGACAGCTTGATGCCAATCCTAGCCTTACAGCCAGAGAACTGAAGGAAGAAAATCATACTCTTCTTGGTAATGTGTCGCTTCGTACTGTACAGGAAACTTTGAAACATGACCTTTGGTACAGGTGTTACAGGGCGCGGAAATAAGCCACTGATAAATGAACACCAAAGGAAGAAAAGGCTTCATTTTGCAAAGAAATATAGAGATTGGCCTCTCGACAAGTGGTGGGCTGTGCTGTGGAGTGACGAAAGCACCTTTTGTGTGAGTGGAGGACCAACAAAAGTGTACCGTCGCCCCGGCTCAGATCCCACCGATCCTCGCTACACACGAAAGACCACAAAACACCCTCCCAGTTTAATGGTGTGGGGTTGCTTTTCTTTTCATGGTATTGGGAACTTAGTTGTTTTCCCAAAGAACACAACTGTTAAGAAAGTGGTGTATTTTGATCTTTTAATGACCACCTGGAGGCCTGCTTTGAAAAACACAAGTACAGATTTTCCAACAGGATGGAGCATCCTGCCACACAGCTCGAGATGTGATACAGTGGCTTGATGACTGCAAGATTGGGAGAACAGATGACTGGCCAGGTAATTCTCCCGATATATCACCCATAGAAAATCTTTGGGCCATCATTAAAGGCAAACTCCGCTCACGTGACACCTCTACACTCCCGAGTCCCCAAGCTTGAAATGGAGCTCCGAAAGTGTTGGGAAGAATTTAAACCCGAGTTCCTTCAAAATCTTGCTGACAGTGTACCACGTCGCCTTCAAATGGTCATCAAGAGGAAGGGCTATGCAACGAAATACTAACTACAATTGTAAGTATTAATATTCTACATTATTTTGTTACTAGCCGTAAAGCCGCCCTCCGGGCGGACTTTTTGGCTAGCTCCTGCGGAGGGCTATTGGTGGGCCATTGGCCCACCACCTGTGTTTGGTGGGCCAAAGGCCCACCAAACACAGACTCTCCAGATAGCCCCTTCTAGCTTTCCTGAAATCATGGATGTAGAAATGTATGTATTAACGCCAACCTATTCACATCACCCCCAATCCATTCACTCACCCATTACCCATCACCCCCCATCCATTCACTCACCCATTACCCACCACCCCCCACTCATTATCCATCACCACACACCCATTCACTCACCCATTACCCATCACCCCCCATCTATTCCCTCACCCATCACCTCCCACCCATTCACTCACCCATCATCCCACACCCATTACCCATCACCCTACATCAAGGTTTCCTCAATTCTCGCAACCCACATTTTTTTTCACAATTCTCGCTAATAGGCTGCTAAAAAATAAAAATAAAATGATCGGATCATCTCATAAATAGGCTTAAAACCTTCCCCTGCTCGAGCCGGTTCCAAAACTGTGCCATATGAGGGGATTCCGCCACAGGGGCGGCACCTGGAGCGGGCACACACACAACTTTCGCTCATATTATTATAGATAAACATGGGGCGTCATACGTGTAAATGTTCCCTTTTCGGAGGCGCGCACTGATTATCCGCGCAGACTGTACTCAGTCATTCAACTGTCATTGGCTACAACTTTTCCTCCTCCCATTTATATTTTAGTGATTGGCTATAGGAATTTCAACTCCTCCTTCCTTTCTTCTCATTTGCTACTCTGTGTCCTCTTTTCTAAAAGTCACGCCCCCATGGCCGGGGTTTTGATCGTGACCCACTGACCTCAGGAGAATGAGTCAGGATCCAATTTTACTCGACACTGGTCATTTCAGTGTCCTCTGTACATCCTTGTATATATCGTATTTCAATATACTACTTAAAAAGGGAGTGACGTGTTACGTGTATACCTGGACCCTATATAATATTATATAGAGAGAGTGAGTGAAGAACAATTCGACATCAACTTGAGTTCCTGAGGCGGGCTCACCATCACTACAAACATACTTCTGCATCCAGAACAACGAACGGAAAGACGTGTACAAAGTAAGAATCACGGGTGCTACTTTAGTATGCGTTCTACCGCAGTAGCGCAGTCTACAGTGGTGTGGGTGTGATCTACCCCTACACCGGTCCACAGGTCCTCTACCCCTAACCTAACCTCACTATAACCCCCTAAAAGTTACTAACTTAACATCCCTATAACCCCTAAAAGTTACTAACCTAACCTCACTATAACCCCCTAAATGTTACCAAAATAACCTGGGCCCAAAAAATCGGCCGCCTATCAACCCTTCAAATAAGGCCAAATAATGCTCTCGAACCACGTGCGTAGTTGTGATAAGACTTGAGAAAGTCACAGGGAAAAGCATGCAATCTGGGGAAAAATCCCTGGCCATCTAAGGAAAATCCCCAGTAAATTAATCACTCACTTAATCGTGAAATTATTGTAGTCAGTGTAACCCTCTTACCTAACCCTCTCATTATAATCACATCATCAAACACTTCAAATTACAAGAGTAAATAATCCTTTCAACTTACCCTTTAAAATTGAGATACACCCTGACGGCTGTAAAATGGCGCCGATGGTAATATACGTGATGGGGTGATTTGCATAACTACGTAGTGGTAGTTATCGACAACACCACATTTTAATTGTAGTCCAAGGTGGCAGGTTTATTAATGCAAGTGCAATAATCTTTGGTTTGCACAATGAGTTTTGTGGCGCACACATAAATAAAAGTTCCTTTGGTTTCTCGTTATTACACTCCAAAAAATACTGGAGTCACCATCTGCACAACCTTTCATGCTGGTGGCTGCGCCAGTGTACTGAACCCGCAGCCTGGCCTGACGTCACTGAGGTGGCAATTATACGTGGAGTATTATAAACATCAATATATTCCCCTATATGATTATTATGCAATACATATGCTTAAATATATCAGAAAGGTTGATTCTTCTTCTTCTTCTTTCTAGGTGGGAGCTAAACCACGGTTTTCAGTCGCAGTTCAAAGCCTATTTTCCGGCTGGCTCCCTGAGGGCTTGTAGGATTAGGCCCTAACTCTCTGCTCTTTTTACCCAAGCCTTTTCTAGAAATACTTTAACCCCTTCAATGATTCTTCTATTGGTGTCCTGTACCCTACTCAAACCTAAAAGAAATTCCATTATCCCATCTATGTTCCCCATCTATGTTTTGATGTGGTACGAATTTAGAGCATTTCGTATCCATATATGCAGTAATTAATGCAAACTGTACCTGGTTCCTTACACAGCATTACATAGCCAGCTGTAATCAAGCTTATAAAGGGGTGTAATGCAGCTCAGTCGAGTAAGGAAACGCTCGGGACTGGATCTGACTGGACTTAGAATTTTTTGAGGCACCTCATATTTCATAGCGGCCGTGTGGGTTAACCAAGGCCGAGCGCACGCTGGAAACTTTAAAGATGTGAAGTACAATAAGCATACAATACAGTGCGGTATTTCATTTCAGTCAAAGCCGGAAGGAGGAGTTGTAAAGAATTTCCCAAATTTCACTACTCGTTTTTTTTCGGGCGACGACGACGGCGGGAGGACACTCAGAACATAAAAACTAGATGGCGACCTTAGTTTTAGGTCGTCACTGGGTTTGATATTTGGTAATTTGTTAATTTATAACCATAATATAACACAGATGAAGACAAAAAATGACACAGATCGCTGTTCAATATAAAATCCCCGGTTTTTACAATTTTATCTCTTAATATCGATATTTGAAAAACTATGAAAACAACTACGCCTAATGTCATGTATATATTCCTTTTTTTAGACACTATTAAAACCCCTTTGGCCCTATTCGCCGGTGTTACTGCTCAGATCCGGTCCGATCCGGTGTTTTATGGACGGGTTGTAGTGGGGTTTTAGGTTAGTAACTTTTAAGGGGTTATAGTGAGGTTAGGTTAGTAACTTATAGTGGGGTTAGGCTAGTAACTTAAGTGGGGTTTAGGTTAGAAAACTTTTGGGTTATAGTGAGGTTAGGTTAGTAACTTATAGTGGGGTTAGGTTATTTACTTTTAGGGGTTAGTGAGGTTAGGTTAGGTTATAAATTTTTTGGGGTTTTATAGTGGGGTTTTAGGTTAGTAACTTATGACATATCTTATGTTTAACTATACGTAGTTATATATGTTAAACATAACGTACAATAAACATAGTATACGTATAACAATACTTTGCTCCGCGCGACTGCCCTCTATATTTTGTGGATCATACGGGCGGCCGCATGGGGACGGCGGCCGCATAGGGTGGTGACCCCGACTGATAAGGAGCCAGATATCTAAAACATTAAAAAAAGTTCATATTTACGAACTTACCGGATACGTGTTGTTGTTGTTTTTTGGGTTTGAGGGCTGCGAGGATCCCTGGTTAATATGGAGGAGTTTCACGTACGCTACAGACCTTACTACTCACGATTTCAATTTTTGGGGGGGCTCAGTATACTGTACACCACTACTCTACTTGCGCTAAATAAAAAATTAAAAAAATATGTATATATTGAAATTATCCTTTTGTTGTCTATAGGGCAGCCAGACACCCCCTCCTCCATCAAACTCTTTATCGACACTGGCTGTACGGGGCCCGTGACTTATGCGAGGGACTCAGACGATGCAGGCCAAAAGGAACCACACACGGAAAACTTTGTGTTACTCAGAATTTCAACCTTTTTTTCACACCTTTCACCAAGCCAATCAGAGGCCGTATGGTTAGGCCAATGACAATCCTTGGGGAACACTATGAGTCCTGGTGATGTCCTATGATGCTATCACAGGCGCGGGAGTTGACCTGTTTTCCTCAGGAAGGCACAGGGGAGGCGAATGACAGCGTGTTGCCGGGAGGGGAAACGCCAGCCGCCGCCTGCAGGGGGCAGGTCAAAAGGTGACGTTCAGGGCGAAGAGTTGAGACTGTAGCACTACACGATGGGAGTGGAAGCGCGGGAACTACAACAGAAAGTGTTCAATAGTCTCAGCGACGTTGCTGCACCAGGGACATTTAGGGTCAGGGGGCAGACGAAGGGCCCTGCAGGTGAACCGTTTCGTGAGTCACGGTCCGATCCGATGATGTTTGGGGTATATTGCCTTATCAACGGCACCATGCGTTGGTTTACTGCGATTTATATTCCTTTTGTTGCTTGTGGTGGGTTTCTGCTGGGTGTTTAAGTTCTTTAACCTATTTTCCTCTTCCTCCAAAATGCGAACAAGACATCTCTGGTAAATGGGGAGTTTTTTTAATAAGCTCACACTCAGCATGTTTTTTTGCGCTCTCATATCCTCTGCCCTTTGAGCCTGAATGATCTATCATTTTCCGTAAATTCCCTGTACTTTTTTGGGACATATCAAAATTACCCCTTTAATACAACAACTGAAACAGTTTTTTTTACATACAAAATGTAGTTTATCATTTTATTTGTCTGCAGTGGTGCAATATTGGCCAAAGAATTGAAAATTTGAAAACTCAATCTTTAAAATCGTCTTTTCATGAAAACACGCAAGTTCAAGCAGAATGAGGCTTCAGGGAATATCTACTTGGTAGGTAAGCATTCACTGATACCTGTTTTATGTGTATATGTCTCTCTTACGACGAACATTTAACCAGAAATAATTTAAAGTGCTTGGCAATTCAATGACGGTCCTGTATGCAAGACAGTAGGGAAAAGTTTTTTTTACTAAATAGCTCCGCCTCCACCTCAATCCCCTTCTCCCCTGAATCAATCAATCAAACCCTTAATTCCCCCTGAATACCCTATATTCCTCTGGTTTATCCTATTCAACAGGTTTTATCTGTTAGAGGAAGAAGACTAAATCAGTAAGTACGAAACAGGGAGTCTTAATTTAAAGACAATGAGTTCGGTAGAGTGAGAATTTACGTTTAGAGAAACATATGGGTTTGTTTTCTGGAGGACAAACAAGGCAATAACAGGAAAAAAATCGTAATTCGAAATCAGGATATGGGGGTAAATAAGAAAGTGTTTTCGGAGGCAGCATAACTTGAAGCTCAGAACACGAAAAAAGGAGACGAGTCTCCGGTATGTGGGAGCGGATGCTGCGAACATTCCAGTAGAGGACAGACAGTGTGAAGAGATCAGCGGGTGATGATAGTATAGTTAGGATGACAGACAGCCTCTGGGGTTGAGGGGTTAGGAGTATCAGGGATGTGAGCCATGAGGTATAAGGGAGCGGCGGTGCTGAGTGTGTGATGACAACAGGAAAGTGAGCTATAGCAGATCCTGCCGCGGGATGGTTTCTGTGGAGATGCTGAACGCCACACTGTGTTTTGGTTATATTTTCGTCGTAAGAGAGACATATACACATAAAACAGGTACTCAGTGAATGCTTACCTACAGGTAGATATTTCCTGAAGCCTCATTCTGCTTGAACTTGCGTGTTTTCATGAAAAGACGATTTTTAAAGATTGAGTTTTCAAATATTCAATTCTTTAGCCAATATTTTCATCCACTGCAGACAAATAAAATGATAAACTACATTTTGTATTAAGAACTGTTTCAGTTGTTGTATTGAAGGGTAATTCTGATATGTCCCGAAAAAGTACAGGGAATTTACGTTAAATGATAATCATTCAGGCTCAAAGGGCAGAGGATATGAGATGCGCGAGAGACATCTGGCGGCTTAGCTTTGAAAACTCCCCATTTTATTTCTTGTGGGTTTTCAAAGTTGAATAATTGTGGCCCGTACCGAGAGTCATGACGGTAGGCGGTAGAACGACGAACGGCAGACCTTCGCTTACCATAAGACGGATAAAATACCCTGTAATGTTGGAACGAAGAGCAGGGACGCGGTTGGCGGTCAAGGTTGGAGACACGGGTATCCCCGTGTCTTCACTCAACCTTCGATGAATTTTTATTACATTCCTAATCTGGAGGGATTAAGAGATAGGTTAAAAATTTTCTTGCCAATATGTATTTCAGTATAATTATAAGATTATCAAGTATTACATATGCGGCAATAAGTGATTTTAGTGACAATAATGAAGGAGGTTCACGATAGCGAGGTGGGTAGCGGCTTGAGCCACCGCCATCATCAAGGTCGCTGCCAAAACCTGCCAGGACGTTTCTCGTACCGCACATATTCACATGAGCGGTAAGAGAAACTTCGTATACACGCCTCTACTGTTAATTAACTTCATTAAATATATATTTCACCAACTTCATAACCGATCGCAACGTTTCTGTTGATGTTTTTGATGAGTATAAGGGCAAATTCGCATTATACACTATTTTAGTCGTACTGCTGGCTACGCAGTTTGAAGCAGCACTGTTGCCACTTGATTGCCACAGGCGTGAGATCTCAACCAACCTCCACTGTCGACTCTCGGTAAAGAATTGAAGGTATGCCGCTCGTCGCTACCTAGCTGTTCGTCGCTCTACCGCCTTCAACTCTCGGTACGGGCCATTGTTACGCTCAGCCCTCACCCTCACGCCCGCGTAACCACTTACCTCCCTCCTGACGAAGGGCTCGGTAGAATTACCTGAGCGAGCAACGGTGTGCAACACGTAATCAAACACAAGGTGGATAGAGGACATTGATCACTCACTGTACAACTCTACATTTAATGACGGAGGTCACACAATACACGGACTCAACTCCTGAAGGTGGAAAGGGTGAACAAAGTACACACATAGTTACACGGTCTATTAATGGTTCTCTTAACACATCAATACACGAAGCTTCACTTGAGAGGCAACACAAAACACACGAAGGTACTGCTTAACGAACTCGAGGCCTCTTGAAGAAGATGGACCCTACAGGCGCGCGGCTGGTGTGCCCGCCGCTCTGCAGAAACCCTGCTTCTATCCCCGGCCCAGCCTGTTCTGCCCGCGGCCAAAGACGATACGTATACTAAAAAAAAGACTGGAAAGCTTCAAAATAAGGTGTAGTAAAGGCTTACTGGTTACTCTTTAGTTCTTTCGTCCACTAGATAAGGGCGTTAGCGTCAATTGAGCTATGACTATTCTAAAGACACGAAGTGTGAATTGTACAATGCAGATATGTAGATTAAGGAACATGTTTTACTACATTGCCTGGAAATCAACATATACGGATGAAGTCGTTGATGTTACAACACCATGTAGCCTAAAGGAAACCCAAACAGTCATTTGGAATTTCTTAATTTACGTAAAACAAATAGGAACAACAAAATCAGTGGATCTTTTTCAGATATGTCAAAATAGACACCAAGGAACTATATTGTGGGCAGAAATTAAATAAATTCCGTAATTAAACACTTTAGGTGGTGCCGTTGCAAAATCAGTAGTCAGTACCTCCTGTGCAATCATCTCGCGTGGTTGTTTACAATTTTACATCTTTGAATCAACTCGGACCAGGGGCGCCCACAGAGATACCTGTAGTGGACGCACATATTATATAGGGCCCACTGTTGATGGGTGTGGGTGGCGAGCGAAGCGAGCCTACTCAGCTGGGGGGTCCGGGGGGGGGGGGGGGGGGGGGCAATAGACTACCTTAGTGATCTTGATCTGCCATCTGGTGACCGTCTGGGAACTACACGCAGAGCTAGAATGTAGGGTCTGGGGGTGTCGGGCTCGACTTATTTTCTATTATTCCCTATCAAACCAGCTACAATTAAGTGTTGTCATGGTCAACATAGGCTTATGGAAAATGGAAATATACGAGTTTTACATTATTCATGGCGTTATAATGAGGATTGTTGGCAAAATAGAAGCATTCGATCACAAGTGTCCTACAACATTCTACTAAATACTGTAAAGGAATGCTTCAAGGCGGGTGCATGGGTTAATATTACCTTCTCTTTGCATACATGGAGGTAATATTAACCCATGTACCCGCCTTGAAGCATTCCTTTACAGTATTTAGTAGAATGTTGTAGGACACCTGTGATCGAATGCTTCTATTTTGCCAACAATCCTCATTATAACGCCATGAATAATGTAAAACTCGTATATTTCCATTTTGCATAAGCCTATGTTGACCATGACAACACTTAATTGTAGCTGGTTTGGTAGGGAATAATAAAAAATAAGTCGAGCCCGACACCCCAGACCCTACATTCTAGCTCCGCGTGTAGTTCCCAGACGGCCACCAGATGACAGATCGAGCTCACTAAGGTAGTCTATTACAGCCCCCCCTGATTTTTTTTGCAGTTTTGATCAATTTTAGGTGCATTTTGGGGCCTCATAGGGCCTTATAAGGGCCTCATAGGGGCCACTAGGAGGACCCTTACAGGGGCCCACATGCCTGGAGGCTTACAGCGGACGCACGTGCGTCCAGTGCGTCCGCCTGTGGGCGCCCCTGACTCGGACGTCCAGTCGTCCACTCTTTGAGCTACCGTGGTGGTGACAAGACGTGTATGCTCCTGCTCCTCCACCGAAATATTACCGCTACTACCGCTTCCCTGACCACGATACTACACTACGTTGTACTGTGTGCATACATATATGACACCAATTTCACTTAATATATCTAAAATTTTCCCTGAAATAATACAAAATAAAAGGCTAGCAATATCTGGAACCACTGAGGTAGTTTTTCGTCCACTGAATAGATGGCGCTCTAAACACAAGAATCGGGTGCTATCTGGCATCTTTCTGGCTACACTTATTTGTTATGTTGGATAGGAATATTTCCCGTCTTTCTTTAGTATACAGTCTTTGCCGCGGACATCACCGCCCGCTCCAGTCTCCCATTGTCTGCCCCGCCAGCTAACCAGCAAATCACGCAGCTGCATGGTCATGCGCGCCCCAATCAGAATCATCCCCACAAATGACGTCACCCTCCTTTGCGTGTAGCTACAGCAGCCACCCTCATTCATACAAAATTACAGATACTGCTTCACGCCACACAACCACCACAACGAACACACAGACATACACACGTGCCTCATTCCCTTCCACCCGCTACATGCATATATCGCCAAGCGGTAACATTATCCGCCTTCCTTAAAGATGGGCGACCCGCTGTTTCCTTAAATCCTATATCCTGTATTCTAAATCTTAAGAGTACATAAAAGAAAAACACAAAAAAAATATGGAAACCATAGTTGAAACATACAAAATTGAACTAGACTAACAAAAATCCTCAAATGAATGGCAGCTCGCCCATCATTAAACACACACACACAAATCCAACATTACCACCCAAAACCAATTACAGCTACTATTAAGTCCAATCATCGCCTTCACCCGCCGCCAACACAGCGCTGGAGGTCGCACCAAGCCGCCCTTCACTCTCGCCCGCGAGACCCACAAACAGGTGACGCCCCTGCACCTCTTCAGGCGTTACCAGCTACAGGGGACCCTCCTCATCCCTGGCTCGCCTCAAAGGTGACCACGGCTAAGAGTCGCTCTCCATTGGCCCCGTGGTTCTCCAAGGGCGCCACACAAACCCACCCCAGGGGACCCTCCTCTTCCCTGGGGTCGCCTCAGAGGTACCCGCGGCCAAGAGTCACTCTCCATTGGCCCACGGATCTCCCCTCTGCTCCAGCTGCTTCATCTCCGCGGCAACAAGGGCGCCACGACTTCCCGACCGACCATGCCCTCCTGACGAAGCGGCCGCCCAGCAAACACAAAGACGGAGGGCCTCCGGAGGCCCTCCGTATGTCTTACCGGCGGCCCGACGGAAGTGTACGGCGTAGGGCCGCTGGGAATTTGTCCAGAGGCTCACCGGCGGGCCGCTCCCAGCGGCCCGCCGTAGGGCATATGACCATTTGCCGCTGTTATATTAACTGATTGAGGAATATTTATGGTTATACTTTCTAAGTATATTGCAGATATAGTAATATTTTAAGGGGTGTTGCACAACCCATTAGCCGATTAATAGACTAATGGGCTGTTCAACACTTATGAAAACATTACTATATCTGCAATATACTTAGAAAGTATAACCATAAATATTCCTATGTCGTTATCCAGTAATACAGAAAAGATCATAATTGCTACGGACATTGTTTATTTCATAATAACAAAAACATTTTCGTTGTTGGGTTTTTCATGCTGGTGTACGTGGAACACTGTACAGCAATGTAGAAGGATATTGATTGTGACGAACCACATAACAACATCCACCCCTCGTGTGTTTTCCATGTAACTGATTTCACTCACTGAGTGACACTGAACATAACGCTGCCGAAGAATTCCTAGAAAAACGTGTCGTACTGCAATCATTTATATTATTCAAGTCTATTTCGATATAATGGAGCGAAAACATGTTATAACTAAGTTCTCATTATGTTATCGACTGTTTAAAGGGGGACAATTTAGGCCTTAAATTGTGGGTTTTTAACCCTTTGTAATGCTATCGTATGTTTGGCAGTTTAGTGCATTGATAGATGGGAAATAATTTCAAATAATATTCTATTCTAAATCATGATATTATCCATGTTAATTCTCCATCATCTACATATTCCTTATTAGGTGTACCGTTTGAGTACAATGTACAATTAATGTACAGAATTTCAAGGAATTGAATATTTATATGTGTAAACATTTTAAAACAACAGTTATATGTTTTATCTTGCTGTAGAAAATTACATCATAGGGAAAAAGCAGGGGGGGGGGAAACTTGAGGGCAATCCCCGGAGGCGCGCTGGTACTTTTTTGTAAGGGGGAAAATTTTCCCATTTCATATTTATATATTAACAAAAGTAATAAAACATAGTATCTCCAATATCGGTACCATCACTTTTTATTTCAAAATGTGTTGATAAAATGTTGGAAGTTTTTTGAAAAAAGGGGAAAATATGACCTTTATTACCCGTAATCTTTCCCCAAATAATTAAATAGTATTTTCAATACGGTACCATCACTATTTTTAAATCATATGTGTTGATAAAAATTTTTGGAAGTTTTTAAAAAGGGGGAAAATATGACCTTTTTTCTGTTACCCCCGTATTTTTGGCCGGGGTTTAATAAAAGGGGTTATTTTTATATAAAATTTTATTATGTAGCTACACTTTGGGCTAACTGAAAACCCTTTTTTTTCCAATTAAACTTTCAAAGGGAAACGTACTCCTTTATTTCTTTTAAACTTTTGGTGTTCCTAAATTAAGCGGGAAAATTTTTTGAAATAAATTTATAATAAATAAATTTTTATATTTACCCATAAAAACTTCTAAAACCCAATTTTTAATAGTTTGAACAGGCCTAAAAGGAGGGTCCCAAATTTTGGGAGATCTATGTTTTTTATTACTGTTTTTAAATATATAAAAATATAAAAAAATAAAATTTTTTAACCCAGCTAACCATCCCGGGCGGGCCGACGTGGCCCCGTAAGCGGGGGGAACGGCGGCCCCCCGGGGGAAAAATTTTAAAAACCTCCGTCGGGCCCTCCGAAGGCCCGTTTGGTGTTTTTCCCAGACGGGAAAATTTTACTATGTTGGGAAAATTAATGTACAAAATTTCAAAAATTGAATTTTTCCCTTGTGTAAAACATTTTAACAACATTTTATATGATTATCTTGCTGAGAAATTACATAGTATAGTGACAAGCAGCGGAAAACTTACGTCAATCCCCGGGGGCACGCTGGTACGTTTTGAAAGTGGGAAATATTCTTTTTCATATTATATATTTTAAACTCATTAATTTTCATAGAAATTTTAATTGGGTTTTACCATAAACTATTATTGGGCCTATTCCCAAAGCTTTTAAAAAAATTTTTTAAAAATTTTTTTTTATAAATTTTTATAGAAATTTCAAAAAATTTTTTCAGTTTATTTTCAAAATATTTCCAGCTTAATCAGGAACACACAGAGATACATAGAAATAAAGATGAGATACGTACTGGGAAAGGATTTTTAACAGGGAAAAAAGGGTTATCAGTTATCTATGTGGGCAGCTAGTTCATATAAAAATAATTTTGTTACCCTGAGCAAAAATTAAACGGGATAACACAAGGTCATTTTTTTCCCCTTTTTTTCAATAATTTCCCAAACCTATTACAACACATACCCAATACTCAAAACGTTACACCTAAAAAGGGAAATAGTGATAATGGAAAATTTAAAACATGGAAAATATATGATTTAGAATAAAATATTTTTAAAATCATTACCACCCTATCAATGCAAAAAAGGGCTGCCAGACGTACGATAGTCATTAAAAAGGGTTTAAAAACCCCAAAAAAGGGGCCCTAAATTTTCCCCCCCTTAACCCCCCGGGGATAACTAATGAAAAACTTATTTAAAACATTTTTTCCCCGCCCCCTTTCCCATTATATGGAAATAGACTGAATAAAAAAATAATTGAGAAACCGACATTTTTTTTTTTGGGAAATTCCCCTGGGCAGCTTTGTGTCCAGTGAGTGAAATCATTCAAATCAGTTATTTGGGGAAAACGCAAAAAGGGCGGGTGGATGTTTATGTTGTTCGCCGCAATAAATATCCTTCTACAAAAATAGTTCCGAGAATTACTAGTTCCGAGAAAGGTACATATTTTCCTGAGAGAGGTACATATTCCTGAGAGGGGTACTATTTCCCGGGAAAGGGGTACTATTTTTCCTGAAGAGGTAAAATTATTTCCTAGAAAAGGTACATATTTTTCCTGGAGGGGTTACTATTTCCCTGAGAAAGGTAAAAATAGTTCCTGAAAAAGGTACTTTTTTTTCCTGAGAGAGGGTACATATTTTTCCCGAAAGGTACAAAAAAGTTTCCGGGAGAGAGGTACATAGTTCCTGGGGGGGAACTATTTCCTGAGAGAGGTACTATTTTTCCTGAAGAGGTAGTAGTAGTTCCTGAGAGAGGTAAAATTTTTTCCCTAAAGGAGGTACAATTTCCCTTTGAAGAGGTATGTCCTATTTTCCGAGAGGGGTAAAATGTTCCTGAGAGAGGTACGTAGTTTCTGAAAAGGGGAAACTTATTTCCCTGAAGGGGTACATATTTCCTAAAGAGGTACATTTTCCCTAGAGAGGTAAAAAGTTCCTGAGAGGGGGACGTATTTCCCCTGAGAGAGGTACGTACATAGTTCCTGAGAGGGGGTTAAAAATATTTCCTAAAGGAGGAAACGAAATAGTTCCTGAGAGGGTACAAAAGTTCCTGAGAGAGGTACATATTTTCCTGAGAGAGGTAAAAATATTTCCTGAGAGAGGTACTTTTTTTTCCCTGGAGAGGTAATATGTTCCTGAGAGAGGTACGTATTTCCCTGAGAGAGGAAACAAGCTCCTGAAAAAGGTCCCTAGTTCCTGAGAGGGTACGTATTTCCTGGAAAGGAAAACGTAGTTCCTGAGAGGGGTACATAATTCCTGTTTAGAGGAAACGTATTCCTGAGAAAAGGTTTACATATTTCCCTTTAGAGAGGTACGTAGTTCCTGAGGAGGTCCCGAAAGTTCCTGAAAAGGGGTCTTAGTTCCTAAAGAGAAGGTACGTAGTTCCTGAAGAGGTACTTAATTCCTGAGAGAGGTACGTATTTCCTGAGAGAGGTACATATTTTCCTGAGAGGGGTACTTTTCCTGGAAGGTACTTAGTTCCTGCGAGAGGTACGTAGTTCCGGAGAGGTACATATTTTCCTGAGAGAGGTACTTTTTTCCTGAAAAGGGGTTACGTGTTCCTGAGAGAGGAAACGAAATTCCTGAGAGAGGTACAAAATTTCCCCTGAGAGGGGGTCTAGTTCCTGAAGAGGTACAAAACCCAGCAACCATCCCCGGCGGGCTGACGTAGGCCGTAGAGCGGCGAACGGCGGCCGCCGGCGGAAATTTTTTTAACCTCCGCCCAACCCCCTCCGAAGGCCCGGGTTTGGTATTTTTTTCAGACGGGATAATTTATTATGTTAAAAATTTAAATGTACAGAATTTCAAAAATTTTAAATTTTTTCTATGTGAAACCCCTTTTTGAAAAAACCAGTGATATAAATTATTTTTGCTGTATATTACATCAGTAGTGACAAGCACGGCAACATGACGTAAATCCCCCAAAGGGCCCCGGTACAAATTTGTAAGTGGGAAAATTCTTTTCCCAATATTATAATATTAACCAAAAATATACATGATCTCAATATGGGTACCATCCCCCTATTATTAGGCCTGCCCAAGCTTTAAAAAATTTTTTTTAAAAGCTTTTATAATATTTTTATGGGAAATTATCATATATCATTTTTTATTTTCAAATATTTTCCGTTTAAATCGGGAAACCCACCCAGAGAAAACATAGAAAAAAAGATGAGAAAACGTACTACATAGGAAGAGTTTAAAATGGAAAAAGGTTTTTTCATTTATTCTATCTAGGGTTTTAAACTAACAATTCTTTAAAAAAATTACATTTGTTTAAAAACCCACCAAAGTTTTAGGGAAAACCCCAAGGGTCATTTTTTTCCCTTATTTCAATAATTTTCCAACAAATTATCAACACATATCAAAAACTCAAGGGTACACCAAAATAAGGAATATGTAGATGATTGGAGTTAAAAATGGATAATATCATGATTTAGAATAGAATTTTAAAATTGAAAAAATTTCCCAGCTATTAAGGCACTAAACTGCCAGACTACAAAATACCCATTAAAAAGATTTAAAAAAACCCAAAAAGGGGCCAAAATTTCCCCCCTTAAAACCAGTCAATACCATAAGGAAATTTGTGTTCTTAGGGTTAAACTTAGTAAACCATTTTTTTTGGGCCCCTTTTTCTTATATCAAAAAAATAACTAAAATAAATAAAAAATTTTGCAGTAGGGGACATTTTTTTTGGGAAATTCCCCCCAAACCCCGCCCGTGTCAGAGACGTTTTTTCCGATTTGGGGGGTTTCCCCCAAAATTTTGGGGGGGTTTTTTCCCCCCCATTTGGGAGGAGAATTTTTGTTTTGGGGGGAGGGGGAAAAAATTTTTGGGGGGGTTGTTTTTTGATTGAATTTAAAGGCAAAAACTGCCATTTATGCTAGGGGTTTTGGGGGAGGTCGGGCCAGGGCAATCTTCGGTATTTTTTGAAATTTTCTCTTGTGTGACCTGGGTAAGGTGAGAATTTAAAGGTTGTGGAGGGGAAAGCAGGTGGACATGGGAGGGGGGGGGAGTAGGGCCGGGGGGGGAGTGGGGAGAGGAGGGGCGGTGGGGGATGAGAGACTGTGGGCGGCTCACTGGCCTAGGCTGTGGGGGCAAGGAGGGGGGGTCGAGGGGGGGGGTCAGTGGGGGAGGGAGACCCTGGGCAGACATTCCAGAGGGGGGGTTAAAGGGCAAAGGTTTTTTAGCTTAACAACTTCCTCTTTTTTTGTACAACCCCGGGAAATCGCGGGGATTTTTGGTTTCGAGATTTGGAAATGGCCTACGGTGTCCCCTATGGGCTTTTTGGGGGGCGATTAGCGGGGGGCGAGTACAATTACGTCCCCAGCCTCGCCCCGCGAATCACATAGTAAATTTTTCAAAAAGTTTTAGCCAATCACAAGGCTTCCACCTCCCCCAGCTGGTTTATAAAAAAATTTATCATCCACCCCAAAATTTCTTTCCCCCCCTTCTTCCTCCTCCTCCTCCCCACCCCCCTACCAGGGTTTTTCCCAAAATTCACTGGGGCGGGGGCCAATAGATTAAATCTTGGGCCCTTTGGAGGCGGCGGGGAGCAGCTATATATATATATAATATATATATTTTATATATAATATATATATATATATATATTATATATAGGAAAAGGACCTAAAGGGAAAAAATGTTTTTAAATAAACTACTATTTCAAACAATAACATACCGTTGCATATGGGGTTGCATCCAAAAATTGGGGTTTTCATATCCCTCTATTGGGAGGAGGGACAGTTGGGTAGACACCCCCTCACTTCTTCTTCAACCCAGCAATTTTTTCCTTTTTTTTTAGTTTTTTTTATTTTTGAGGGCTGAAATCCCAGTTTCCCCACAGATATGGGGGTTTTTAAATTGCAAAAAGTAATTTTTTGGGCCCTTTTGGATATTTTGTGGGGTGTTCCCCTTTTTCCCTTTGAATCAGAAGCTTTCTAATGTCATTCCAGATATTCAGTTTTTTGTGGGCGGTCAAATTTCCCGGGTTTTTGATTGTTCCTCTTCTTCAAGGATGCTAAAATTGTGGCTTGCCCCAAGGGATCGTGAATGAAGGATTTCTTAGCCAGTCATAACTTTCAACAGATATATTTGGGAAATATTTTTCCATGTTCCTTCCTAGGCTTTTTAAAGGGGCTGGCTTTAAAGAGTGGAAAAATGTCTAGCTTCAACAGTCTTTTTTAAACAGTCTCCCTTTCCCTTTACTCACCTTTTCAAATTTCCCGAGCCTTTTTTTTTTCCCACCAAAGGGTTTCATTTTGGGGCAGAAGGGTGTTAAACCCTTTTTCAATTTTTTTCTCCTTGCAAAACTTGCATTAACCTTGGGTTTAGGGTGTTCAAATATGTTTTGGGCCCAAATAGCATAAAATTTGCACCCAAATTTTATCAGCAATTAATTTTCCCGAAAATTTAGTTTTCCCCCCTCAAGGGGAAAAAAAAGGGCATTTCCCCC
This sequence comes from Chionoecetes opilio, assembly GCA_016584305.1. Taxonomy (NCBI): domain Eukaryota; kingdom Metazoa; phylum Arthropoda; class Malacostraca; order Decapoda; family Majidae; genus Chionoecetes; species Chionoecetes opilio. The sequence goes on from JACEEZ010003813.1 coordinate 32,137, forward strand.
TCTCATTCATGCACCCGGGATAAAACTTTTTCCTCCTTTTATCCCCCGACTTTTTGTGGGGGAGGAAAAAGACCTTCGTGGGGGAGATCCCATTTTTTTCACAAAAACATGGAAAATGGGCTTGACTGCTTTGGTCTGCCCTTTTTAAAAAAGTTTTAACCATTTTTTTCACAACTTTTATCAGGAACAAAAAATTTAAATTTTTGTCCGAGGGGTTTTTTCAAAAAAGCTTCACGGTGCAAGAAACAAAGGGTAGTAATCAAAACTGAGTTCTCCTTCTTGATAAGGGCACAAAACCTTTTAAACCCATCCCACCATGGATTGGGGCAGCCATCTGGGGCACATTCCTACACATAAATTTTCCCTGACCCGCCTTTTTCCCCTTTTAAGTATTCTGTTTAATGTAGAAAATATCTCCTGTCCTTGGGTTTTTTCACCAGTTTTTTTGGGAGCATAAGAAATGTTCATTATTTTGTTTTTCAGCAACATAACGGATGAACACTAGTACTGGGTTTTTTCCCCCCCAAAGTCTGTTGATTTTATTTCCCCTTGTAAAGCATACATTTTTCCTTTTAAAGAGTTCCCCACACCTTTTTTTTTTAATATCAAAACGAAAATGTCCTTTTATTCGTCTACCCAAACGTGTTTGGGGGGCTAAAGGGGGAAATTTTTTTTATTCCTTTTCACCTATCCCCAAACAATGGGTTTTTTTTTACCCACAAACACAGCAAGCTGGAAGGAAGTATGACCTTTTGCAATTTAAAGGGGGTTTCATTTTTTTTTTGGCTTTTAAAGCTCTGCCCCTAAATAGCTTGCTTTCTGTGCCTTTTCCCGGGCCCCCTTCATCTTCTCCTCAAACCCAAACCTTTTTTTGTTTTTATCTTTCAAGAGTCTTTTTTAAAATAATCTTAGGCTTCTGGAAAAGGTGACTATGTTTTGGTTTTTAAATTTCTCTTTCATTTTTTATAAGATTCCCTAGATTCATTTTATAGCTAAATGCCCCAAACAACACATTTTGGCTTTTTGGGCCCTTTTCATCATCACAGCAAAATGAATCCAAGTCCCCAAGGGTAAATGTCCCTTTATCAGGGGAAATGACTTACGCGGTTACTTTTGCTGGGACGGGGTCGTCGTTTTTTACCAGCTCAGACCTGGATGAAAAAAACTCACTTTCATCTGTCCTTTCTTTGGCCCCCCCTCCCACCTGCACGATACGGTCACTTTCAACGTCCTTCCCCTTTTCCAGCACGGACCTGTACACTATGCCATTTTAAAATTTTCACTTCACTTTTTTCACTTCCCACACCCCCCCGGGGGCTGGGCGAGAGGACTCACTTTCAACATTTTTTACTGTTACTTTTTGCCCTTTGGGGCCTTTGACACATTTACGTTTTTATTCCCTTATCAACTGCGCTTCACCGCTAATTTTCCTTCAGTAAACTTTTGCTTTTTTAAAGAGGTACTTTATCCATTTTTTAAGCTTGGACCTCATAAAAACCCCAACATTTATACTTCGAGGCTCACGGTACACGACCACGGAGGTGCCTTTCCCAACCCCTCTGCCTACCCGGGGTTGCAAAAATTTTCCAAAATTTTTTTTTCGATCGGGGGGTTTACGTAATCAGTCAAACAGTCAACTTTGGGAAAAAAGTTTTTTGATATCCCTTATGCATCAGTTTCTAAATTTATCATCCTTTTTCCTTTTATTTTTTCCCCTAAAAAAAATTCACATGAACGCGTGATAAAAAAGTAAGGTGGTTTAAATCAATAAAACCCCGCCCGGGTGCGGCTTTAGACTGGACAAAAAAACCCTGTACGTTTCTCGTTCAACACGTATTGTGGGAAGCGGGAAGTATTTTTTTAAAGCATGTAACTTTTTATTTATTCTCTATTTTTTTTCTTTATCCATCCCACCCAAGTCTTATAATATTAATTTAAAAAGGGCCTTGCATCTACCTGCCCAGTTTTCATATTAACCCCATTCCTTTACGATTTTCCCTCTTCAATATAAAAAACAAAAACCCGCGACCTCAAAGCGCAAAAAAACCCATTTCTATAAAAATTACCCCGGGGCACCTAGGGGATTCCCACGGCGCACAGTTTTTTCGAATCATTGTCCCAGCTTCTCCTTCTCCTTCTCCTCCTCCTCTTCCTTCCCCCCTAACCTTTTTCTTATTGAGTTTTGGGAGTAGTAGAAACGTAATAAGCCGTGTTTTTTTTCGTCCCCCCGCACCGTCCTTTGGGGGTTTAAAGAAGACCACTCTAATAAACTTGCTGAGGGTGTTTTATTATATCTGCTTTGTGATATTGTTTGGGGAATGTTTTAGACTGATTATTATTTTTTCCCGGGGCCCCTACCAAGCTTTTTGGGGTTTTTTTGTCGCAGAAACCAATCCATTTTTAAAGGGGAGAAAAAAATGTCTTCGTACCAAAAACGATGCTTGGACGACAAAAACACGGCCCTTTGTATAGTTGCATAAAAAAAAGTAGTGGTATTTGTAGTAGTAGTAGTGGTGATGAAGGGGTTAATTAGGTGGGGAAGAAAGGGGAAAAATAAAGAGGGGAAAGGAAGGATGAGGGGGCAAAAACGACTATAGTAAATATTCCCGCAGTAAAAGTAGTGGTGGTATGGTAGTGGGGGTGGTAGTATTTGTAGTATAGTAGTAATAGTAAATAGTAGTAGTAGTATAGTTTGTATTGGGGTGAAGGAGGAAAGGGAAATTTGGTAGAGGAAGGGGGGAAGAATAAAGGGGAAGAAAGGGAAAGGGTGAGGAGGGAAAAAAACCGTCTATCGGGGGAGCCGGGTGGTGGGGTCATGGGGAGATTCCAAACCCTTCGCCACTCGGCCCAAACACCCCCTAACAAACTCATCAAGAGGGGGATGGCATTTTAATATGGCCCCCCCAATTTTTATTTGTATACTTGCCCCCGTTTTATTCCCTTTGGGCAGAAAACAATATATATACTCAAATTTAAAAATATTTTTTTTTTGTATATTTGGGGCTCTAAAAAACTTTCCTGGAGGCAAATTGCCTGTTTTTGACAGCTCAAAGTCCTTTAATACGTCCCCAATCTGCCCCAGAATGGGCCAAAAAATTTTTCCCAAAACAGGGTGTTTGAAGTCGCTAGGTGTGAAGACCGGAAGTTAGCCTCTCTGAATGTAGCCCCTGGTTAGCCTGGCCACGAACCTCATCGTCTCTTACCATGGCAGTAAAGAGGGATATTGGGGCACCACGCAAACCTACTTCTTACAACAACAACATCACGGCTACCATGAACGAGGTGAGAGGAGAGAGAGAGACGAGAGAGAGGGATGAGGAGAGTAGAGAGAGAGAGAGAGACGAGAGAGAGAGAGAGAGAGAGGAGAGAGAGAGAGAGAAGAGAGAGAGAGAGAGAGAGAGAGAGAGAGAGAGAGCGAGACGAGAGCGAGTAGAGAGAGACGAGAGAGAGAGAGAGGAGGAGAGAGAGAGACGGAAGAGAGAGAGAGAGAGAGAGAGATGACGACGAGGACGAGAGAGGGGAGAGAGACGAGGAGAGAGATGAGAGAGATAGAGAGAGAGAGAGAGAGAGAGAGAGACGAGAAGAGAATGAGAGAGAGAGAGAGAGAGAGAGAGAGAGGAAGAGAGTAGATGAGAGAGAGAGAGAGGCGAGAGAGCAGAGAGAGAGAGACGAGAGAGAGAGAGAGAGAGAGAGATATATATCTATATATATATATATATTATATATATGAGACTTCGATCCAATTTTCCTGGCCACTTGGGACATTTGAATTTTATGTAAACAATCTGCCTCCGGCTCTCTCTTTATTTATGATGATACCCTATTAAGATTATTCACACTCCTTCCGTCCCTCACGTATTCTGTTCCTGTCTGTCCGTTCCCCTTAATAAACACTTCTAATCATCCCATTTTAGTTGGAGTATGCTGCTATCGTGAATGCTTGGTGGGGCGAGGCTTTTGTTGCCTGCCGTTTCTTGAGGTTGGAGTATCAGCTCCAATACATCCCGGCTCGTGGTGTTATCTGGATTATACACGTCACCACTCGGCCTTCCAACAATACTCATACCATATTCTATCTTTAATCTTCCGACTTTTCATTGCCCAATACATCCTACCTTCGCCTCCTCCTCAATTCTCTGTTCGTTTCATCTCCCCATCATCCACGTCATCTAACACCTCCTCCTAATGCCTCGCCTCTATCTCCCTACCCTCTGCGTCACCTTCTCCTTCACTACCGTTTGACCGCATCACGGTGACACTGCTTGCTGGTGATGGGGTCTGCAACCTGGTGGTGATGTGATGAGTGCATGATGATGATGATGGTTCAAAACTGTAAGCCAGAGATAAAGACTGATATTTGAAAAGGGGACCACTGAACTATAACAACAGTAAAACGCATGCACTGAGTAATGTTAGACTATAAACAACAACCTATCCCCAATACATAAAGAAATAAAGGAACACTTGTAATATATTAGTATTTGGTAAACGAGACAATTATTAAGTAAGAGAAACACAACCCACTCTAAACCCATTTTTACAAAGCCCAAAGAAAATGGTCTTACGTACTTCCCTCTTGTCTTCCCTCGACGCAGTCACGCCACGCCTGTGTTCTCTCCGTCCTGCCTGCCACGCGCCGCTGCAGGGGTACTCTGGAGAAGACCTGCGCCAGGGAGAGGAAAAATGCGATGTAATAAAAGGAGTTTGCAGATGTGATAACCAAGGTGGGCACAACCAAAAAAAAAAAAAAAAAACGTTAATCCGTTAATTGTTAATAACGACGTTAACATTTTCGTTAACGATTTAACTTTTAAGTTAACTTTGGAAATTAATTATCGGCTAATGTAACTTCCGTTACATTTAACTTCATTAAACCAAGTCCGCTACCCAAAAAATTAAAACTTTAACTAAGTTTAAAACTATAAAATCTGCAGTTTCTTTATTCTAAAGCAAAAAAAAACAGAGTTTTTGGGTTTAATGCCCTTAAAACCCCCTTAAAGGTTGATTTATAGTTTTGTCACTTTTCAAAGGTGTTTTTTGGGTTGGGTTTGTAGCAAAAAAAAACTGATTTTTTTTTCTAGAATAACAATTAACGGTAACGGGTATTGATAATTCTGTGACTATTTTTAAAAGATAACTGATTAACGGTTATCGAAGTTAATATTTTGGAAAGGATTAACGGTTAAACCGAATTAACTTTTTGATTAACGGCGCCACACCACTGGTGATAACTAGCCAAGCCTGATTCACCCCCCCCCCCGCCAAACATAGCCTTTTAAACACTGTCTTATACCTCTATTTCTTCTGTGGGGCCCAATAGCCATGATCTCGCTCCAATAACCAAGTTTTAAAGTAACCCACCATCTATCACAGCCACGGTGGGATGTTTCTGCGGCGGGTCGTGGCCAGCGTTCCAAAAGCATTTGGTGGCGCCCAGACGGAAGCTCGAATCACGCGAACGGAGACCCAGGATGGTGGTGGTGGTGCTGGTGATCACGGTGGTGTTCGTGCTCTCCTGGTCACCGATAGACGGAGTAATAAACGAGTGTTTTGATAGGGCCGTGTTCCTGCTGAAAATTATTCCTCCGTCCTCACCATGACCTACCATAGGTACTGTTCTTCCCAATTCCAAATTTAAGATTCTTTTCCTTATTTTACCTTTAGTCAATAGTAACTTTAGTAACAAGTCCTATTAGTTTAGTCAGCAATAATATCGTCAACTCCTGGGTTCATTCCGCTAAGCAAATCTATTTCCTTTTAGGTGCGACTTTTCCTGAACCAGCTGTGGCCTCACCGACCACAAAAAGAAGACCATTCAAAGGACCTGCGGACCTGTAAGGTTCTCATCCAATCAACCAAATTGTAGATCCATGGGCGTAAATCATTAGCAAGGAAGGTGCGTATGTGTTAAAACCAATTTTTTTCAGTTAAACCCTTCACGCCCAGATCTTCTTTGCTATAAAAAATCTGTGTTTGTCAGCATACAACTACAAAAAAAGTGATGAATATACCAAATTCGTTAGTGGGACAAGGACACTAAGCAGGTCAATCTATAAAATATGCTTATGTTAATTAAAATTGTTATGGTGGTTTATATTACATGAAAATGACGTTATGGGTCTCAAGGGTAATAAGATCTTTTTGATAGAATTAAAAACATAAGAACATAAGAAATAAGGAATTCTACAAGAGGCGTGAGGACAGTGAATTACATCTGTTTAATGTTTTTGGTCCCTTTCAATTCCCCTGTCTCTCTTAATAACCCCTTCAATGCATGGTTCCTCCCTCCCCCAGGTGTTTCAGACCCAGCGGCCCCGCCCTCAGGTGGGTGAGTTCCTCGGTCCTGGTTTCCCTCATGACGGGGGGGTACAGAAGTAGGCGATTGGCCGGCAGGTGATGACACCCAAGACCCTTCTCACTACAGCTGTGATTAATCAATGCTGTAACCTCATTTACTTTTTTTTACACGTGATTAATGGGAAGAGCGCCACTTACTAAAAACTAAAAATAAGTAATATGGTCTTTCATACTATTACTGGTCACACATTAATATGTGTTTCTATGTAATATTGTTCAGCCTCACAATTCATGTTGTAACCTCATTTACTTTTATTTTAGCACGTGATAAATGGAGAGGCACACTTTACTAAAAATGAGCTGAAGATAGTCATTAATATATTACTGGCCAACTAAAAATGAGTTATATAGTCTTAATATATTAACTGGCAACTAAAAATGAGTTATATAGTCATTAATATATACTGGCCAACTAAAAATGAGTTAATTTTTTTTTTTACATCACAAAGGAGTGGCCAAGGGCAAACGAAAATAAAGAAGTAAAGTAAAGAGCCCGCTGATTGGCGGTCCCTATAAAGAAGAAGGAGAATATAAAAAAGGGGGGTGGGACAATCAGTGCGGAGTTGTCTTGTCTTTTAAAGGTCTAATATGGCTTTAATATATAAAACTGGCCCCATTAATACTTGTTTCATAAAATTTTGTTCAGCTATATTGAATGGGTGCTTGGCGTCGTTAAATTTATAGAGCAAACATTATACAAAACACCAAATCACCACTAAATGGAATAACATTATGCGCAATTTTTTCTTCATGGGCATCGAAGCACCCTGAAAGTACTACATGGGATATGGTTAAAATTACACGGGAAGATACGAACACTCTGCTGCAACACTGGTAATTGTTCCGTATAAGATTAGTTATGGCTCACCACAGTGCAATATAAATACAGGCAGGGAGAGCGGGGCAGGTATGCATATCGAGGGAGGTGAATCTTGCCTCTAAACTCGAATGAACTTTTTTTATTATCATATTGTTGTAGTTGAGTGGTATTTAGTTTATAGTAGTAGTAGTATTAGTCTTAGTAGTAGTAGTAGTAGTAGTAGTAGTAGTAGTAGTAGTAGTGAGTAGTAGTGTAGTAGTAGTAGTAGTAGTATTAAGACGATGTACGGTGATAACATGCGAGTTAGAGGCAATGAGAACCTACCTCGACTGCAACCCTGCCCCACGCTCTCCCTACCTTACTGATTTACTGGCTCCCTTGGTTTCAGAGCTTTGATGGATGGATCATTTTGCAAATTACGTGTGTAGAGCAAAATTTATTGATGATAATACAAACAAATATTATTTGAATTTCTAAGCATGTATTGATAAGAAGTATATTCCTTAACAAAATGTAACGATAAATCAAATGTAGACCTAAAAAGTAGTTCAAAACATATGAATGCATTTGCAATACACATAAAAAAAATGTTTGCAAAAGAAATAAGTTTCAAAATACTAAAGCCATCTTTACAGTAGTAGTAATGTTAACATTTATATGGTACACTATAAAAAAGTAAAAGTAGTAGAAAAAAGGTAAAAGAGTAGTTGGTCAAAATGGCTAAGAAAGTTAAAACTACTACTGCAAACTGGCACAGTGACGGGTGAGCATTGCTCCCTATATAGGAGAGACTGTTGTCGGGCGAGCTTAAAAATTTTTTTTTCAGAGGCTCCCACCGTCACGGCACCAGTTTGAAACAGTTTAACTTTCATTTAGCCATTTTGACCACCTAATCTTCCTTATGGTACGTGCGATACATACCACAGGAAGCGGAAAGTATAAGATTTTGAAACAGTTCTTGGAAAATTGAATTATGACCCAAAACTTATGAGTTAGAGCGAGGTGAAGCAAATAAGCAAGAATTAATGTTTATACCTCTTTACTTTCTTCATTATCTTACTATTAGTGTAGTCTTCCCCTGTAATTTTTTTCTGCTCATGATATACAACAATGTTATTATGAAACAGATGGTAGGGCTCAGCTTCATAAATATTATCTGGTAGCTCTGGTTATATCGGGTTAGGAGTACATTTCAATGCACTGAAAACCTAAAAGTTTGCCTATCTTGTTGATTAGTCAGTCATGACTTTATTTTTACCCTATTGAGTGTATGAATGGTGTTGTTGTTGAACAAATCACTGCATGATTTACTGAGCAACAAAATAGGTCTCTTGTGCTAAGAGATGAGTAAAGCCAAGAAATGAATATTTTTCGGAGCAACGCAAGGGTTTTGGGTTGCGGCGACGGCAAGTACCATCCCACCATCGCCACCCAGCCGAAGTTCTATCATGCCAATCAGGACGTCCTTACAAACTCGGCTCGTACTAGGCAGCGAGCAGCTCCCAAGAATTCCACACAGCTTAAGGGGAATAGGACTATAGCCGCACAAGCAGCCACTCCGGGCGGAGTTTGGGCCTAGCTCTGCGGAGGGCTATTGGTAGGCCAAAGGCCCACCAAACACAGACACTCCATGATAGCCCCTGTTAGCTTTCTAAATCATGGATTGATGTATTAACGCCAACCACATTCACATCACCCCCAAACCATTCATCACCCTTACCCATCACCCCCCCACCCATTCACCTCACCCATTAACCCATCACCCCCACCCATTCACTCACCCCAGTACCATCACCCACACACCCATTCACTACCAATTTCAATCACACCCAATCTATTCCCTCAACATATCACCCATCACCCCCCACCCCATTCACTCACCATCACACCTCACACCCATTTACCCATCACCCCACCCATTCACTCAACCATTACCCATCAACATACATCAAGGTTTGACCGCAATTTCGCAAACCCACTTTTTTTTCACAATCTCGCTAATAGGCGCATAATTTTTTTTTTTTTAAGAGAAGGATCATCTTCATAAGTGGGCTTAAAACCTTTCCCTGTCGAGCGGGTTCCAAAAATGTGCTAATATGAACGAGGGATTGGGGGGGGGGGGGGCACCACTGGGGGCGGCACCTATCGCGGACACAGACAGACAGACAGACAGACAGACAGACAGACAGACAGACAGACACACACACACACTTTTGCTTATATTATTATAGAAATGTTTTCTTACAAATGGAGTTTTCTGAAGCCCATGGATTAGCACTTAACACAGAGCACATTAATCAAAATACATTGAAAACAATTGGCAAAACTAACATTTAAGCATCCTATGAATAAATTAAATTGTAACTTAGACCTTACACAAAATTGAGAAATTGACAATAATATAAAAGTAATGTGTAGTAAAGCTAGTAAATTTTGTTTGACCTTGATTGTCCAGTCACTAACAAAAAACAACATTGATTTCAAGATCCCCAAGTAGTCATAAGGTCCTATATAACAGCATAGTTTGACTTAGGGTATTAATTCAACAGACCACTAACCCACTTCCTATACAGCACTCATGTCCCTTAAGTACCACTCAAAGCCTGAATTTAACCAAGAAAAAAAATATGAATTCAAGAAATAAAGGTAAGAAGGGTAAGAAATGTCCCTGTAACCCTGTGTTCTTTTGCAGGTGAGAGCAGGACACCCCTTAATGGGACCCTTGTGATGGCAGTGACAAATGTTGGGGAGGAGAGACAGGCACCCCTTCTACCCACCACTCCCTCTTCTATCACCACCCTCACTACCCTGCCAAGTCCTCAAGTCTCAGGGAACATGGTGGGCAGTCCTGCTTCGCGTCCTCCCTCGGAACTAATGGACGATGGAATGACAAGCTTCGCCATTAAGAGATTCTGAGAACAAAGCGACTGAGTGTTCTCCTGTAACTTTCTCTCGTTTTTTAATACTGATGGTGAATGGGCATTGAAGAAGTTGAGGCATCGGATAGAGATAGTTGGAAGTGTATTATCGGCCGTCTAACCTCATAAAATATTACGGGAAAAACTGACTAAACAGAAAGACAGGAACTACCTCGCGTAGGTCTCACGGCCTCTTGTAGCTTCCTTACTTTAGTTATGTTAGAAGAAGAAGAAAGAATTGGTGAAAGATACTTTTCAAACCAATGCACCTGAATGCGCGTCCAAGAGAGCAACAGAGTGGCTCACATTGTGCTTCAATACATCAGTCCTTGGACACACCATGAAGTTTAAGTATAACTCAAGATGTACGTACTCTTAAGCAAAGCGGCAAAATAGGGTTTGTACAAAATAATCCGTGTGTGAACAGGCCGCTGCGAGGAGTTGACCCTTATATATCTTGACTGAATTCTGCACAGTGAAGAAACAGAAAGAGAGAGAGAATAATAGTAAAAGGACTGCAGTGTGCAGTGATGAGATGCATGGACAGGAGGAAGTGACTATGAATAACCCTACCACTGGGGTTTACAATAATAATCATAATATAAACTAGACTAGACATATACTGCCCCACTGCGCTCTCTCTCTCGCTACTCTCTTCTCTCTCGCCACTCTCTCTCTCTCTCTCTATCTCCCTTCTCTCTCATCTCTCTCTCTCTCTCTCTCTCTGATACAAATAAAGAGCATAGGCATTCGGCATAGTAATGGCCTCACCAATGCTAACTCAAATGATGAGGGGCAGCTACATGGACAATACAGACGCAACACAAATGCCTTGCTTATGTGGCAATGTGGTGTGTCATGAAATGTTCTACACATCCTTCCTTTGTCATATCATTGCTCGGTTGGGAGTGTGGGCAGTTGCACTTTACAACAAACATTTTATAATTCTAATGGAGTATTTAGTTAAAGTCTGTTTCAATTCATATACAGGAATTGGAATCTCAGAAGACGTCACTGTTACGCAGACCCCCCCCAAAAGGCTGTCCATGTCATCTCACATCATGTAGCATAGGTTATCTGGGTGTACTTCACTACCCAAATATTGTTCAGAAATTTTGAATAGTGGGTAGATAATTGAATAAATAAATAGTTAGGTATTAAGAAACATTACAAAATAGGTTAGCCACACTTCTATAAATCATATTTCCTCTCGCTACACATACTGTCATAAGCATACAAGCAGGTAGCTACTGTTTACTCAGCCATATGTTACTTAAATAAGAATTTGGACTCACATAAAGAACTTATTTGGACGTACCTATATTCAATAATGAAGGGTTGGCACAGTTCGAGGACGGCGGAGGGTAGCAGAGTGGTTAGCGTTCTCACTCCGAGTTGCGTTCTAGCAGTGACCCCGAGTTCGATCCTCGATGAGAACCAAAAATCTTGTACCTGCACCGTCGAGTGGCATAAGAAACACCCACATGCCCTGCCCCCCCCATCAACTTACCTTCAATTCGAGTGTCCCCTCGGAGGAGCACGGGGCGGCATGAGACCTCTAATCACAGGCGTTCACTATAAAAAGACTGCTGCGCCCACCACGGGTGGAAGCGAACCATCACAGCCCTCGAGTGAGCCTCAGGTCTACCATCCCAGCCTGGAGGTCACTGCCTTACAGGAGTTAGAGGCAAAGATATTAAAAAATAATAATAAGAAATAAATAAAAAAATTCAGTAGTTTGACCTATACTATACCATCTCCTGAACTTCTCTGCATTATTCAAAAAACTAAGTAATACCTATGTAAACATGCGTGAGTGTAGCAGCTGGACGCCTAGCTTACGAATCACGCTGGCCTAGGGGTCAAATTACATGTTCAGGGCAGTCAGCACGCAGCCACCCATCGGTTCATCCTTCTTTCAGGTTTGGTGACAAATGGGTACCTGGGGAAGGTAACCCGGATGTCACACACTAGCCGGAGCCGTAGAGGGTTCTCACCAACCACAGGCTCAAAGGCGATTTGATTGCAATTATTGGAATTTAGATGTAAATGAATACTCTGCTTTTTCTTGCACACTCAAGCCTGCCTCAGCCAGACATACATGAAAATTAGTCAATGCAGCCAGAATTGTTTAAGCTCTTTGGTAGGTGGTGGTTCGTTAGCCATGGTAGGTAATCCACTAGGCCCTCAGGTCGAAAAATAGGGTTGTCTGTCAGGAAGAGCGATCCAGGGCGTAGAACTCGTGCCACAAATTTAAATGATGAAACGGACAAGAGAATTGGAAAATATTCTATCAACCGTCTAATTCATTACGACATTATGGGGAAAATTGACGTTAAACAGAAAGAAGTAGAAAAGTCTAGAAAGAAATATATACCGTACAAACCTTATGGCTGGAAGGATTGACATTTCATCCTCATCTAAGAGTTGTTTTTCTGGCGATGAGATGCGCTCATGGTCTGACTCGCACAGGTGATTATTGGACCAGGAAATTTGTGGATCAAAAGCTCTGAGTCATTGGAGAAGCGCAACTCTCATCACCATCCACTGGCTGCATCATCATTGAAGTCTGCCACCACGTCTCTATGATCACAGGGGAAGGCATTATTGGAGACAGGACATCCCTAGTTTGGTGCTGTTGGTTGCGATAATACGATCTTCTGTGCGTCTAACTTATATTGCCCAGGTTGGGTGATTCCTAATTCTATTGCAGACGATCTGATTGTGTGGCAGCCAGAGAGACACTGTCAGGAGTGCCCCGCCCGTGTTAACCGGTTGGCCAGAGCCGCTGGGTTGTGACTCAGTTCAAAGCGGAGGACATCGTGATCTGTGAGGGGAACATAAGAACATAAGAAAATAAGGTAAGCTACAAGAGGCCGCGACCGCGAGGCACCTACACGAGGTAGTCTGTTACTTAACTCTACCTACATCCACCTCTTCTTCCCATCCAGAATTTATCAGACTCCTTTTAAAGACCCCTATAGGCTTCCGGTGGAGGTGGTGGAAGGCTAAAGGGTCATGGCTGAGGCAGTGGTAATCAAGGTGCTTGTCAGAGGAAGCCAAGTGGGCTGTGAAGGTATGATACAGCTAGCAAATGATAGTAAAGTGGAGTATAACAGTAGTAGTGGTAGTTGTTGTTATTGTAGTGGTAGTAGTTATGCACAGCCATAAGTAGCATGTAATGCATACTGCACAACAATAATTAGTAGTACACAGTATTAATAACAGATATAACAAGCAAGCCATACAGGAATTAGTATATAGCAGTAGTAGCAGTAGTAGTAACAGTGTAACAAGATTATCACTTGCAACAGTAGAAGCAGCAGTTAGCAGATATGGCATTGCAGCAGCACCAGCAGGTCAGCCAAGGTGAGATCAGCAGCACCAGCAGGTCAGCAATGGTGAGATCAGCAGCACAGCAGGTTCAGCCAAGGTGAAGATCAGCAGCAGCAGCAGTCAGCCAAGGTGTTGAGATCAGTAGCAACCAGAGGTAAGCCAAGGTGAGATCATCAGCACCAGCAGGTCAGCAATGGTGAGATCAGCAGCACCAGCAGGTCAGCAATGGTGAGATCAGCAGCAGCAGCAGGTCAGCAAGGGTGAGATCAGCAGCAGCAGCAGGTCAACAAAGGTGAGATCAGCAGCCGTCACTATGTACTGTTTGTCGCCTCTCACCTCACAGGGCACCCGGCCACTCAGGGGAAGCACCAGCTTGGCCAGGCGCTTTGGTGTGATGTGGTTGGGTGGGTGCTGAATCGTGGCCGGTGCAGTGTTCAGGGCCACCTGCCACTGGTTTCTTGATGCTGGTAAACTCGGCGCTCAGAGTCCTTGGGTATGATGAACAGGACGGGGATTTTATCATTCATGCGGGATTTTGTCCAGTGGATTGGATTCTGTGGTGGGAAGGGAAAAATTGATGTTAAACAGGAAGAAGAAGAAGAAGAAGGAGAAGGAGAAGGAGAAGGAGAAGGAGAAGAAGAAGAAGAAGAAGGAGAAGGAGAAGGAGAAGGAGAAGGAGAAGGAGAAGGAGAAGAAGAAGAAGAAGAAGAAAAGGAAGGGTATACTGTTGGCTGTGGTGATTGTGGTGGTAATAGTGGTGGTGGTGACTCACCTGTAGCCTGATAAACATAGAATTATTATGTTAAACAATCCTATGTGGAAGTTCATATCCCTTCTTAATATCTAGGCATAAAGCTCCAAGAAAATAAGATAATATTTCATGGCTGTATTATGTCCTTAATTATAATTGGTCTTAAATACAAAAAATGAAAAAACATAATAAATAACTAATATAGAAAGATAACACATTACTATTAGAACTGAATGAAACGTAAAAAAAAATATCACGAGCATATACAGACCTTTTTTTTTTTTTTTTTTTGAAAAAGACTTAAGTCATAGGAGAGTGGGAAAACTAGAAACAGGGGAAGAGAGTCCAGAGTTTACCAGTGAAAGGATGAAAGAGTAAAGATACTGATTAACTCTTGCATTAGGGAAGATGGACAGAATAGGGATGAGAATGAGTAGAAAGTCTGGTGCAGCGAGGACGCGGGAGTGGGGGAGGCAGGCAGTAGCAAGTTCAGAAGAGCACGTGAGCATGAAAATAACAGTTAGAAGAGAGCAAGAGAGATGCATGAGACCTAATGCACAGAACCGAGGCAAGTGGCCGGAAATACGAACATAAGAAAACAAGGAAGTACAAGAGGCTGCGAGACCTACACGTGGCAGTTCCATTAAATTAATATTAGCCCGGGCCTTCTCCTCTCACCTCATTTGCCATTTATCCTGCCATCAATGGGGGAGACAAACACGTCTTCATCAGGAAATCTTCGGCTAAAAGCTTCACAAACTTTTAAGGTGCCCTGGCTCTCCGGTGGATAGACCAGGAGGACGGGGGGCTGCTTCCTCATGATGTCTAAACCATTCTTGTGAATAGAGCAATGGGATAACATTAACCCCTGGAATCAGAACGGTAATTTCCATGGTAATTTGGTACCAGTAGATGATTTTTAGTGAAACAGTATAAGCAATTTTTATGATATTGACCGTTTCGTTTCCTTTGTCGACTAACTATTTTGGTAGATTAGTTCTTTTCGTAATTTTATGGCTCGACAACAATTTTTTAGAGCAAAGAAAGATCTGGGTATAAAGGGGGCTAATATGCTGTGTGTGTGAGCAAGCAAATCAAATAACATGTGAGGTGAATAAGTAACCATAAGAATAACAGATAATCTAAACTAATACCTTATACCTAAAACTAATACCTGAGGATATGGAACTTTTGAAGGGAAACTGCTCACACGATGACCGGTGAAAGGTTAATGAGCCTTTTACACAAGACAATTTATTCCCTTTAAGAACATATGAATATAAGAAAATAAGGAAGCGTACAAGAGGCCGTGAGACCTACCACTGGTAGTTCCTGTACATAACCCTACCTACATCCACTTTCATGCCTCATCCATAAAAGCTGCCTAGCCTCCTTTTAAAACCTCCTATTGACTCCGCACTAACTACCCAACACTGAGTCCTAACTGGACATCCTAAACTCATCTTCCTAAGTAAAACATCATCAGAAAATACAGGAACAATATAGACAACTGGCTTCCTTTATATTAAGTCTGACAGAAAAACAGTAACAATATAGACAACTGCTTCCCTTAATATTAAAGTCTGACAGAAAAACAGTAACAAATAGACAACTGCTTTCTTATATTCGTCTGACGAAAACAGTAAACAATTATAGACAAACTGCTTTCTTTATATTAAGTCTGACAGAAAACAGTAACAATATAGACAACTGCTTCCTTATATTAAGTCTGACAGAAAACAGTAACAATATAGACAACTGCGTCTCTTATTTTAGTCCTGAATACTCCCTATCATATTGACAAGTCATGATGAATATAATGCATAGCTGTAGATATTAGCACTTATAATTGTCACTCAAGCTTGTTTATTTTCCGCCTTGATCGAATATATGAAGAGTGTAGATATTGCACTCATTGTCAGACTCACGCTTGACTATTTTCGCCCTGAAGAATAAGAAAAATAAGGAAAATAAGGAGGCTACAAGATGCCGCAAGACCTACACGTGGTAGTTCATGTAAATAAATACATAGTTGTAGATATTATAGACACTCCTAGTGGTCAGACTCGCTTGTTTATTTTCCGCCGCTGGTGAAACAGATGATGAAGGAGGCGAGGAACGGCGAAGCAGCATGCAGGTGACCGACACGGAGGATGATCAGGGGGGGGAGGAGGGCACTTCTTACAAGGAAAAGAACCATGCTTATTAGTCAGACACTAGTTGTTTATGTTAACTAGTGTCTGAAAAAAAAAAAAAAAAAAAAAAAAAAAAAAAAATAGAGGCCCGAAAAAAAAAAAAAAAAAAAAGAGAGGCCGGAAAAAAGAGAAAAAAAAGAAGAACTAGTTTTTCTTGTCGGTTTAACCCCTGAGACCCAGAAAACGTAATTTCCCATTGTAATTTAGCCACCAATTAGACGATTTTTAGTGAATATAAGAAATATTTTATACGCTATGACCTGTTTAGTATCCTTTCACTACTAATTGGCTCATATATTTAGTTAGTTTTGTAATTTTTGGCTATCAACAAATATTTTTTTATAGCAAGGAAAGATCTGGCGTTAACAGGCATGGCGGGGTTAATAAGTTTGTCAGTGTGTGCGTTTGTCATTGGTATTTATAGTTGTGTTGCATTTGTCACTCTTATTTTATAGTGTGTTGCATTTGTCACTTATTTATAGTGTGTTGCATTTTAACTCTTAATTTAGAGTTGAGTTTGGTGTTGCATTTGTCATCTTATTTTAGAGTTGGTCGGTTTGTACACTCCTATTTATAGTTGTGTTGCATGTCACTCTTTTATAGTTGTGTCGCATTGCACTTTATTTTATAGTTGTGTTGCATTTGTCACTCTTCATTTTATCAGTTGTGTTGCATTTGTCACTCTTATTTTATAGTTGTGTTGCATTTGTCACTCTATTTATAGTTGTGTGCATTTGTCAATCTTATTTTTAGAGTTGGGTTTGCGTTGCACTCTTATGTATGAGTTGTGTTGCATGTGTCACATTTATAGTTGTGTTGCATTTTTTCATGTGATTTAGAGTTGGTTGCATTTGTCACTCATTTATAGTTGTGTTGCGTTTGTCACTCTTATTTTTAGTGTGTTTGCATTTGTCACTCTTATTTTATAGTTGTGTTAGCGTTTGTCATACTTATTTTATAGTTGTGTTGCACGTTGTCATGCTATTTATAGCAACATTAGCTATGGGACACTTAACATTTTATATTTTGTAAATGAATGACATATGGAGGATTAACAGTTCAGGTAAGAAACATGTGAAGACTACAGTTACCAGTGGACTTTACTATTATGTTGAGGAAGTACAAAAGGATAAAAATATATGGCATGCGAAATAAATGAATTGAAGAATGAAGGAACATATTCATTGAGATTTAAGTGATACCTAGAGAATAAAAGTCTATTTGCAGTACAACAGTAGCAAGACTGCAGGTGGAATTGTGTGAGGAGTTGTCAGACTCACGCTTGACTATTTTCCGCCTTGAAGAATAAGAACATAAGAAAATAAGGAGGCTACAAGATGCCGCAAGGAGGATATGGAAAGATAAATCAGTTAACACAAATCAGTTAATGCTGTGAATAGTACGTACTACTTCGAAAAACTGATGAATGTGAAGAATCATACATGCATGAGTATCAAGGAGAGTAGGAGAAGAGAATACAAAACAAGTTGGCATAAAAATATAAAGTTGTATGAACATCTGAATTATAAGATGCTGTGGGAGGTAATGAAGTAACGTAACTGTGATTTTAATAAATATATTCATATAATTTCAAGATAGGTAGAATTATGTAAAGAATGTTATGGACACCTACCAAATCTAGGAGACACTGAGACATGGCAGCCTTTGGGTTTGGGTGGCACCATCTGGAGGCCATCTCGGACCCTGACGGTTTGTAGAGTACACGGCAGCGTTCACCGGCACGCGGGAAATGGGACCAAACATCATCCGTCGTGTTCTTAGAACAAGTCTGAAGAGGATATATGAAATGGAAGATAAGAACAAGAAAATAATGGAAGCTACAAGAGGCCGTGAGACCCGACACGAGTGGGTAGTTCCTGTTACTTAACTCTACCTACATCCCACCTCTTCTTTCCTATCCATGAAATTTATCCCAGACTCCTTTCAAAGACCCTAATAGACTCCGCATTGACTACCTGACGACTGAGTCCATTCCAATCCATTCACCACCCTAATTTGTGAAACAGTTTCTCCCTTATTTCCTTTTTTAAATCGATGCTTATTCCAAGCTGATATCAAATGAAGATGTAGAATTATACATGGAATCAGAGACTACTGCCTACACAACCTACAACCCTACAAGCCTACAACCATTCAAGAGAGCAACAAAAATTCATTCAAATGTGTACAAAGGCTAAAACGTACTTGTGGTCCACTCTTCAAGTAAGGACATCCTTATCATCGTTAGGAGGGCATCTGGCCAGCGTCATCCTGTAGTCCACCTGGCCATAGGGCGATGACTGTATGGTGAGTGTCAGAGGCTCATAACTCTGAAGGGCGTCCTGGTGGATGTAGAAGAAGACGTGCCAATCACCAGGGCAGGTTTTCTCAGGATCTGTTGAAGGAGGAAGGGTGTCGGATATTAAGAACATAAGGAAGCTACAAGAGGCCGTGAGACCTACACGAGGTAGTTCCTGTCACTTAATTAACACTACCTACATCACCTTTCAGCCCAATCATGAATTTATCTAGCCTCCTATTAAAGCTCTCTAATGAACTCCGCACAAATACTGTTTACTGGAGTCCATTCAATCATTTACAACCCTATTTGTGAATCCAGTTTTCCCGATTTTTTTTTTAAATCTACCGTTTCCAGCTTGAATCCGTTACTTCTTGTTCTACCCTGGTGACTAGCCGTAAGAACCTTTTCCTACCTAGCCTTAATTATTCCCGTTATCACTAAATATTGTAGTTTATGGATATTGTAGTTTATGGATATTGTAGTTTATGGATATTGTAGTTTATGAATTGTAGTTCAGATTAGTTTTACAAATGTGGTGCCTTTGTTTGTCCCTCGTTGGTGCACCTGAGTACAGTTAGTGTTGGTGGTTCTGCCCAGCATTGAGGCTTGGTACACACCCAAGGCAGATGCCTAACAAAGGTTAAATTAATTTAAAAACGTTTACAATTAAAGAAAAATGAGAAGATATCATAAACTAAAATTATTGGATATTCACTGTGAGATGATAATGAACCCTATTGAAAATAATTTATGAACCTATTGTGTGTAAAAACTATTACCCTATTGAAATTGAAATTAAATAAATGAAATTAACCCTATTTACATTCTGCAAAGATAAATTCCATTCAAAATCCATGACATTGCCTGTGATGCAATGCTACACAGGTTCACACGGGGTTACACAAAACTACAACTATATTAGTACACTTATAATTTGAGTTTCGAACCACTTGAGGACCCAGAACGTTAATTTCCCAATGTAATTAAGCTACCATTAGACAATTTTAGTGAATATAAGAAATATTTTATAGCCAATGAACTGATTTAGTATCCTTTGTCACTAAACTAAGTTTGGTATATTGTCAGTTATTTTTGTAATTTTATGCTTATCAAAAGACAAGTGTTTTTTATAGCATAGGAAAGATTAGATTTTGGCCTGTGAAGGGGTTAAATCATAATATAGTAAAGGTTAAACTAAATCAAAACTAGTTATAGCTGAAACCACAGGTATTTTCTAATGTTGCAAACTCATGATTCTGAAGCCCGCTGGAATCCTGAAAAGGTAGGCAAGCCCCTGGACACTATCAGATGAATCGTGAGCTTGAATTCATGGAGTCGTTCCAAACTTGGTCTTCATGTGGCAGGTCATACATGAGGGTGCCGTCACCACGCCTCAAAGAGGGCAAAAATCCGGCAAGGAGTTCCATACTTGAGGGACGATGAATGATACTGAACCCTGAGAGCTCTGGAAAGAGAATACAAGGAATTATTCACAAAGCGGTTTCATCATGTTCGGGGGCAATAATTACCTTCACACAGGTTAGTCCCCAATAAATTTCAATCTATGCGAAAAGTCATCACACATCACACAACAAAAATTATATGTTGTACTAGGGAGGAGCGGGGAGCGTTGCATCGAGGTAGGTTGCATCATTTGCCTCTTAACTAGCATTAACTTGTTGATTATTTATTATTGTTGTAGTTGTAGTAGTAGTATTTAGTTGTAGTAGTAGTAGTATTAGTATAAAGGACGATGTACGTTGATAACATGCGAGGTAGATGCCAAAATGATGCAACTACCCTCGATCAACCCTGCCCCGCTCTCCCCAATTAATAAAAAAAATTCTATTAGCGATACGACTGACAATCTCTAAGTCTCTGTATGGGAAGGCTTAATGAGCAATCTTTGATGTGAAAAACAGTAGCAAATAGATAAGAAATAAGAACATAAGAAAATAAGCAAGCTACAAGGGGCCATTAGACCGCACGTGTAGTTCCTGTGTTAAAATCTGCATACTTGAATGAATGAAGTGTAAAAACATATAATTTGTAAGCCAATTCACCTTTCCATGGTCGGGGAAGGAAGGAGTGTCAGGTCGACCAATGCCTCTGATTCCAAACTGCCATTGTGGTGGTACAACGAAGGTCAAACCAGGGCATCGCTTGGGCTGTGATGAGGCTTGGCTTTGATACCACCACAGTCCCTAATCTGAACCAATCATAAGATCTAAGAAAATAAGAACATGAGAAAATAAGCCAGATATCCTCCTGATTTTTTTTTTTTTATTTTTTTTTTTAATTTGTGCTAAGGATTAGTATGTTTAGATATAGTAACGCTGTAAAGTGTCAATTTAGTCTCCCCCCCAACACCACCGCCTTCCACGTCCCCAGGTATGTTAGGGTAGAGGAATGGGGGGCATCTCTCCCACACTTTATTATTACGTTTTAAGGTATTCTGAAGGAACCTACGTGAAGGTCTTCTGAGGGGAAAAAAAAAGTAATAGGGCGAAAGGAATTTAGAGTTGTTACTGTCTGCGACGTTAGTGTTAACTACGGGTAGAGAGTCGGAACACTTCAGTTCAGTTCAGTTCAGCTTGTTTGGTCGGCGAGTAGGCCTTTTTCAAGGACTCCCTGACGTGTTTCTTCTTGCTGTCTGGGCTTTAATTAGTTGTCTTCTCTTATTCTATCTTATAGTTCTTTCTTTTTCTGTCTTCTTATTTCTTGGTAATCCAAAAATTGTTGATTTGTTCATTTGTTGATTCTTCAAACAGTCCCCTCTCCAAAACAAATACTCCCCACTATATTCATCTTCCTCCTCTAAGTAAGGTTGTTGTAGCCTCACACTTGCCTTTCTTTCATTATTGTAGGCTGGGCACCATAACAGAAAATGTTTTAAGTCCTACTTTCTGCCCCACACAAATCACATGTTATTTCTTCTTCCAGAACCTCCTTCTGTCATTAGTTGTAGGTTGTTTGTCCTGCACTTAAACAGAAGTTTGAAGCTGGTCAATTTACTGTATACTTTCTTCTTGGCCATACCTTTCTTTCTCAATTTCTATATATTTTCAAACTTGTTTTTATCATTTTCATTTCATCACCCATTCTCTTGTGTCCAACTCTCTCATTTTTTGTTTTATACTCTCCTTTGTCTCACACCTACACCCTGGTCATGACTCCAGTCTTTCTCAGATTTCCAGTAAAGCTTGCATCCATTTATTTTGTTCTTTTCTCAATTCAACTATCCTCTCCTATCATTTCACTAGGTCATTCCCGTCTACTAATAAACCTCAAGTACTTCCACTGTCCCTCCCTTATTCTATTCCTATCACTGGACGCTCACTTCCCCTAGGAGTTGCGCCCCCTTGTGTGGTGTATTGCTGTGTGTATGCCTGTGTATATGCCTGGTATGCCTGTGTGGATGTCTGGGTGTATGCCTGTGTGTATGCCTGTGTGTTGCCTGTGCCCCAAAGATTGGACGGGACACCCATTTTCAATTCTCGTAATTATCCATTTCCTCTTTGTTAAATGGTATCACATTAACCCCTCATATAGTATGATGGTAATGCCACACTTTTCCAGTACGTTTCGCCTTATGTAGAATTTTAGAACAACTTTTTGCAATGACACTATACGGCATATTTGCCATTTTATTGCTTATAAGAATTTCTTCTTTGTTTATTTTGAAACAATTCTTCTATGGCATTTATGGTTATCCCTAAAATTTCATTCTATCTCTCACATTATATTTCCAAAACTTTTGAGAGGC
The DNA here is from genome assembly GCA_016584305.1 of Chionoecetes opilio. Lineage (NCBI taxonomy): Eukaryota > Metazoa > Arthropoda > Malacostraca > Decapoda > Majidae > Chionoecetes > Chionoecetes opilio. Next base: position 54,582 of record JACEEZ010003813.1, read on the forward strand.
TTACTTTTACAATTGAAAATAATGATGTGGGGGGGGGGTACTTTATTTTTATTCATTTCCAACCATACTCCTTAACCTATTCCTCTAAACAGTGTACTACCTGTCTGCATCCTAATAACATGTATTTGCTACAGTAACATCCCGTCGTCTGTAAAGAAAAGTGCTGGATGCTAAAACAATTCGTCCTTAAACCCGTTGCCTAGTTCATTCTATCCTGGATAATCCTGAGGTCACTATTTTTTAAACAGAGTTGTTGAAGCGTACACCCTTGCCTAATTCCATTGTACATTTATCTTACTTCTTTTACTGATCAGAATTCTACCTTGTCTTGTGTCCTATATATACGTTTGAAATTGAATCAATAACTTAGGGTTAATCTTATATTGCATTAATAATTCTATCATTTTTCCTATCTAATACTGTCATAAGCTTTTGCAAAGTCCACTTGAAATGACTACTAGTGGTTTCTTTAGTTATAGGACTCGCTATACAATATCTTAATATGAATAAATTAGTTTCTATTCTACTGCCTCCTGTGAATCCTGCCGGGTGCTTTCCTAATTCTTTTCCTAATATGATTCCTCCCCGACTTTTCTAATTACAGCCATCATCAATTTATACCAACATTAGTTAGTCGCTATTGATCTTAATTCCTAACTTTGGCTTGCTAACCGTTGTATCATTACTGTCCTTGACTACCTCCATCTCCTGGCACATTCCCTGTCTTAACACTGTTTTCATACCTTTTTCTAAAACACTGTCATCAATGTCTTACTCTTTTGAGAATTCTTATTAAGGATTCTGGCTTTATTTCACTGTTCGCATGTGTTTTGTTCTTATCTCTTTAACACTTCATCACTTGTCTCATTGATCTGTTCCTCTTCCAAGTATATACATTCCCCTGTACTTTCTGCCCTTGCCATGTGTCCTCTACTCTATTGCCTACAACGGTCTCTGTGTATTTCCCTTCCATTTCTATTCCACGCAACTCTTTGGGGTAAACGTAATTGCCTGGTCCCGTCTATGTCCTGCTTTACTTTACCGTATTCCCTTATATATTACTCTTTCTTCTCTGCGTTCACACATTGTGTCTATTCATTATCATATTTCTTGTATATTGTACTCCAATAGTCTTTGACTTCCTCCTCTGCCTTCCTCTTGCTCCAACTCTACGCAATCCTCCCCATATAACCTTAGTGACCACTCTTTCCCTTTATCTTTTCTCCTTTAATATTGTGAATATATCCCACAGCTTTTTCCTTCCATCTTTACTTTCCTGGATTTCTCTGTTAAATTTCATCTTAGTGTTTATAGATTTCCTCCTTAGTTGTTATTTGCACGTTTATTTCTGTGTATATATCTTCCTTCCACTTCTCTTCCTCTCTTACTTTGTGCAATTCTTTCCTATTTCTATTTAGCCTTCTCTCTCTTTATCCCCTTCCTATTTCATCATTCATCCATATAGCTTCTGATCCATCACCATTTTTCTTCTCGTTTCATTCATATGTACATTTTAATACTTTTTCGCTGTTTCTTTAATTATCCACTCTAACTTTCTAAACTTCATTCTCCTTCCCTACACTTGTGACTAAAAATTTTCCTAAAACACTCCAATGATTTTATATCTGTCCTGTAGTATTTTTCACTATCCACTCTTTTTCCTTGTACTCTTTCCTTTCTTCTTTAACCTTATTTACTATTTCTATCAACTATTGGTCTGATAAGTCAAATTTGCTTTCTCCTCGGCTAGTCATCATTCGGTTGGAATCTCTTATAAAATTATCCGTAACCAAAGCAAAGTCTATACACTCTTTTGTCTTCTTACACCATGGTGTTGTACTCTCCCTTACATTTTTCATCATCATTAGCATTATTAAGGAGTGATTCCATCTCATTTGTAGAACTTTTCACCATGTGTTCACACACGTTTTCCTTAAAGCCAACAGGCATTAAAGTCCCCAGTTATCATGAGTGGTTGGGTGTTAACTTAACAAGACATTAACCAAATACATAAAAGTACTGATGGAGCTCCTCAGAGACATAGACATTGAAAAGTTTCACTGTGTCTGGCACTGAGAAAAGGTAGCTTTGAAGGCCACTTGTCAATATAATCTGCCTACAACTGAAAACTGGACCAAGACAGGTGTTTGTTATTCAGGATGAAGCAATGATGTCTGTACAGGTAATCTTTGCAGTTCATTATTGGTGTGTAGGTTTCGGTAGGTAGATAAACTTCCTAGGTTGATGGAAATAGTTGTAACATATCACAACACTTCCAGGTTTAATTAAGACTTAAGAATGAGTAATGCATGAGGAAAATGTTGCTATTAAACAAATAAAAGAATTCAAGAAACAAAACCATAATACAACAGAAAACAATAAATGGACCTTCCACAAACCTTTTCCACACTGCAATGCCTCTCCTCTTTGACCTGTGTGCAGAAATATAGAGGAAAAGTTAAGAGACAATCAGCACAGCGACGTAAAATACTAGGACCCTGCTAGTTAGCTAAGGGTAAAATATTGGTTTAAATTGGGGATTTCAAAGTACACACAGAGTGGAAAAAGTATCTACTATGATGAGTTAAGTTAACGTGATGTTTTTATAGTGCCATATTAAAAAATTTAGTTATACGAAATGTTATTGCTTATAATTGGATATAGGCTGCACAACACTATAGGTTACATGAAGTTATAATGCAATAAAATCTATATTGACACTCAAGATCATACAGAACACATGAGATTAGCGTTATAACACATCCATACTCCTAGACAAATAATTATATAAAATGGACAATATAAAACCCTCATAAAATACTTAGAGAAACACAGTTAGTTCATAGTTACTACTATGAATACAACACCAAACGGTTACAATTTCCAGGTTGACACCGAATTCACTTTGGTGGACAAAAACAATTTTTTTCTGGTGAGTTTTGACGTCGAAAACAATAGTCTAGATAGCAATTTTTTATTTTTTTAGTGATTGCGGAAAAAAAAGATTGACAACAATTGACCTAACACAGAACCTAATATCTAAACCTTACCTAATAGGAGAAAAAAAAAAAAAAAAAAAAAAAAAAAAAAAAAGTTAGTTTAGTGATTTGCGACAGAAAATACGATTAGCACAGATTGATTTCAAAACACATCAAAATCATCAGAAAATGGTTTCGTACACCAAAGGAATTCGGTGTCAAACTGGAATAATTACAAATGTATAAATAGGACATCAAACATGACTTAGGAAAACCACATGATATACCACAGCAAACAACACGGTATAATCCAGGATGAACACCGAATTCACTATGGTGACGCCTATTTTTTGGTGAGTTTTCATGTTGTTTTGAATTAATTGGTTAGCGTTTCTGTCGCATTATTTTTTTCTTTTTTTGTTTGTTTTGTTAGGTAGATAAAAGTAAATTTTGTTTTTTTGTGTGTTTTTTAGTTACTAAGGTTGGTATAGATATAGGTAGGTAGGTATAAGTAGGAAGGTAAATGCTAGGTTAGCTCAATTTTTTTTTTTTTTTTTTTTTTTTTTGTAAAAAAAAAAAAAAAAAAAACATTATTTGCGAAAGAAACGTTACCAGATTAACTCAAAAACAATAAAACTCACCAGAAAAACATTGTTTCGTCCACCAAAGGAGTTCGGTTGTTCATCTATGAAAATTTATGGAAAAGTATGGACCCTAAATATATGGAAACAAACTAACATTACCATGAATACCCAGCAAATAATTACGGGACTAGGGTGTCATAGCAAGTTTTGGAGGATCAGTTCTTCAGAGCAATGCCGACATTCTTTTGGTCACAATAGGGGGTTGCTGGAGCCCTGTCTGATTGCACGAAGACGCAGGTGCCACTCTTGCAGGCTGACTTGCAACACTAGGGAGCTCATGCCGAGTAAGATAGGAGAAATGGCGACCAACACAACCATGCTGCAATTATGATCTCCATGTTGTAAGATTGTATGATGAGGGAAAAATTGGTCACAAAATAGGGGGTATTATTGAATGGGCTCAGTCGTTCAGGTGGTCAGGAGCTTTAAAAAGGAGGCGGAATAAATTCCATGGATGGGGATGAAGGGGAAGTATAGGCTTATAGTGTTAAGAACAAAGGAATTACACGTGTAGGTCTCGCGGCCTGCTTGTAGGATTATTATGTTAGTATGCTCTGATGGCACCATGGACTACACAGGGAGTAGTATCACACAGTCTCCTTCCCGAGTCACATCACGTCCTGTGATTGTAATCAGTTATTCTTTCCTGTTTTATCACAGTCACTGGGCGAGGGGCGACACACAACCCCACTTACTGTCAAATTATTCAACTAATAAACTCTGCGAATGCTGTATGCCAAAACAGTTGTGTGGGGCGCTACAAAGAGTCAAGTGGGTGGAGACAAATACTGTTGAGTACTGTGAAATAGGGAAAATTGTGTACGTTTACTAGCGCGCTGGGTGTTCTTTACCTACCGTAGGGCCACCACTATTTGTTATAGTAACCCCACTACATACCCTCAGCTAGCAAGCCTGTACATGCTTTAACCAGTAACTCTTGTATCGCTGTCCGGTAGTTAATCTATCTAATTATTGCCGTCTGGGCTATAAGAACGATGGTAATGATGTAATCATGTATTGCGTATATGTGTGTATGTTGGGTGGCGAGCGAGGCAGTGTGTGTGTGGAGGATGCCTGGTAAGAACGACTTTGGAGGGGGCCGGAGTGAGAGAGGGTGGGGAGGTCAAGGGGCGCGCCGACGCGAGGAAGAGAACAAGTGGGGAGGTCGCCTGTGAGGAGAGATTGGGTAACGCACGGATCTGGGAAGGAATGCTCGAAACTTCCCTGTAAGGGGACAATTCACGAGTGTTGGCTACAATAACCTTACGAGGGGGGTAGAGGGAGAGCTCGTTACCGAGCAGTCATCGTAAGGGATCGGTGGCCTCTGGGTGGGGAATATAGGGGATATTCTTAGGGATAGGGTGGGAAAATTCTGCTAAACCAATCACAGAGCAGCGCCCCTCCATGACGCGGATTTATCTAAGCCAATCATCATGCTCTAAGCTGTCAGGGGCCCGATAATAAATTTAAGAGACTCAAATGCCGCTGTATGCTAAATCGGCCCTCTTTCGAGAAATCTCCCGCGGACGCTTATTGAACCTAAAGAACATCTACAAACATTAACACAAAACCTATCATAAACCTTACCTACCTAAAACAGACATAAAATATAACCTAACCTAAAACAACTATGTTTGCCGGGTGAGCTAAGATTGGCTGATTTCCGAAATAGGGCGATTTAGCTCACTTTCGCCAGGAGGGGGGGTAAAAAAAAAAAAAAAAAAAAAAAAAAAACAAATTTTTTGTTATGAGAATACATAGCTGCCCAACATTAGCCTTTCAGTAATATTCTCCCACCGATTTAAAACAGAGACGTACCAAGGGTAACCTTGATGCGTATTCATAGGTTCGAGTATCGGATTCGTGCCCGGAAAATAGTATTATAGACACTGCTGGGCCAGCGCATAAGTATCTGCCTCCTATTAAAGCTCTCTAATGACTCCGCACTAAATACCTGTTTACTGAGTCCATTCCAATCATTTACAACCCTATTTGTGAACCAGTTTTTCCCGATTTCTTTTTTAAATCTACGCTTTTCCAGCTTGAATCCGTTACTTCTTGTTCTACCCTGGTTACTAGCCGTAAGAACTTTTCCTACCTCGCCTTAATTATATCCCTTTATCCACTTAAATATTGTAGTTTATGGATATTGTAGTTTATGGATATTGTAGTTTATGGATATTGTAGTTTATGGATATTGTAGTTTTCAGATTATGTTTTTACAAATGTGGTGCTTTGTTTGTCCCTCTGTTGGTGCACCTGAGTTACAGTTAGTGTTGGTGGTCTGCCAGGCATTGAGGCTTGGTACACACCCAAGGCAGTGCCTTACAAAGGTTAAATTAATTTAAAAACGTTTTACAATAAAGAAAAATGAGATATCATAAACTAAATATATTGGTATCTTTCACTGTGAGATGAAATGAACCCTATTGAAAATAATTTATGAACCCTATTGAAAAACTATTACCCTATTGAAATTGAAATTAAATTAAATGAAATTAACCCTATTCTACATTCTGCAAAGAATAAATTCCATTCAAATCCCTGACATTGCCTGTGATGCAATGCTACACAGGTTCACACGTGGTTACACAAAACTACAACATATAGCTACATCTTAGAATTTGAGTTTCTTAACCCCTTGAGACCCAGAACGTAATTTCCAATGTAATTAAGCTACCATTAGACAATTTTTAGTGAATATAAGAAATATTTTATAGCAATGACCTGTTTAGTATCCTTGTCCACTAACTAGTTTGGTATATTTAGTTAGTTTTTGTAATTTTATGGCTATCAACAGACAATTTTTTTTATAGCATAGGAAAGATTTTGGCGTGAAGGGGTTAAATCATAATATAGTAAAGGTAAAACTAAATCAAAAACTGTTATAGCTGAAACCAAAGGTATTTCTAATGTTGCAAACTCACTGATTCTGAAGCCCGCTGGAATCCTGAAAAGGTAGGAAGCCCCCTGGCCACTATCAGACTGAACGGTGAGCTTGATATTCATGGAGTCGTTCCCAAACTTGGTCTTCATGTGGCAGTCATACATGAGGGTGCCGTCCACACGCTCAAAGAGGGCAAACTCACGGCAGGAGTCCATACTTTGAGTGCCGATGAATGTATACTGAAACTTGAGCTCTGCAGAGAATACAAGGAATATTCACAAAGCTTGTTTCATCATGTTCGAGGGCAATGATCTACATTCACACAGGTTAGTCCACAATAAAATTTCAATCTATGCGAAAAGTCATCACACATCACACAACAAAAATTATATGTGTACGTAGGGGAGAGCGGGGCAGGTTGCATCGAGGGTAGGTTGCATCATTGCCTCTAACTCGCATTAACTTTTTTTATTATTATTATTGTTGTAGTTGTAGTAGTAGTAGTTTATTGTAGTAGTAGTAGTATTAGTATTAAGACGATGTACGTGTGATAACATGCGAGTTAGAGGCAATGATGCAACCTACCCTCGATGCAACCTGCCCCGCTCTCCCCTACATCTAATAAAAAAAAATCTATAGCTATACGACTGACAATCTCTAATGTCTTGTTATGTGGAAGGCTTCATGAGCAATCTTTGATGTGAAAAACAGTAGCAATAGATTAAGAACATAAGAACATAAGAAAATAAGCAAGCTACAAGGGGCCATTAGACCTGCACGTGGTAGTTCCTGTGTTAAAATCTGCATACTTTGAATGAATGAAGTGTAAAAACATATAATTTGTAGCCCTAATTCACCTTTCCATGGTCGGGGAGGGAGTGTCAGGTTGACCAATGCCTCTGATTCCCAACTGCCATTGTGGTGGTACAAACGAAGGTCAACCAGGGACTCGCTTGGGGCTGTGATGAGGCTTGGCTTGATACCACCACATTCCCTATCTGCAACAATCATAAGATCATAAGACCATAAGAACATGAGAAAATAAGCCAGATACCTCCTGATTTTTTTTTTTTTTTTTTTTTTTACATTTGTGCCTAGGATTAGTATGTTTAGATATAGTACACGCTGTAAAGGTGTCAATTTAGTCTCCCCCCCAAACCCCCGCATTCCCACGTCCCCCAGGTTTGTTAGGGTAGAGGGAAGGGGGCATCTCTCCCCCACTTAATTATTACGTTTTAAGGTATCTGAAGGAACCTATGAAGGTCTTGAGGGGAAAAAAACCAGTAATAAGGGCGAAAGGACTTTAGAGTGTTACTGTCCTGGCGACGTTAGTGTTATCTACGGTAGAGAGTCAGGAACACTTCAGTTCAGTTCAGTTCAGTTGTTGGTCGGGAGTCAGGCCTTTTTCAAAGGCACTCCCTGACGTGTTCTTCTTGCTGTCGGTCTTTAATTAGTGTCTTCTCTATTCTATCTTATTAGTTTCTTTCTTTTTACTTCTTTTATTTTCTCTGGTCATACCAAAAACTGTTGATTGTTCTTTTTGCTTCTTCCACATTCCCCTCTCCAAACAAATACTCCCCCACTATATCTTTCCTCCTCTAAGTAAGGTTGTTGTAGCACTCACACTTTTCTTTCTTTCATTATTGTAGGCTGGGCACCATAACAGAAAATTTTAAGTCCTCCTTTTCTGCCACACAAATCACATTTATTTCTTCTTCCCAGAACCTCCTTCTGTCATTTAGTTGTAGGTTTTTGTCCTGCACTTCAAACAAGCAGTTCTGAAGCTTGGTCATTACTGTATACTTCTTCTTGGCCTCCCTTCTCTTTTCTCCATTTTCTAATATTTCAAACTTGTTTTTTCATTCATTTCATTCACCCATTTCTTGTGTCCAACTCTTCTCATTTTTTTTTATACTCTCCTTTGTCTCACACCTCACACCCTGGTCATGACTCCAGTCTTCTCAGATCTTCAGTAAAGCTTGCATCCATTTATTTTGTCTTTTCTCAATCATCTCCTCTCCTATCCTTTTCACTAGGTCATTCCCGTCTACTAATACATACCTCAAGTACTTCCACTGTCCCTCCCTTATTCTATTCCTAACACTGGACGCTCCCACTTCCCCTAGGAGTGCTGCCCCCTGTGTGTATGCCTGTGTGTATGCCTGTGTATATGCCTGTGTGTATGCCTGTGTGTATGCCTGTGTGTATGCCTGTGTGTATGCCTGTGTGTATGCCTGTGCCCCAAAGATTTGACGGTACACCCCATTTTCAATTCTCTGTAATTTATCCATTTCCTGCTTTGTTAAATTTATCACATTAACCCCATATAGTATTGATGGTAATGCCACACTTTTCCAGTACGTTTTGCTTATTAGAATTTTAGAACAACTTTTTGCAATGACACTATACGTCATATTTGCCATTTTTCTTGCCTTATTAAGCATTTCTTCTTTTTGTATTTTGAAACAATTCTTCTTGTCATTTATGGTTATCCCTAAATATTTCATTCTATCTCTAACATTTATATTTCCCAACTTTTCAGCTTATCTTTTACATTGAAAATAATGATGTTACTTTTATTTTTATTCATTTCCAATCCATACTCCTTACCTATTTCCTCTAACCTATGTACTACCTGTTCTGCCTCCTCTATACTATGTATTTGCTAGTAACATCCCGTCGTCTGCAAAGAAAAGTGCTGGTATGCTAAACAATTCGTCCTTAAACCCCTTGCCTAGTTCTTCTAGTTCCTGGATAATCCTGAAGGTCACTATTTTAAACAGAGTTGTTGAAGCCGTACACCCTTGCCTAATTCCACTTGTTACATTTATCTCTACTTCTTTACCTGATCCTAATTCTACCTTGGTCTTGTTCCTATATATACGTTTGCAATGAATTCAATAATCTTAGGGTTAATCTTATATTGCATTAATAATTCTATCATTTTTCCTCTCTTAATACTGTCATAAGCCTTTGCAAAGTCTATTGAAATGACTACTAGTGGTTTCTTTAGTTTATAGGACCTCTCTATACAATATCTTAATATGAATAAATTATTTTCTATTCTACTGCCTCCTGTGAATCCTGCCTGTGTGTCTTTCCCTAATTCATTTTTCCTAATATGATCCTCCAGACTATTTCTAATTACAGCCATCATCAATTTATATCCAACATTAGTTAGTGCTATTGATCTTAATTCCCTAACTTTTGGCTTGCTAACCTTTGGTATCATTACTGTCCTTGACTCCCTCCATCCTCCTGGCACATTCCCTGTCTCTAACACTGTTTTCATACCTTTTTCTAACACTGTCATCAATGTCTTACTCTTTGAGAATCCTTATAATATTCTGGCTTTATTTCATCTGTTCCCGCTGCTTTTTTGTTCTTCATCTTCTTTAAACACTTCATCACCTTGTCTTCATTGATCTGTTCCTCTTCCAAGTATATACATTCTCCCTGTACTCTTCTCGCCCTTTCCATGTGTCCTCTTACTCCTATGCTACACGTCTCTGTGTATTCCCTTTCCATCTCTTCCACTTCATCTACTCTTTGTAACGTAATTGCCTGGTTCCCGTCTATGTCCTGCTTTACTTTACCGTATTCCCTTATATATTCCTCTTTCTTCTCTGCGTTCCACACTGTGTCTATCTCATTATCATATTTCTTGTATATTTTACTCCAATATTCTTTGACTTCCTCCTCTGCCTTTCCTCTTTCCAACTCTACGCCATCCTCCCCATATAACCTTAGTGCACTCTTTTCCTTTATCTTTTCTCCCTTTAATATTTGATATATTCCCACATCTTTTTCCTTCCATCTTTACTTTCCTTGATTTCTCTTGTTAATTTCTCTTCGTGTTTATAGATTTCCTTCCTTAGTTGTATTTGCACGTTTATCTTCTGTTGTATATATCTTTCCTTCCACTTCTCTTCCTCATCTTTACTTTGTGCATTTTTCCTATTTCTATTTAGCCTTCTCCTCTCCTTTATCCCCTTCCTTATTTCATCATTCATCCATATAGCTTCTTCTCCCTCACCATTTTTCTTCTCTTTTCTTCTATATGTACATTTTAATACTTTATTCGCTGTTTCTTTAATTCTCCACTCTAACTTTTCTAAACTTTCATTCTCCTTCCCTACTACTTGTGCCTAAAAATTTTCCTAAAACACTCCAATGATTTTCTATCTGTCCTGTAGTATTCTTTCACTATCCACTCTTTTTCCTTGTACTCTTTCCTTTCTTCTTTTACCTTTATTACTATTTCTATCAAATTATGGTCTGATAAGTCAAATTTTTCTTTCTCCTCGTCTATCATCATTCGGTGGAATCTCTTATAAAATTTATCCGTCACCAAAGCAAAGTCTATTACACTCTTTTGTTCTTCTCTACCCCATGTGTACTCTCCCTTACATTTTTCATCATCATTTAGCATTATTAAGGCGTGATTTCCATCCATTGTAGGACTTTTTCACCATTTCTGTTCACACACTGTTTTCCCTTAAAGCCAACATGGCCATTAAAGTCCCCAGTTATCATGAGTGGTTGTGTGTTAACTTAACAAGACATTAACAAATACATAAAAGGATGACTGGCAGCTCTCAGAGACATAGACACTGAAAAGTTCACTGCTGTCTTGGCACTAGAGAACAGGTAGCTTTGAAGGCACTTGTCAATAAGCTGCCTACAACTGAAAACATGACCAAGACAGGTGTTATTCAGGATGAAGCAATGATGTCTGTACAGGTAAATCTTTGCAGTCATTATTGGGTGTAGGTTTCTGTAGGTAGTAATAAACTTTCCTAGGTTGATGGAAATAGTTGTAACATCTCACAACACTTCCAGGTTTCAATTAATGACTTAAGAATGAGTAAACTGCATGAGGAAAATGTTGCTATTAAACAAATAAAAGAATTCAAGAAACAAAACCATAATTACAACAGAAACAATAACTGACCTTCCCAAAACCTTTCCACCCTGCATGCCTCTTCCTCTTTGACCTGTGTGCAGAAATATAGAGGAAAGTTAAGAGACAATCAGCACAGGACGTAAAATACTAGGACCCTGCTAGTAATGGTAAAATATTGGTAATTGGGATTTCAAAGTACTACACAGAATGAAAAGATCTACATGATGATGTAAGTTAAATTTGATGTTTTATAGTGCCCAATAACAAAAGTATACCGAAATGTTATGCTCTAATTGAATATAGGCTGCACACCACTATAAGGTACATGAAGGTATACTGCAATAAAATCTATATCCTGACAATATAAAATCATACAGAAACACATGAGATTAGCGTTATAACACATCATACTCCAGGCAAATAATTATATAAAATGGACAATATAAAAACCATCAACATGACTTAGAGAAACACAGTTAGTTAATAGTTACTACTATGAATACCACACCAAACGGTACATTTCCAGTTTGACACCGAATTCACTTTGGTGGACAAAACAATTTTTTTCTGGTGAGTTTTGACGTCGCAAATCACTAGTCTAGTCTAGCAATTTTTTATTTTTTTTAGTGATTTGCGGAAAAAAAAGATTGAACAACAAATTGAACCTAACCGAACCTATATCTAACCTTTACCTAACTAGAAAAAAAAAAAAAAGTTAGTTTAGTGATTTGCGACAGAAATGATTAGCAGATTGATTCAAAACACATCAAAACTCATCAGAAAAAAATGGTTTCGTCCACCAAAGTGAATTCGGTGTCAAACTGGAATAATACCAAATTATAAATAGGCTACATCAACATGACTTATGAACACCACATGAATACCACAGCAAACAACACGGTATTATTCCAGATGAACACCGAATTCACTATGGTGGACGACCTATTTTTTTCTGGTGAGTTTTCATGTGTTTTGAATTAATCTGGTAGCCGTTTCTGTCGCATTATTTTTTTTTTTTTGTTTTGTTTTGTTAGGTAGATAAAAGTAAATTTTTTGTTTTTTTGTGTGTTTTTTTTAGTTACTAAAGGTTAGGTATAGATATAGGTTAGGTTAGGTATAAGTTAGGTTAGGTAAATGTTAGGTTAGGCTCAATTTTTTTTTTTTTTTTTTTTTTTGTAAAAAAAAAAAAAAAAAAAAAACATTATTTGCGACAGAAACGGTTACCAGATTAATTCAAAACACATAAAAACTCACCAGAAAAAAATTGTTTCGTCCACCAAAGGAAGTTCGGTGTTCATCTATGAAAATTTATGGAAACTATGGAAATCTATGGAAACCAACAACACATTACCATGAATACCCCAGCAAATATTTACCTGGCCTAGGGTGTCATAGCAATGTTTTGGAGGATCAGTTCTTTCAGAGCAATGCCTTGACATTCTTTGGTCACAATAGGGGTTGCGGGAGCCCTGCTGACTGCACGCAGGACGCAGGTCGCCACTCTTGCAGGCTGTACTTGCAACACTAGGGAGTCTCCATGCGAGTAAAGATAGGAGAAAGGCGACCCACACACCCATCCCTGCACTTCTTATCTCCATGTTGTAAGATTGTAAGATAGGGAAAAACTGGTTCACAAATAGGGTGATAAATTATTGGAATGGGCTCAGTCGTCAGGTGGTCAGGGGGCTTTAAAAAAGGAGGCGGATAAATTCATGGATGGGGATGAAGGGTGAAGGTAGGCTATAGTGTTAAGTAAACAGGAACTACCACGTGTAGGTCTCGCGGCCTCTTGTAGCTCCTTATGTTCTTATGTTCTATTGGCACCATGGACGACACAGGGAATTTCTCACACATGTCTCCTCCCGAGTCACATCACGTCCTGTGATTGTATCAGTTTGTTTCCTGTTTTATCACTATCACTGGCGAGTGGCGACACACAACCCACTTACTGTCAAATATTAAACTATATAAACTCTCTGTAATGCTGTATTGACAAACAGTTGTGTGGCGCTACAAAGAGTCAAGTGGGTGGAGACAAATAACTGTTGTGTACTGTGAAATAGGAAAATTGTGTACGCTACTACGCGCGCTGGTGTTCTTCTACCTACCGTAGGGCACCCACTATTTTTTATAGTAAAACCCCCCTACATACCTGTCAGCTAGCTAGCCTGTACATGCTTTAACCAGTAACTCTTGTATTCGCTGTCCGGTCGTTCATATCTATTCATTATTGCCGTCTGGAGACTATAAGAACGATTGTAATGATGTAATCATGTATGCGTATATGTGTGTATGTCTGGGTGGCGAGCGAGGCAGTGTGTGTGTGTGAGGATGCCTGGTAAGAACGACCTTGGAGGGGCCGGAGTGAGAGAGGGTGGGGAGGTCCAGGGGCGCGCCGACGCGAGGAAGAGACACAAGTGGGGAGTCGCCTGAGGAGCTTGGTAACGCACGGATCTGGGCAGGAATGCTCGAAAATCCCTCGTAAGGGACAACTACGAGTGTATGGCTACAATAACCTTACGAGGGGGCGAGGGAGATGCTCGTACCGAGCCGTCACTCCCGTACGGTTATCGGTGGCCTCTGGGTGGGGAATATAGGGATATTCTAGGGATATGTGTGGGAAAATTCTGCTAACCAATCACAGAGCAGCGCCCTTCATGACGCGGCTTTATCTAGCCAATCATCATGCTCTCAGCTGTCAGGGAGCCCGATAAATAAATTTAAAGAGACTTCAAATGCCGCTGTTATGCTAAAATCGGCCTCTTTCGAGAAATCGTCCCGCGGACGCTTATTTAACCTAAATAACTCTACAACACTTAACACAAACCTATCATAAACCTTACCTAACCTAAACCAGACCTAAACATAACTTAACCTAAACACTATGTTTGCCGGTGTTGAGCTAAGATTGGCTGATTTCCGAAATAGGGCCGATTTAGCTCACTTTCGCCAGAATGTTACGATAATACATAGCTGCCACATTAGCCTTTCAGCGTAATATTCTCCCACTGGATTACCACAGAGACGTACCCAGGGTATACCTTGATGCGCTGATCATAGGTTCGAGTCTCGCGTGCCCGAAAATAGTATCTATAGACCACTGCTGGCCAGCGCCGTACGTATGCCGTATCCGTGGCCCTGGCGGTACTCTGTTATAGTGGACAAGAACTGCGCGTTCGCTCTTTAGGTCAGACAAGACCACACGGGGGGGCTAACACCTCACTGTGACACACGTGACACTTGTGTGCAAGGATAGTATAACTTTATAATATCCTTGCTTGTGTGTATACGTGCGTGTGTACTAGTACGTCAGACATTTGATACCACCACCACCACCACCGCATCATTATAGCTGCCAAAACGTGTATGATGAACTGTACGTTTTGATTCAAGAAGTCGACCGATATATTATATTTAATATATAGGTTTGCCCTGATATGAATTTATTACAAGTACTATAGGTATTGTATGTTAAATATGATATATATGGAGTCAATGAAGCAATAAACACATCACATTTCAAACAGGCAAGCATGAACCCAGCAAACATTGTCATTACGGGCCGGCATCAAATCAGTGTCGGTAAATCACAAACGACATATTGGCATTGAGTCGGCAAACCGTAATGAAGTTATCGGCCTGGCTGCGGACCGACAACTTGTGCGTTCATGTTTGCACCCCGGGCCTGTGTCGGTTACGTTACGTTTCTGTGTCAGATCTGTGTCGGCAATCCGTAACCAAAATATTGCCACTACGGAGCCACAAACGGGCCGACATAGCATCTAAATCGTGCCATAAGCGGGCCAACACAGCAACTGTATCGTGCCACAAGCAGGCCGATTTAGCATCCAAATAGTGCCATAAGAGGGCCTACACAGCAACTGAATCGTACCACAAGCAGGCCGATTTAGCATCCAAATGGTGCCATAAGAGGGCCTATACAGCAACTGAATCGTACCACAAGCAGGCCGATTTAGCATCCAAATAGTGCCTCAAGCAGGCCGACTTAGCATTTGAATACTGCCACAAGCAGGCCGACTTAGCATTTGAATAGTGCCACAAGTGGGCCAATATAGCAGCTGAATAGTGCCACAAGCAGGCCGACAAAGCAGTTGAATCGTTTTACCGTACCTAATGCCGGTGTAGCAATTAGCTACCCCGCCCGGATAGCTACCCTGCCACGACTACGCACGTACGGCAGATGACGTCACGCAGGAAAACATTGGCTACGCCTCCTGGACCAGAACATTATCGTCAGATTCGCTTATTTAACCTAAATATATATGTCTACAAAACTTAACTCCAAACCTATCCAAAATTTAACCAAACCTAAATCAAACCTAAACCAAACCTTAACTTAACCAAAATTTAAACATTTATTTTTATATGATAATAGAAAGGTATATTAGGTTACTTAAGTTTGATTAGGTTAAGTTAAGGCTTGGTTTAGATTTGATTTAGGTTTGGTTAGGTTTAAGATAGGTTTGGGTTAAGTTTTGTAGACTTATTTAGGTTAAATAAGCGAATCTGATGATAATGTTCTGGTCCTGGAGGCGTGGCCAATGTTTTCCTGTGTGACGTCATCTGCAGCGTGTGCGTAATCGTGGCAGGGTAGCTATCCGGGCAGGGCAGCTAGTCGGCGCGCTACACCGCCCCACTTTTAAATGAACACAGATTTGTGAATGGAATAACCTGTTGCCAGGATTGAATGGGTTCTCAACTCTTACAGTATGAGCTAAGGACCAATATAGTGCAACAAAGAATAAAAATTATCACTATTACTTCAAATCAAGCCATAATCATCAGTCTCGGCTGCAGTATATCAGTCTTGCCTGTGGTTGAGGCAGTCTGGCACTGGCAGTCAGCAATTCAATTCACAATGTGTGCCCTAATACACCATCAGGCTGCTACAAGAATAAATACTGTAAATGAAACAACAATAATTGTGTATATAAATATAATTTTCATAAGAATATAATCACTGTATTGTTACAAAAGTGGAAAAAAAGTCCAGACAAATGTGGGAAAATTTCTATTAATGAACAGACAAATAACGAAATAAATAAACAAATACATGAATGAATAAATAAATAATTAAATAGTAAATAAATTATATATATATATATATATATATATATATATATATATATATATATATATATATATATTATGGGGAGGAGGTAGCGGAGTGGTTAGCGTCTCCGACTGGCGTTTTCGGTGACCCGAGTTCGATCCCCGAAGAAACCCAAAACCTTTCTGCACCGTCGAGTGGCCTAAGAACACCCACATGCTGCCCATCAACTCTACCTTCGACTGCGAGTGCATCGGAGGACACAGGGGGGCGGCATGAGCCTCTACTCACAGGCGTCACTATAAGAATTCTGCTTGCGCCACCACGGGCGAGGACCAACCATCAGAGCCCTCAAGTGAACCTCCAGAGCCTACCATCCGAGCCCTGGGTCACCACTGCCTACAGGCGCTATAGGCACAGATGTAAAAAATATATATATATATATATATATATATATATATATATATATATATATATATATATATATATATATATATATATATATATATGTCAATTTTACCCATAACGTATAGTTATAACAGGGAAGACTCTTATGGCTCTTATGGGAGCTGTCATCCTGCTCACGCACTATTCATGTACTATGTACTAGTGCCGACCGGGGTAATTTGGTCCTTCCAACGGACCGGTTCTATTCGGACCGCCATTTTGCTTTGGTGTTTGTTTCAATATAAATAAGAGTGTAACAGTTTTGAATATCCCATGTAGTAAAACAACCATTTTAACATTTCTAGTATTAATATGAATATAAATATCGATATGCAACTGAACCCAAAAACCAAAATAGAAAATGAGTAAAATGACGGCAAAAAAAAAGTTGCGGCAAAGTTTGTTTACAAAATCAGATGATTTGGCGAACTTTCATGGATTCAAATACGAGACGGAGTACATTCTTGTAAATAAGCGTATATATAGTGTTTTTCCTCTACTTTAACATGAAAATATAAAAATGCTCTATCTTGTCTCATTTTCGTATGATCAATGCTCAGTTTGGGTCCGTATTTACCCCGGTGACAAAAACACTCACGGGGTAAATTGGACCCAGTGTAATGTACCCCTCACGGCATATCACGGTGAGGATTAACTGCTTATTTGCACTTGTTTCTTTTGTTTCAGATTGTTGAATGCTAATATGGAATTAGTTTAAGGGTGCTGGTATATAAATTAAGGGTAAATTTTTACTCAAGGACCAGAATTCTCTACACAATTGGGAGAATGATTTTTGTTTACCTTAATGGATACGGTAAATGTGCAGTTTCAACCAATACTTCCTATAAACCTATACTCTCCTGACATAACTGGGGGGCTATGCCCACCCATACCTCCCTGCTAGTTAACTAACCTAACATGGGCATTGATTACGTAACCTAACGGTATTATTTACATTAGGACCGAAATTCCCTACACAATTGGGAGTGTGGTTCTGTTTACCTTATTGAATTCTAGGAAACATTTTCTCTTATGAGTTTCCGTCGCAAATCATTACTTTCGAAGATAATGACATGTTCATAGGGAGGCGAGAGCCAAGTGTTTACGTGCGCCTGACTCTTCTTCCTCTTGTGACCTGCATCGCTTCTGTTCTTCCCTTGCCGCGGACACTTTTTTAATGCAGATTTGACATTAGTTTGGAGGTTAAAGCGTGTGTTAGGTTAGGTTAGTGAGTCAAAAGGTGGGGTTAGGTTAATTTTCATATCTCCTATACACTCGGATCTCCTTCCTATTAAAAACATCTTATATCTCCGAAAGAAGTGCTTTGTGACGGAAGCTCATAGAGAGAATGTTTCCTAGAATCCAATAAGGTAAACAGAAACCATACTCCCAATTGTGTAGGGAATTCTGGCCCTAGTGTAAAGTATTACTAAATTAAGTAACAATGTAGCAAGTAAAGTAGTCACCCCTTTCAGTCTCCGTGTTTCCATTCTCTGCCAGCGGTCTACAGAGAATCAAAGTAGCACGGAGACTATTCTATTTGTAACCTTCAATCATTGTTATGGTAATTATCAGGTGTTTGCATTGTTATCAGCTTATCAATATATTCAGTTATGTACAACGTAAAATCAGCAATATCACCAGGAAGTTTCCATGGTGTAACTCGCATGTCTTGGCGAATGTTTGCATTATACCTTGGAAAACAATTATTTCTGAGAAGTGAAATTTGTATATATACTCCAGAATTTGTGAAATAAAAATTCACACACAGCACATCTGAGGAATCTCATCGACATCTCAACACACTGGATCTCAGCAGCACAAAAACATCGACAGGTCATCTCATCATCCGGCACAACATCAGCGCCTTGAAACAGGCAGTCCAGCCTCCAGCCCAGAAACACCTCTCCTCACTCTGCGCCGAGGTTCGCTCCTAAACTGACGTGTGTGCTGCTAGGGATAGCGTGTACCGGGGACCTCCTTGCAGTGTGATCCCGCCCGCTTCACCCGCCACCGTATTTGTGACGCCCACAGTTCACTGGTCATTATTTTTCGACCCAGCACCACCACCTCGTGGCATTAACAGAGTTTATTGAGTGGGATTTTTTGGGCTGCCTATCGATTTGGCCCCTAAAAAGGGGCGGATTATACTCTCAGTACGGGATCAGGATTGGACGGTACCCCCCTTTTCCTGCGGAGTTCTGGATGCGTGTTTAGGGGGAGCCGGAGGTTTGAGCAGGCTTGTTTTCTCATTCGTAATTTCCCTTTCACTCTTACGCTCTGGTGAATAGACCTCCTCGGGACCTGAAAAGACCGTGTCTGGTCGAAACCCCTCGGGAGGCAGCACCTCGGCTAGTCGCGTGTTTTTGCTGTTTGCGGGGTCGGAGCACCCATGCGATGGCGCTGAGGAACCCGGATCGTGCGGTCCACTCGAGTTGCGGGGGCCAGGTAAAAGGGAAACATTTTTTTTGGGCAGCTCTCTAAAGCTTGGCTCAAGCAAAATACTGCTGCACCGTGCAGAACTCTTACATCTGTGTGCTTGACAATTACAATTTGTTTCGGAATAGTCCGCGGGAAAAGTATTTCTCACAGAGTGACCCGGAAGACATCCAGAGGGAGAGGACGCGACCTCTTCACTGCTCCCGAAGACCAGGTGGTGCATGCGGCTCCCCAGCGGCGGATCTCTAAGCTTTCCTCGCGACACGGAATTATTACCCTCACGGCCTGGTGCTCAGTGGAAGTTCTTCTGAAAAACTCCCCGCCTCCATCCCAAATCCCATCGACCGCTTATTCGAAAAAACTCCACCTGTGACGTTCCACCTCACCCTTTCTGAAAACCTCCCCGCTTGACTCCCCCCCACCCGTTTTCTGAAAATTTCCCTACCCCGGTGAACTGCGTTGTCCCCCCCCGTTATTCTGAAACATCCCACCCCGGTGTCTGTGTCCCCCCCACCCGACTTCTTCTGAAAACCTCCCCACCCCTGTGTCGTGTGTTGTCCCTCCCACCCGGCTATCTGAACCTCCCCACCCTGTATGTCTGTGTTCCCCCCCCCCCCAACCGCTATTCAGAAAAACTCACCCCATGAGCCATCAGTATGTTCTCGCACCGTTGATTCTAAAAACCCCCTACCCCTTGAGACTTCTCCCACTAACATTATCTGAACCCCCACCCACTAGGCTACACCCCCCCTACACCCCCGTGTGATGTGTTTCACCCCCAACCGCTATTCTGAAAACTCATCCTTGTGCTCAGCGTGTCCCGCACCAATTCAGCTCTGAAAAAACTCCAAACCCCTGAGACTATTCCATCCCGTTTTCTGAAAACCCCCTAACCTGTGTCTGGGTTTCCCCCACCCGCTATCTGAAAAACTTCCCCTTGGCCTCAGGGTTACGCACCATTTATTCTGGAAAACTCCCCCATCCCTGAAGGACTGTGGTCCCCCCTCCCGTTATTCTAAACCCCCCACCCTGTGTCTGTGTTCCCCCCACCCGCTATCTGAAAAACCACCTTGTGCCTCAGTGTTCCCGCCAAACCAGTTATTCTGAAAACTCCCCACCCGGAAAACTGTCCCTCTCTCGTTATCTGAAAATCCCCCTACCCCTGTTATTTTTTGTATGTCTGGTTTCCCCCACCCGCCTATTCTGAAAACACCCTTGTGCCTCAGTGTTCCCGCGCACCCATTTATTCTGAACACTCACCACCACGGACGGACTTCCCCCTCCCGTTATTTTGAAAATCCCCTACCCTGTTGTCTGGGTTGCCCCCCACCTCCGCTATCTGAAACTAAACCTGTGCCTCAGTCTTCCCGCACCCTATTATTCTGAAAACTCCCCCATCCTGAGACGTTCCCCAGTCCCGATTTCGAAAAATCCCCTACCCCTGGTCTGTGTTTCCCCCCCACCCGCTATTTGAAAAACTCACCCCTGTGCCTCATGTTCCCGCACCCATTATTTCTGAAAACTCTCCCCACCCTGAGAACTTCCCCCTCCCGGTATTCTGAAAAACACCCTACCCCTGTGTCTGGTTCCCCCACCCTGCTATTCTGAAAACTCACCCTTGTGCCTCAGTGCTCACGCACCCATTTTATTCTGGAAACTCCCCACCACTGAGACTGCGTCCCCCTCCCGGTTATTCTGAAAAATCCCCTTACCCCTGTGCTGTGTTACCCCCCACCCGCTACTCTGGAAAACTCAACCCTAGGCCTTCAGTCGCGAGTGAGTCACCGGCGAGTCAGACGGGGTCGACTCATGTGAGCCCCGCTGTGCACGCCGCTGACTCTTCACCGACCTCCAGTGACCTCCTCGCCGCATCGATGACGCGCCGTGTATCGACAACCAGGACTATGAGATGAGGCTAGTGCGAGTGTGAAACCACGCCAGGGGAAATGATCACAACCCGCAGTGACTGCAAGCTTCCACGACAGGGGGGGGAAGCGGGCTCGGAGCGCCACTCACATACGTCGGGTCCCTCCCAAACACTCTACACCTATAATGAGGCCACAAAAGAGGCGACCGCAGTCCGAGCGCGAGGCGAGCTGCTAACGCGACGATGCCTGTAGAACGTCGATTGATGATGAGAGTGGAACCACCACTCGTTCATCGACATGTCCGTCAGGAGCCGAGGACCAGCAGGAGACCGCGCAGGGCAAGGGACTGGGGTGGTGATACACTCACTAGGGTTAACGGTCGGCCGCCCGCCCCAGACAAGTTCAAGCTGAGAAGCCTGGAGGACCAACCAGACGCCGCAATTTACCTGGCAATCACGGCACCTCGAGGACCCCGATAACCCGACCTGAAGATGGAGTGAGGCCCAAGTCTCTAGGAGAAACATCATCACCCCAGGAACGAGCGAGTCTGTGGCGCTCCTGCGGCGCTAGCGCTGACAGCGGGCAAATAGGGATGCTGCTCCCTTGACCCTAGTGTGAGGAGGCAACAAGGTAGTGCATGGAGCGGTACCTAGATGTGACTTCCCACTCGATGCGGTGAAGGGCACAAACCCCATGTGCGGGTCCGCCACACGGACTTGCGTGGCTGGGGACAACACAGCCACGAGGCAGGTGATGAGTCCACGAGGGGCAGCCACCTGCGCAAGCTGGACCCTGCGTTCCTGGGGCACTACTACCTTACGCCCCTACCGGAGCGAGCCGTGAGGTGCTACAAGTGCCAAGACCGATTCAACACCGAAGTAGGGCAAGCACTCGCCGTCAGGTGTGAGTAGTGGACGGAAGCCTTAACCACCCGACGGAGGGTATTGATGGCCGCCCACAAGGACCAAGGAGGCACCACCGCAAAAGTGTCCGAATTGACGGGAGGAAACATCCACGCATGGATTCCCTCAGTGTCCTGAGAGGCTCGCAGGGAGTGCCTCAGCCTCGCCGTGCAAGCAAAGCTTCAGCGCACAACGGCGGCAAACCACCGCCATCAATGAAAACAAGCGGAACCACAGCAACAACAGCGGCGCAAAACCGCTTCATCCCTGCTCACTACCAGCAAGCCAGCCTGAGGATCCAAGTGCCATCAAAACAGACCTTCCCCCCTAGTCCCAGGGACCACACGCCAGGCGCGGTTCGGGTGGTGAGGGATAATTGAAGGCGCAGGCGACAGTATCAGTGGAGGAGGGCGGCTACCATCCCACCCCGCCGCATTTCCCCCCCCATGCCGAAACGGGAGACCGTTTCTCTAGGACCAGGGGTCCGCCACAACATCAGGAGAAGCCCCAAGGTCACACGCCAGCCTAGCCACCTGCACCTGCAGTTCCTGAAGCGCCAGCGACAGCGAGAGACGACAGCACGTCGCGCTGCATCATGCCAACGCTACGACAACATTCACGTCAGCGAGGAGCCGCGTAGCAATTGCTGATTGCATCATCGTTCCGCTTAATGATGCATGGTTAGAGGAGGCTCCTACAACCGCCCGGAGCCGCCCATGCCACCGAGGAGGAAGGTGACGCCCTCCTCCTCGAGGAGATTGAAATCAGCCTATCAATGACGCGGCCGTCAGTTCACGACCATCCACAGAGGGATACAGCCAGCATTCCCCCTCCCAGCAGAGAACCATCGTCCACGGGACCACGTGATAACAACACCCCCATGCCCCCCCCCCCCGTTGCCGACGGCGGCCGCACCAGTGCATCAAGGTTGCTTGCAGTGGAATGCCCAGGGCTCCGCCCCAAGAAAAACATCAGGTGCTTGCAGGCCACTTCGAAGGAGGACTTGAAGTGGTTCTGCTAACAGGAGACGCTCACACCTGCTGACTTTAAGTGGGCGCATTGCGGGCTACAGTTCTCCACTCGCTCCCTGCACTCTACTTTTGTTGAGGGCACCCGTGCATGCGTGACGCTGGTGAGGAGCGCCGATCCCTCACCCGCAGATATCACCGACCGCGCGCACACTGTGGAGATGGGTGGAGGCCTTGGCGTGGGTGCACATGAGGAAAGGACTCGACTCAACTGTGTACAACTGTAAGGGAGCCCGCGGACACCAACTGTGGAGGCAGGAGTGGAGCTGATACACCAATGGCTCGACAGATAGCTCCTAGTGGCGGGCGATTTTAACGCCCACAACCCGCATCCTGCAGTCAGTGTCACGGCAACAACAGGACGGGTCAGTCACCTAGCAGTGTTGGGCGAGGAGGCCCACTCACCAATCCATCTCCTTCAACACCGGGGACCCACCCACGTCCGGGGGGGGGCGACTGGACATTGACCTGGTGTTCGTGGACGCTGGCGGCCGGCGCATCGTGGCAGGGCACCCTAACGCTCACCAGTGACCACACTGCCACATCACCACCCTCATAGCGTCGCCGCGATACCGCCACGCCCACTTGGCCACGCGAGTGGAACATCAAGAGGGCGGACGGGGGCAAGTTTCATGCTTCCCTTGACGGGGGGGGAATGTGGTGTGGTATTACGAGCCACCCGCGACGACCTGCACCAACAGGAGAGGGAACTCACGGGCAGCCCTTTCAGAGGGCAGCCGAGCAGCCATAGTCCTAAGGTGCTCGCCGGGCCGCCGCGCACAACCGCCCGACTGGTAGGTCTAACAAACGAGGAGCGTCAGGGAGCACACAACCAGCCGAGTCAACCTGGCCAACAGAAGATGATAACGACAGCCCAACCCCACCAACCCGGCTGTTGCAGATGTGGTGACTCGCGCTCGCAGGTGTTCTCCAGCGGCCAGGGTAGGCCAACGTGGTGGAGGGTGCGCTCCTTCAACCAGCACACCTCCTCGGCCAGCTGTGGAGGAAATGTCAGGCCGGTTCCGATGCCGCACCCGCACCGTACCGGCCGCCCACCCACACCCACACCGAGGAGGCAGGAGAGAACTCATCGGACGTAGGTTTACCGTCGCGTGGCTCCAGAGCGTCAACTCCTCCTCGCACACGACCACAGCCGCAAACAGTCTCGACAAACACCGGCGTCGAGGCGGTCGGGAGCGCGAGGGGAACCTGACGTGGTCGGGACCACTCTTCAAGTCGCCGAGAACTGTCAGTCGGCGAGGAAAAAAGGGGGGCGAGACACAGGCTGCAGGGGGACGGACGGCGTGACATACTCCATAGCTGCGGCTTCATTGCCGGGCCTGCAGGGGGAACGCCGCGACTGCCTCGCCCGCTCAACGCGTCTTGGATGGCAGGCCACCTTTGCCACCAGCGTGGAAGGTAGGCCGATCATTCAGGCCCATCCCCAGCCCAGGGAGGACCACCACGCTCAGGGCCTATATCCCTCATCCACGCTGCACGCTATTAAACAGCCGAGAGAATGGTGCTCTCGCAGATCTGCATAGTGGCGCGGGGAGCCCTCCACACCTCACGTGTTTGGTACTGGTCACCCGCGGCGTGGGCACAGCTGACAGCCTCCTCCACCCTGCTGACTCAGGCCAACAACTTGCCCACAGTCACAGTCTTCCTCGACCTTGAGAAAGCGTTCGAGCTGGCCAGTCCCACGCTATTCTCGCCACCCTCGCGAGGAAGGGGATCCGGGGAAGGACTGCTCTGCCTGGCTAGAGGACTACATCCAGCACCGTCGGTCAGAGTCAAAGTTCCTCGGGGCTCAAATCACGCTACAAGGGATACTGGAGAGACGGACGCCCAGGGCGGACCCATCACTCAAGCCGTTTCCTGTAGCAACATGCTGTGGAAGAGAATAGAAATCGCCCTGCCCTCTCCAGTGGCACCGCCCTGCTTCAAGCTACGCCGAGACATGGCCCTCGTTGTCACCGGGCGGGGGGACAGGCTTTTTCATGACGCGAGCAGCGCCTGACCTCATCAACCGCCAGGGCGAAGGAGTGGGCCTTCAAGATCTCGGACGCAAGAGAGGTCCCGGGGCAATGACTAATCAAGGCATGCCAACCCAGTCTAGTCAGCTGCGCGTCCATGGCATCGGCCTGGCCTGGACGGAACTCCTACCTGTACGCATTCGGGGTGTGGATCCGACAAGGCGGCTGTCGTCAATGCGCAGCTTAGGAACCTGGAGGGAAAGGACGCAGGCAGGCTGAACGTTGATGCGTGTGCTGACGCGGCATTAACGCCGGCGCCAACCTTCTCTGGCCTCGACTGTACTATGTGCAGGCGTAGCGCGTCCCTGGTGGATTATATGGCCCCTGTCATCATCGCGGCTCTCACCCTAACCGGCAGGAGCGGCTCGAGGGTGATCCAGAAACATACGCCATGAGGACCATGCTTGGGCTCTCGAGATGCGTCGCAGCGCCTGCGTAATGCAGAAGCGAAGACCAGCTTTGGTGCCCCTCGCCACCAGGGTGCAGTGCATCACATGCCTGTTTGACGTGGCCAGAGTAGTCCTGCCGCGGACGTTGGAAGGGCGTTGGCCGCAGGAGGAGACTCAGGCATGGCCAATGTGAGAGCAGGGCATCGAGTTGCCTGGCGGCAACAGCGTGGATTCATCAAGCCACACCTCGCTAGGCCAACCACAGCCTAATTCACGCGGGTAATCACCGGGCCGTGCCGGGAGGTCTCGATTCCCGCGCCCCAAACCTACAATGCTCCGCCCCCGTGGGGCACCACCCGTCCGCAGAGATTCACCGCCACGCAGTTGCCCGCCCGTCTAAAGCCATGTTGCACCACACGGGAGCTGCGGCAGCACGCGCTTGGAGGACATGGCCGCAGGTCGCCGAGAGAGCGGACAGCCAGTGTATACTTCAATGGACGGATCGGTCACGGTACGCGGATAGGGCAGAAAAGGTAATGCCGCGTTCGTCACGCACGGTTGAGACAGAGCTGTCTTGGCGGGACGTCTAACCAAAATTGCCTCCACACTCCAGACTGAGCTGGCGGCATCCAGACGCCCCGAACATGCCCTGCACGCGGGAGGCACTGTAGGTAACTACACACCGACTCCTGGACGGGGTGCAGGCCCTACAACAGCCGCATCCCAAGGACAAGTGAGGCTAATCACCAACCCATCCTAGGCAGCCTAAGAGCTTGTGCGCAATGGAAGGCGTGTCAGGGCGACAACTGGATCCCCAGCCCACGTAGAGGGTTCCGAGGTAAACGAGGCGGCGGACGAGGCCGCCAAGCGAGGCCGCCAGCGGCCCCAGCGTCACCATGACGTTGCCTTTCCCAGCCTACAGCCGCTCAGGCGGCAGGCGAGACGGCCGACAGCGCACTGCGATCACAGACACCAGCCGAGAGCTGGTAGGCCAGGGAAGTAGCGCAGGCGGCTGGTACGCTGCAGGCCTACGACTACCACGCCACTGAGAACGCCACCCAGCAAAACAACCAGGGCGAGAGCCACTACTGCACAGCGGGGCGTCTGGGTACGGCACTCAGAGAGGAGCTCCAGGAGACTCGAGGGAGCAAGTGTGCGACCCGGCGAGAGCACGACCCGTGCGCCCATGGTGCACTACCTGACCTGTTCCTGCCCCGCCACCGCCCCCCTGATGGCACGGCCCGAGCCCCGCCCCAGCTGCAAGGTGGGGGGGCTGCTGAGTGTGGGCGTGAGGCAGGGCGCGCCTCAATGGTCCGCCACACCCCGAGAGAAGTGATGTTGGGGGTGACTGCAGCAGCGCGACCCTACCGGCTTGATACATCAGTAACCCCAACACCTGTCGCGACCCCGGCAGGGTGACCAAGTGGACGGTAGGTGACTCACCGTCACACGTTTCTCCACGCGACCCTGCCCGTAGACCTGACGGGATTAACCTCCTGTCACTGGCGGTGCTGATGGCCCCGCTTTGTACGTCTTGTCCTGCTATGCATTCTGTACATAGTTGTTATGGTGTGTGTGTATGTATGGCTTAGTTGTAACAATACCTTTACAAATCAAAAATGAATAAAATTAACCTAAAACTGGCCAATATGAGTATCCTTCGATCAGTTAAACCAAAGCTATGAACATCCACTCTATAGTTTACAAATGGTGACCCAGAGTGAGCTATGGTTCCCTAGGTGGCTAACTGGTGATGTCATCTCGGCATAGAAATAATGTTCTATGTTTTGCTGACATAAGAGCATCTTTCTCCTATCGTGGGACCTGCGTCTGTACGGAAGCTTTCGTCCCATGGCTCCCGCGTATATTCCTGAGCCTCGCAGCTTCACTGGTGATTGTCTAGGATGTCAGAGGGATAGGGGAATTACACGATTACGTGTAGCGCCAACTAGTCAGGTTCCCCACCAACCCCGGGCACCTTCTGTGCCTTCCTCAGGGCATTTTTTTGACCATCAGACGCCTAACTGCGTCCTCAGCGGCCACTATGAGATCAGCGGCGGCCCTACTGCCCACCGTGCAGATGCCTACTGCGTCCGCAGCCTATGCGCATTCAGCGCGGCTTAATGCCCCTTCATAGCCTACCCACAGTGTCGTCAGCGGCATTATGCGCCATTTAGCGCGGCCCGCTTCCCCAAGGCCTCACTGCGGCTTAATGCGCATTTTAGCGCTGTCTCGCTTGCACTTATCCAGATCGGATCACCGCGTCCTCAGCGGCCTTATGAGTGTTTAGGTCGCAGGGGCCGAATGCCTCATTACGCCCTGTCAGTGGACTATGTGCACTCAGCGCAGCCACTTCACCCTAGACGCCTCCTTGCGCCCTCAGCACAACCTCACGCGGCTTGCGCAGCCCCACAGTGTAGACGTTATTCCACTCACGGCCGCCGCTCGCCGCCCTATGGATTACTCACCAGCCCTATGGATACTCACAGACCCGTGGAGTACTCATCGCCTGTGGATTCACTCAACCTCAGTAAACAGTGTTAAACGCGACTCACTCCACATGTCCCGCCGCTGCCGACCTATGGATTACTCATCGCCCTGTGGAGTTACTCACCGCCCTTTGGGATACCTCGCAGCCGCTATGGATTACTCAACAAGCCCTGTGGATTACTCAACCCTCAACTCCAAGTGTTAACGTGATTCACTCTACGGCCGCCACCGCACGCCGTATAGTGATTACTCAAACAAGCCTGATGGATTACTCAAACTCAACTCCACAGTGTGTTAAACGTGACTAACTCCACGGCCCGCCGCTCGCCGCCCTTGGATTACTCACCACCCTGTGGCGTTACTCACCGCCCATTGGAGTTCCTCATCACCAGGACTGCAAACACAGCCGGCGTCAACTGCTGCCAGGGCGCAACACTGCCACGCCCGCAACAACAGCCGGCGGCACCACTGCCATGGCTGGTCAACACTGCCTCGATACCGCGACATACTGCCGGCGCGGCACCACTGACAGGCGCAACACTGCCACGCCCCGCAATCACAATGGCCGGCGCACCCAACAGCCATGAGCGCAAACCCTGCCTACGCCCGCAACCAAGCCGGCGGCACCACTGCCAGGCGCAACCCTGCCACGCCCGCAAACAAGCGGCGGCACCATGCCATGGCGCAAACCCTGACCATCGCCAGCAACACAAGCGGCTGCACCACTGGCCATGGGCGTCAACACTGCCTCAGCCCGCGACTTACTCGCCGGCGGCACACTGCATGGCGGGTAATCACTGCCACGCCCGACAACACTGCCGGACGGACCACACTGCACATGAGCGTCAACGCTGCCGCCCGCGGACGTATACTGCCGGCAGGGCACCACCGCATGTCGGTCAAATCACTGCCCTCGCCCGCGACCGTATGCGGGGCACCACAGCCATGGCGGCAAACACTGCCAGCGCCGCAACACAAGCCGGCGGCACACACAGGCTAATGGCGGTGCCAGCACTGCCCAGCAGCAACTGGTCACCACAAAGCCCCTCCACTCAACGGCAACAGAAAACACCAGCATGCACCGCTCCACAACCAACGTCTCGTTTATCCCTCCAGCGTCACTAGGGGGGGGTACTGTAGCAAGTAAAAGTAGCAGCCCCTTTCAGTCTCCGTGTTCCATTCTCTGCCAGCGGTCTACAGAGAATAATCAAAGAGCACCGGAGGGAAATTTATTGTAAACCTTCAATTCATGGATATGGTAATTATCAGGTGTTTGCATTGTTAATCAGCTTACAATATATTCAGTATTAGAGACAACGTAAAATCAGCAATATCACCAGGAAGTTCCAGTGGTGTAACTCGCATGTCTTGGCGAATGTTTGCATATAACTGGAAAACAAATTTATTCTGAGAAGTGAAATTGTTATATACTCCACAGAATTGTGAATAAAATTAACCAAAAAACTGGCCAATATGATTACCCTTTCATTCCAGTTAAAACCCAAAGCTTGAACACTCCACCTTAGTTAAAAACAATGCTTAGAAATTTAAAAGAAAACTACATAGACCTAGAAAAAGAAGAAAAACTAGGAACTCAAACTGGAACCCAAACGTGTGCGTTTTTGGTCCATATTTTCCGCCTCCCCCAGAGAATGTAAGACAGCTAACAGAATGTTTGATAGTGTCCATGGGCATGGTATGAATGTTTTTAAGTTTTTGGAGGTTTGTTCAAATTTTTAAAAATTTTTTTTATTTTATATATAATATGACCAATTTTAAACCCCAAGTTAGGTCCGATTTACCCCATTTAGTGTAAAAATCGGTCCGCACTTCAAAAGTGTTTTGATAACAGAGCTATAATGGAAATTTTGTTCAAACTTTAATGACATATAGGTAGTGCCCCTCTTATGATTGTATTAACTTTTTGTTTTTTTTATTTCAATAGATATGGAAACAGATCAAATTTTGTCAAACCAGGACCAAATTACCCCGGTGGGCACTATATGTGACAAGTCATGAATATTGAGATGCTGCAAATCTAAATGATGACGCCGAGAATAAAATTGGATAAGTATCATCGATCGTCTAACCTCATAAGACATTATGGGAAAATCTGACGTTAAACAGGAGGAAGAGGAAATGTAGCCTAAAAGTCTATCAATCTCTGTAAATTAGGTTGGTTAGGTTAGGAAAAAAAGATAACCAAAATGTATCAAAAAATTTAAATCAGGTTTACCTAACCACTGAGAACTTATACAACCAGAGGTGTTAAGTCTCAACCCATAGAAAATGGGATAAATAATAGAATTCCCACCTCTGTCAGATGTGCAGGGCCAGTACTGGTGTACAGGTCCTGTACAGCAGGCCACTGGTGTCCCCCTTCTGTTTCATTAAAGATGCAAACATCTTGGGATAAAGACCATATGTGCCATGCTCCCATGTTGTGCCTTCTTCACCACCTAAAAGGCTTTGATCACAAGTTGCTCTGAAAAAGAAACTAAGATTAGATTTTCATGATCCGATGCACTGTCATAAGTTTACATAACTCTTTGCAGATATCTTATTTGTTCTATCGGCCAATAATCTTCACAAAAGAGATTGTTTTAACCTGCAATCACCTCAAATTTCACCTTACAATCAATATTAGACCACAATCATGGCGTACCGAGGGGGGAGGCCATGCGGATGGCCCCCCTCCCCCCTTTACAAAGAAAAAATATAACCAATAAATATAATAGATAGCACCAATATATTATATATATATAAATATATATATATATATATATATAATATATATGAGCAATATAAAATATATATATATAATAAAATATATATAGATATTTTTATAGAATATATAGATAATATAATATTTTATATTTTATATATATAATATATAGATATAGATATAATATAGATATATATATAGATATTATATAAAATTATATATAAAATATATATTTTATATATATATATATATATATATATATTATAAATACAGTATATATAATATTATATTTATATATATATATATATATATAATAATATATATATATAGATATTTTATATATATTATATATATTATATATTTTATTATTATATTATATATATTATAAATATTATAATTATAATTTTTTTAAATTTATTTTTATATATTTTTTATTTTAAGATTTTTTATAATTTTTATTATATATCCTATTAAAATTTTATATCCCATATATATATATATAATATATATATATATATTTTATATATATATATATAAAATATAATATTTTAATATATATATATATATATATATATATATATATAATATATTTATTTTGGCCCCCCCCCCTTTCAATTTTCTGGGTACGCCACTGACCACAATACAAAGACCATATAATAGATAGACCACAATACATACATACATACATACATACAACAATGTTGGTGCAAATCATAATGGATGAAAAGCTGTCTAAACTATTTAATGATTACTTAAAAATAGTTGCATTGTACAAATCCTGTGAAATTGAGAGAGAAATGTTATTTTGTAATCCTTATAGTATCTAACTTTGGTCATTTACGACATTTATCATTTTTTCCTACACCTATTTCTGCACTTTCGGGGTGTCGCATAAACTAAAATTTACACTCTAAACCAAAACCATACGCAATGCATCTTTACCTAGAATTGAGATCAGGCACAGGTGTGTAAAATAATAGCCACTAACCTAACCAGGACATTGGTTGCGTAGCCTAACCTGAATCAAGAGTAAATTGGGAGATAACTGCAAATGAGGCATTCCCGACAATTTTAAAAAGACCATCATTCTTTAACACACCAGAATACATAGGAAAAGAACAATTTTTTTCCACATACTCAATTAATGGTTGAAAGTACCAAAAAAATCTAGAAATGCTGCTAATGGGGGAGATTTACAAGTTGAAGGCCGTTATAACTACGTGCCTTGTAATGTATCAAACTGCAGTAGAAACCGAGGCAGGTGTTGCTTCTTTAATGAAGATGACAGTTAAAAGTGTGACCCAAAATTTTTTAAAAATACACTTTTAGACGTTTTGAAATGGAAAAAACACTCCATTTGTAAAAATATAAAAAAAATTACCTATTCAAACCATCAAACTAACTTAAACTAACCTAACTTAGCCTTGCCCTTAAACTAACCTAACATAGTCTTGTCCTTAAACTAACCTAGTCCTAAAAAAAAATTTTTTTGCACAACATTTCATTGTTACTTTCACACTCGTTTTTCCACCTATAGAAACAATAGAAGGTGAAAAATACTTGAATCCAGACACAGTCTGTTCTAAATATCAGCCCAGTATATAGTAGGGTCAGTACTGCTGTACCAAAGGCTACATCAGACACCCATTCATCACAATTACCAGTAAAACTGCAGTTTAGTACAATATCCTCTATTGACCAAAATTCTCCTGACATAACTGGGGGGCTGCGCCCATCCAGACCCCCCCCCCCATTAGTTAACTAACCTAGCCTGGGCACTGATTACTTATCCTATTATAACCTCGCTGGGAGGGGGGGGGGGGATTTCGCCCCTCCAGACCCCCCACGTGTTATATCTCATTTCCGTCGGGTTATAGGGATTAGAAGTGCTGCAAATTGTCAGTTCTATAACTTGAGTTATAACTGTGAAACTATAACTATAACTATAACTTTCTAAACTATAACTTTCTATAACTGTGAAAACAAAACAAAATAGCAGCTCCGTTCCGTTTGCTCTAGCCTGAGGCTTGTTGTTTATAACTCTTGTCTCTTGTCTATATATTTGAGCATTTATCATCTCTAAGATGTCATCACCCTTTCCTACGTACCTTTATAAGTCTTTGTGGAGTAGATGAAGTCGATCCTCAGCCTGAGAGGCCTGTAAGAGCAGTAAATGTAGCGCCGCGGCCGTTCACTTCCACTGGTAAATATTTTGAATATTGGCTTCGAGACAACGGGCGCGAGTGGCCAACAGCTGATCCTGCCTGGCTACGATTCAGCCACCTAATAATCAACAATTATCCTTAATCCGAGCTTTGCACCCTACTTAAGTCCTTCGGCCCGGCCATTCATGTCACATCCACTTAATATATTATCCTTGGGCCGAGTCAAGGAAGACTGTGTTGGGCCTGTACGAATTTATCAATAATTGGCCCGATATACAGTTCCCGCTGCAGGGCCGACATCGGCTTCATCCGATTTGCCGAAACCAGTCGCCCTGCCGCCGGTGCCGATACGTACCCGGCACAAGCCGACACAGGCCCGCATAGCCCATGTTTGCTGGGAAATGGCTCTATTATACACAATAAACATAAAGTATAGTGATACAACTTGTAATTTATTGTTTGTTGACGTCTAGCCGCTTCAAATTTCACTCCCTAGGGAGTTAAGGGTGCTCCCGACCACCCTTAGCCTCGCGGTCCCGTAGCAAGTGAAAAAATGGTTTGGGCACCTCCCTTAGGGGCGCTACGAGGTAAAAGTCCCTTAGGGAGTACTTAACGGGCCCGTAACTCTTTCGAGCATCTCTGCCCTGCTCTCCCGCCTCTCGCCGAGACCACCGAGAGACAAGGCCTGTTACATCGCCTGGTGAAAGGCTATGACTTCACAGCATGAGGATCCCGCGCGCCCCACCGGGGGGCCATGGCTCAGTCTATTGTGTCTACATACGAAGGCGGTCAGGGCGTGTGTATGTTGCGTATTGTATCATTTTTGCTTTTGTTACGGCAGGAGCTATTTTTCCAAGTTACCAGCAAGATGCCGTCCTTGTGCTGTGTGCCCAATTGCAATGGGAACTACAGAAAAGGCCCCAGAGTGATATATTCTCTTTCCCAAGAGACAAGGTGCTTGCCAGCCAGTGCTCAGATCAATCAAACGGACAATTTTTTTACCGACGGCCAGTAGCAGGTGAGTCTATGATCTTTGTAGTATTTTTAGTAGCTTTATTAGCTAATAATGAAAGAATTGAGACGGTAAAGTCTAGCATATCTAGCATACTTAAGGCTACAAAACGAAAAGTTTGTAGGCATTAAAAATGGGCGGATGTCCAAAAAAAATTACTAATATTTTGAGAATTATTTATTTGTGTTGTGTTACGTTTTTTAATTCACCTCCGTCACAGCTAGTGGGATCTGCTGCTTTGGCTGACTATGTTTTTGAACTAATGAAGGATTAGCAGCTAGCACTCGTGGAGAATGTGGTTCACGAATGTGGGTGTTTCGCGAAATATTGTCAGCGCGAAATCCTGTAGACCCTCCATTCATTCCCCTTTATTTCACTGGTTTTACGACTTAGCTGCTGCCTGATACATGTTACAAGCCACATAGAGGCACTAGTTTTCCATGAAAACACTTACAAGTAAAAATATTCTCATAAGACAAAAATATTCACGTCAAAAGTAAAGCCTTTTAGGTTGGGTTTCGGGTTTAAAATATCTTTTGTTAATACCAGTGCATTAAAATACTCGCATAAAATAATATTATCTCAGAGTCCCTTTTTGAAAACATGCTTTAGGGCCATTATGCTGAAAAACCATGAAATAGGGAGGGGTCTACGGATTTCGCGCATTGCAACATTCCGCACAAAATAGGACCCCATTCTCCACGATGCCCACACCCTTGAAAGAAGGGTGATATAAAAGTAATTACACTTTCTAATTATCCATTGGTATCCCTACTAGAGAGTCATGAAGTGGGGGGTAACACCTTATATCGGTGATTTTTTTCTGATTCTTGAAGTGTTTGGTTTTTGTTGCTTGACACCCCGTTTTTGTGTTAACTTTGAATGCTCTTGTGAAATGTCTTGGTTTTCTTGCTTGTAATCAGTTGTTTTTTGCTGTTTCCTATTTTCCCCATCAGTAAAAAAAGTTTTTTTTCCCTTCCATCTGCATCCGTTCACTGCGGGAGTAAAAATGTTCTTTTTTTAACATTTGTCGTGTGTTGTTTGTAGAAAGTTTAAGGTTTCCTTATGTCTTTATTTTTCCTCGCACGTAATAGGAAGTTTTTCAAAAATTTTCCTGCAGTCCAGTGTTACATTCGTGCATGCTGTTTTTCCCGAGGGTGTGTCTGTTCCTGTATTTTATTTTTAGTTTCGTGTATTGCTTCTGCATTTATAAAAGTTGTAGTGGATTCCCTCATTTATCAAAAATTTATTTCTTTTATGTGTTTTTTTGTATGTTCTGAAAAGTCTAAGTGTCTTTTTTCAAGTAGTTCTGCTTTCCATTCTTGGTATCATGCTCTTTTAATTTGTCAGTTATTTCGTGTTGTTACTATACCAAATTTTGGGATATGTTTTGGGATTTGCTCTTTTTAAAAAAACTGTTTTCGTTTCACTTGCTCTTTTTGCTAAGATGAGTGTCAATGCATTTTAGGGGGGACCTGATTCATTTTTGCAAAATAAGGGCCCCTCTTAAAACAAGGCAGGGTAAAACATTCTCATCTTTAAATCCAAAAATTTTTTTGGTTCAGGTGTAGGGATATATATTATCATTAAAACAGTGATTTGAAACCTTTCAATCTGCCTTATTCCCCTGGGTGACATCCTTTTGTTATGACTCATTTTTTAGATCAGGAGGTTTTTCTAGGGGACCTCATAAAGAGGGTAATCCTTTAAAAGGCTCTATTTAAACGCTATGGGCGCCATCTTGGGGCCCAAGGGGCCCCTCGTTCACCCAAGACCCGGGGAAGTTCTCAAGCATTACCCCGCAGTATATCATGTTTATACATGTATAAAGGATAGACTGTTATCTTCGGAAATGTTTGTTCTATAAGATTATCACATAAAAACATAGTAAAACACATTAAATAAAGGTCATTATGAGACTCTGAAGAAATATGATGAACTTAACATTCACTTAAAACTCGTCGTCATGTATAACTTTGTGGGACAGCTTATAAGATAATATGATCAGAGCCATTTCATGCTTGCCTGTATGAAATGTGATGTATTTATTATGTGCATCATTGACTCCATATATGTCATATTCGACATATAATAGCTATACTTGCAATGGATTCACATTAGGGCAAAACCTAATATATTAAATATATATATATTATATATATATATATATATAATTATATATATATATATAAAATATATATATATATATATATATATATATAATATATATATATGTATATATATATATTATATATTATATATATATTATATATATATATATATATATATATATATATAGTATATATATATATATATATATATATATATATATATATATATATATATATATATATATATATATATATATATATATATAATATAACGGTAGACTTCTTGAATCAAAACATATTGTTTATCATACAAATATTGGCCGCCATAATTATTCGGTGGTGGTGTTGTCATTGACTGACGTACACACGCATATACACTCTGTAACAGTCTCGCTGCATTTGAAATGGTCTCTTTAAATTTCTTTCTCGAGAGCCTGACAGCTGAGAGCAACGTGATTTGCCAGATCATGCAAAGCGATGCTCTGTGATTGGTCAGCAGAAGTTCCCCATACATCCCTAAAATATCCCTAATATACCCCAACCAGAGGCCCAGCGATCACCATAAGGGAGTGACGCTTCTGTTCGAGCATTAACCTCAGTCCACCCGCGTATGGTTATCGTAGCCATACACTTTTAAGTTATCACTTACGAGGGATTTTCGAGCATCCCTGCCCAAAAATACACTTTACTTCTTGTGGTACTGTCGCGGAAAATTTCCGCGTCGGCGATCATTTCAGCGTCGGTGACAGTTCTCGGTTGGTGTTTCGGCGACAGTCCCATAAACCACAATTTTTTCACGTCGGCGGAAGCTCCAATTTTCGGCGATAGTTCCAGTTCTAGATATTCAATCAATCAATCATTGGGGGCATACGCCGGAGGGCGCGTCGCCTCGTCCACTCTACGGCGCCACTCCCGGGGGTCACCTCGCGCGATTTCTCATGCAGGCTCCCTTCCCATAACAAGCAGCTCTCGACAGGAAGCATCAACTTGCCCAAGCCACGAGCCTTGTGGGCGCCCCCTTGGCCTCCTCCACGCCGGATATATGTATCATACAGATACAACCCGATGGTAAGGATCGGCTTCAGGGTAGCGTGCCACATGCCCATATATCCGAAGTTGGCGCTGACGGACTATGCAGGTAATAGGCCTCGATTCAGTCTCACGGTGCAATCGCTAGTGTGGCACGTAGTCATCCCAGCAATACCCCATGATTCTTTGAGGAAACTTATTACCAAGGCATCGATTCGCCTCTTCAAGTCGCTATTTAGTGTCCATGGCTCACAACCATAAAGTAAGACAGGGATCACGCGCGACTTGAAGATCCGGATCTTTGTCCTCTCTTGCACAGGTACCGACAACGCCAAATACTCCTGCTCAGCGAGTCCATAATACCGTGGGCTATGCCAATCCGCCGTAGGACTTCTTAACGTGACCTGCCGTCATTATAGACTGCGCTACCAAGGTATGTAAAACTTTCCAAGATCTCAATGTCCTCACCGCACGTATGAACAGAGCACGTCTAGAACAAACTGTTTCATCTAGTAAGCCTCCAAACACCTGGATCTTGGTATTGAGCCAGGAGACCTCAAGTCCCAAAGGCTTTACCTCCTAGTGCAGCGCCTCGAAAGCCATCACCAGGACCTGCAACGACTCAGTAAAGATTACTGCATCATCGGCAAAAATAAGATCAGTGATCTTGGTGTTGCCGAGGGATCCAACACAATCACTTTCATCTACAACTTTGCCCAATAACCAGTCCATACAAGTGTTGAAAACTGTGATGGTTGGCTCTCGCCCGTGGTGGCGCAGGCAGGATTTTCATAGTGACGCCTGTGATTAGAGGCTCATGCCGCCTCCCTGTGACCTCTGATGCACTCGCAATCGAAGGTAGAGTTAATAGGCAGTGCATGTGGGATTGTGGGTGTTCTTAGGCCACTCGACAGTGCATAAAGATTTAAAGTGGATTTATGGGTCTCACTCGGGATCGAACTCGGGTCTTCGAGAACGCAACCCGGTGATGCTAACCACTCTGCTACCGCCTCCCCAAACCCACCGTGTGTGTGTGTATTGTAATAAAAGCTTTATTTTGAAAGTGTTGTGTTTATATAATGGCCAGTTTGTATAACACAATTCTCAGCTCAGTTCGTCTACACTGAAGCCATGTCGAAATAACTACTGGCCCAATCGGCTGGAAATCTTTAGGGAGATAACTCCATTGCCAAATATTTAAATATTTATAAAATGAAGTTGTTAGCTCTGTTAGAGGGAAATGGGAGTGATGTCCGAAAATGTCAGGAATCGCAGCATTGGCCTCCACTGAAAATAGTCCAAATTGAGAAGCAAATCAAGTATAAGTAAGCAGTCTTAGGATAGATATAGGCTATGTCAAACACCATATAGGGGAGGGGGTAGGGGAGGCGGTAGCAGAGTGGTTAACGTCTCGGAGTGGCGTGCTCATGTAAGCAGTTTTAAGTATTTACTTACATTGGAATATCCAGTACTTGTTGCGTGGTCCTCGAGCGGAAAGGCAATATCATGTTATTGTTTTTATAATGAATACCCAGTAATTATACATAAAACTCTTATCACCTTTTAGTGTATATATTATCACATTATACGGGTTTATCACTCGTTCACCGTAACGTATAAGTACAGCCGTACGTAAATATTCTGGAATGTCTGTTCTCACACCGTCTTAACAGTACTCCAGACCCGCGCTTTTGTCTCTCTTCCCGTCTCCCATCCGTTAGCAGATCCTGATGGTGCGAGGTATGGGATGTGGTGTCACGTATGTGGATGGTTGGCAGCCAGGGCAGAGATGCTCGAAAGAGTTTCGGGCCCGTAAGTACTCCCCTAAGGGACTTTTACCTCGTAGCGCCTCTAAGGGAGATGCTCAAACCATTTTTTCACTTGCTACGGGACCACGAGGCTAAGGGTGGTCGGGAGCACCCTTAACTCCCTAAGGGAGTGAAATTTGAAGCGGCTAGACGTCAGCAAACAATAAATTACAAGTTGTATCACTATACTTTATGTTTATTGTGTATTATAGAGCCATTTCATGCTTGCCTGTTTGAAATGTGATGTGTTTTATTGCTTCATTGACTCCATATATATCATATTTAACATACAATACCTATAGTACTTGTAATAAATTCATATCAGGGCAAACCTATATATTAAATATATACATCGGTCGACTTGAATCAAAACGTACAGTTCATCATATACGTTTGGCAGCTATAATGATGCGGTGGTGGTGGTGGTGGTATCAAATGTCTGACGTACTAGTAGCCCCAACACACGCAACGTATACACACAAGCAGGATATTATAAAGTTATACTATCCTTGCACACAAGTGTCACGTGGTGTTCACAGTGAGGTGTTAGCCCCCCCGTGTGTCTTGTCTGACCTAAAGAGCGAACGCGCAGTTCTTGTCCACTATAACAGAGTACCGCCAGGGCCACGGATACGGCATACGTACGGCGCTGGCCAGCAGTGGTCTATAGATACTATTTTCGGGCACGCGACTCGAACCTATGATCAGCGCATCAAGGTATACCCTGGGTACGTCTCTGTAGTAATCAGTGGGAGAATATTACGCTGAAAGGCTAATGTGGCAGCTATGTATTATCGTAGCATTCTGGCGATAGTGAGCTAAAATCGGCCCTATTTCGGAAATCAGCCAATCTTAGCTCAACACCGGCAAACATAGTGTTTAGGTTAAGTTATGTTTAGGTCTGGTTTAGGTTAGGTAAGGTTTATGATAGGTTTGTGTTAAGTGTTGTAGAGTTATTTAGGTTAAATAAGCGTCCGCGGGACGATTTCTCGAAAGAGGCCGATTTTAGCATAACAGCGGCATTTGAAGTCTCTTTAAATTTATTTATCGGGCTCCCTGACAGCTGAGAGCATGATGATTGGCTAGATAAGGTCGCGTCATGAAGGGCGCTGCTCTGTGATTGGTTAGCAGAATTTTCCCACACATATCCCTAGAATATCCCTATATTCCCCACCCAGAGGCCACCGATAACCGTACGGGAGTGACGGCTCGGTACGAGCATCTCCCTCAGCCCACCCTCGTAAGGTTATTGTAGCCATACACTCGTAAGTTGTCCCTTACGAGGGATTTTCGAGCATCCCTGCCCTGGGATATAATCTGCCTTCCATTAATCTATACTATTTCAATATGGTAAATGTTGAGTGAGTAATAGGGTAATCTATTAAATATATTATTTAATTATATTTGTTACACAAAGATAGATATATAGATGGATGAATGTAACCATCTCAATGATAACTATACCACGGGGAAGTAAAACTAACTGCTATCCTCTTTAGCTCTTGCACCATGTTAAAAGGAAATCTTACCTATGCAGTGTGCTACCATAACATCGCTCGGTCACCTACCCAGTTGCGCCGGATTAGTACCTAACCATGTAAAAATCATGTCTACTAGTGAGGATCTGCATTGCGGTTATGATTTGCCCTGAGAACCTTAGACAAAGATATGGCTTTCCTAACAGCACAGCAAAGAAGAATCACTATCACAAAGATTAGGATAATGTGAGTAATGAAATAATTGAAGATAAATGTACAGAAGGATTAAGATACAAAAGTAGGGAGTCCTGTACAGCAGACTCCAATTCCGAGAAATTAGAAAGGTAAACTCGGAAGAGTGTTAGTTCATATCTGATTATGAAAAATTTTCNTCAAAAGTAAGCAGTCTTAGGATAGATATAGGCTATGTCAAACCCATATAGGGGAGGCGGTGGGGAGCGGAGCTAGCAGATTGGTAACGTCTCGGAGTGGCGTGCTCATGTAAAGCAGTTTTAAGTATTACTTACATTGGAATATCCAGTACTTGTTGCGTGGTCCTCGAGCGGAAAGGCAATATCATGTTATTGTTTTTTATAATGTATACCCAGTAATTATACATAAAACTCTTATCACCTTTTAGTGTATTATATTATCACATTATACGGGTTTATCACTCGTCACCGTAACGTATAAGTACAGCCGTACGTAAATATTCTAGAATGTCGTTCTCACACCGTCTTAACAGTACCCCAGACACCGCGCTTTTGTCTCTTCTCTCCCGTCTCCCATCGTCAGCAGATCCTGATGGTGCGAGGTATGGGATGTGGTGTCACGTATGTGGATGGTTGGCAGCCAGGGGATATAATCTGCCTTCCATTAATCTATACTATTTCAATATGGTAAATGTTGAGTGAGTAATAGGGTAATCTATTAAATATATTATTTAATTATATTTGTTACACAAAGATAGATATATAGATGGATGAATGTAACCAATCTCAATGATAACTATACCACGGGGAAGTTAAAACTAAACTGCTATCCTCTTTAGCTCTTGCACCATGTTAAAAGGAAATCTTACCTATGGCAGTGTGCTACAAATAACATCGCTCGGTCACCTACCCAGTTGCGCCGGATTAGAGGCATGTAACCTAACCATGTAAAAATCATGTCTACTAGTGAGGATCTGCATTGCGGTTATGATTTGCCCTGAGAACCTAAGACAAAGATATGGCTTTCCTACAGCACAGCAAAGAAGAATCACTATCACAAAGATTAGGATAATGTGAGTAATGAAATAATTGAAGATAAATGTACAGAAGGATTAAGATACAAAAGTAGGGAGTCCTGTACAGCCAGACTCCAATCCGAGAAATTAGAAAAGGTAAACTCGGAAAGAGTGTTAGTTACATATCTGATATATGAAAAATTTACATTATTTAAGGTGCCAATAGGAAATATACGAGCAGAAAAATGAAAAAACGAACCGGTTCCTGCATGACCTTTTTGAGGAAAAGTTCGTAATTTGGCAGAATCGCACCTAACATACATTAAGAAACTGCGAAGTGACCTGAAACTCTCTGATATGCTGAGCTTC
The DNA here is from genome assembly GCA_016584305.1 of Chionoecetes opilio. Taxonomy (NCBI): domain Eukaryota; kingdom Metazoa; phylum Arthropoda; class Malacostraca; order Decapoda; family Majidae; genus Chionoecetes; species Chionoecetes opilio. Next base: position 96,592 of record JACEEZ010003813.1, read on the forward strand.
AGGACATACTACAGACACATAGTAAATTGTGTGTGAAGAAGAAATAGTGATATTCGAAGAAAACTCCTGTGAAAGATAGGTTAGGTACCAGATGGTTATAAGGACACAAAGATAAGGCCTTTAGAATGGGGGTTCCCAAACCTGGGGTACATATTTCATTTCTCAGGGGTACATAGGGGTCTGAGAGAATAACCATGGTGTACAATACATGGTGTTCTAGTCTACAGTCAGATTGCAACAAAGTCGTGTTTTTATCAATTTCCTCATTTCAGTAAGCAAAATATTTGGCAATACTATATCAGTGAGGCGAGTATACCATTTTTTCGCTGTTAGGTGTGAATTCCCGCGGCTCTCAATCTGTATTGGACGTGAAACGATCAAGTATGTATACACACTCGAGACAGAGGTTGTGCCAGTTTGAGTCACAGTTCTTCTGAAGCTAACAGCTAGTGAAGGTGTGTTAACATTACTCGTCACCAGCACCGTTTAGCTTTGTTGCAAGTGTTGGAAAAAGTATGCTATACATAACTGTATATTAGAAAAATAAATGAAAACAAGAATTTCCGAAAAAAGTTAAATGCCGTTGTCAGGGTCGAGGTGGTTATCAATTAATATTACCAAACCTAAGAAATGTGGGGGAAGAAAAATCAAGGAGTATGATTACCCCGAATATATTTACACAACAAATTAATAAACAAATAGCTAGCCGCCAAATAACAGGCACCAAACAACGACTGAAATGATGCAGGGGTAATGTCACCCTAAGAACTCCCTGGAATGCTACTTGTAAAGAAGGTGAATTGCAGCAGCAATCGTCAGCACCGTAGAATACCCCTTCAGACAGCGGGGAGCGTTGAATGGTATGCGGGACAGTGAAGGGCCAACTGCAAGAAAGCCCACGTCTTCAGTATGGCCTTTTAGAGATGAAAACAGCAGCTTGGTAGTGGAGGTGTTGTCAGCATGGAGAGCTATGGCTGTCTACCTAATCGTGGGCGGCGAGGCTCCGTCATCAAAAAGGGTAGAGTACCCTCTTACCCCGGGACAGGGGCTGCAAGTGTTGACGTGGATAGTCGGGTGACTGTGCTTGAAGCCCCGAAGCACGCCACTTGGTGAAGGTGAAAGTGGCGATCACCGTTACCGTGACGAGGGAGGTGTAGTTCAGGTGTAGTTCCTCACACATGCCCCCACTAAAGCATCTGCTGCACGAAGGAGAACTGCAGCTGATGATGAAGGAGAACTGCAGCTGACCCGGAGAAACATACCAAATATTTGTAAAAGGTGGTATTGCAGGAATCTACATAACTATTGCCGGCTGAGTAGGTCGGCTCCAATATAGAGGCTTGTGGTGAACTTCAAGGAAAAATTCCTTACCTCTAAGGTAGAAGTCAAACCTATGGACGTTGAAGACAATGGCTAGGCATTCCCTTCGGAGTGTAGAGTAACGTCGTTCCCGATGTAGTTGGGAACGTCGTTCTGGCGTAAGAGATGGGATATGCACGGTCATCATGGTACTGGAAGAATACAGCTCCCAATCCAGGATTCGAAGCGTTGATGAGCAGGACGAAAGTCTGGCTGAGGTCAGGAAACCGCCGAATGGGTCACGAGGCCAAAGGTTGCTTCAACAGGTCGAAGAGCAGGTGCACATCATCCATCAACTGTAGGAGTTCCCGTATCAGCTTCCTTAACACGTCAGAGAGGGGACCGGTGAGCTTGGAGGCCTGAGAAAAGTGTTGCTCTAGTCTATCCAGAATAGACATGAGTGCAGAAATGTGAGTGGGCCAATCAGAATAGATACACATATGAAACGAAGCACTAAGCAAACCTAAACTAACAAGCAAAATTCCCAACATTAACCCGTACAGTGTTGACTTAAGTGACAGAAACACCTTATGTCAGGTTGGGCTTTTGGATTTTTTTTTTTATTGTCTCCAAAAAATAATAAAAATATACCATAACCAATGATGTGTGTGCGGGGTACGAGCGCCTTCTCCAAGTCTCCATAGGTAGGCATCGTTTCCAGCCAGCTGATCCTCCTCGTGTATGTGGATGTCATAGCGAAAAAACAAAATTATATTTTATTATAGTTATATTATAATCTACGGCATTTTCATATATGCATCTTGTAACTTATGCTTGAATATCATACTTTGGTGCGCATATTTACGAATGAGATGATATGGTCTAAAAGAAAATAGGAAGACTATTCTCTGATCTGGCAACAAGGCAGGCAGGGACCATTTCACGGCCTGTGGATGACAAAAAGTCTACTCACATACTACGGCAGTTCCGACCACTAGTTCTTATTTCCATTAATATATTTCAAGCATTTGTTACATGCTTTTATAGTTATTACTCTATGTTTTTATAGAGATATATGCTGAGAATGTTTATCTAACTCTTCTATATCGGCAGAGCTGGGCACTAAATACATTGAATGTATTTAAATACTAAATACTAAATACACGGGAGAAATGTATTTTTTTACTAAAATACTAAATACATTTTACGAATGTATTTAAATACTAAAAACTAAATACATCAATTGTATTTAAATACATTTGTAAATACATTTTAAATACACACAAATTTTAACATGTTCGAAAAAAATGAATTTCCTTAGGATTTCCTTAGATTTTCGGTTTCCTTAGAAATTTCCTTCTCAGGCCTAAATTTACTTGAAATCAGGACATTTCCATGCCAGTGGAAGCACTGGTTCACTGTAACATCAGGGTTGCCAGATAGTTGGGAGGGTTTATGGCCAAATTATTATATATTTTTTTTACATCACAAAGGATTGGCCAAGGGCACAACAAAAATAGGTAACACAAAGCCCGCTTAGTTGCCAGTCCCTATAAAGAAGACAGTAAGAGAATAAAAATAAAGAGGGGTGAGCCAATTTAGTTCGGAGAGGTCTTGTTACTCTTTTCTTGAAAAGATTAAGTCGTAGGAAAGTGGAAAAGTAGAAACAGGAAGAGAGTTCCAGAGTTTACCAGTGAAAGGGATGAAAGAGTAAAGATACTGATTAACTCTTGCATTAGGAAGATGGACAGAATAGGCATGCGAATGAGTAGAAAGTCTTGTGCAGCGAGGCCGCGGGAGGGGGGGAGGCATGCAGTTAGCAGGTTCAGAAGAGCAGCGGACATGAAAATAACGGTTTGAAGAGAGCAAGAGAAGCAACATTGCGTCGGTGATTTAAAGATTGAAGACAGTCAGTCAGCGGAGGGGAGTTGATGAGACGAAAAAGCTATTGACTCAACTCTGTTTAGGAGAGCTGTATGAGTGGATCCTCCCCAAACATGTGAGACATACTCCATACATGGGCGGATAAGGCCCCTGTAGAGAGCAAGCAAACTGGGAGGGAGAAAAAAAAAGGACGCATACGCCACCCGGGACACCTAACTTCTTAGAAGCTGTTTTAGCAAGAGATGAGATGTGAGATTTCCCGTTCAGATTTTTAGTAAAGGATAGTTCTAGGGAATGGTTCATTGTAGAAGAAGGAGATAGTTGAGTGTCATTGAAGAAGAGGGGATAGTTATCTGGTAGGTTTTGTCGAGTAGATAGGTGAAGAAATTGGGTTTTTGAGGCTTGAACAAGACAAGGTTTGCTTTGCCCAAATCAGAAATTATCGAAAGATCAGAAGTTAGGCGCTCGTTGGCATCTCTCCGTGAATCACTTACCATATATGGCTGCGTATAAGACGACCTTTTAATCATAAAAAATAGCCACGAAAATTGGGGGTCGTCTTATACGCTCAGTATAAAATGTGAACCTTAAATCCTGTGGTGTACGGGACGTTATTAGCGCGGGTAATGATTGATGGTAGGCTGCTTTGCCTACCTGATTACCTACCTTGGTAAAAACACAGATACTTTCTACTGAAATCACTTACCGTAATTCACATTATTTTAATAAGATAATTTACTTTATTATCCAATAAATCAATAAAACATGAAACAAGATGAAGTTAAACCCTCCCATACAAATCATCTCTTTAAATTACGCGCAAAAAACATAAACTTCATCTCGTCCCAAAATGCTTTTCGCGTCAGACCGCATGGCGACATTTTGGTGACGAGACAGATGCTTGCCGCCATTACACCTCTAGCCGCCTCAGGAACTACACCATCTTTTCAAAAAAACATTGCTACCCGCCTCGATACACCGCCCACCTCGCTTCTACCAGTACATAGGTAAAGTTAAATCCTGTAGGCATATATAGGCCTATTAACTTTATTATTCTACCTACTCCTAATATATATTCAAATTTTTTATATGTATTTGTATGTCAATAAAACTTTAAGACCACCATATGTGCTGTTTGTACCTAACCTTGTATAAGGTGAGTGGTTTACCTTGGAGGGTAGTCTTATACGGCGAGTATAGCCCAAAACCTACGTTCTTACTAGAGATTTTGGGGGACGTCTTATACACCGAGTCGTCTTATACGCAGACATATACGGTAGTTCCTGTTGAGTTGGATATCTAAAAAAGACGTTGAAAAATGCAGGGTAGAATCATTAGCGTAGGAGTGGATAGGGCTGTGAGTTAGACTTAGAAGATCATTAATGAATAATAGAAAGAGAGTGGGTGATAAGACAGAACCCTGGGGAACACCACTATTGATAGATTTAGGAGAAGAACAATGTCCGTCTACAGTAGCTGCAATAGAACGGTTTGAAAGGAAACTTAAGATGAAGGTACAGAGAGAAGGATAGAAACCGAATGAGGGTAGTTTGTAAATTAAAGATTTGTGCCAGACTCTATCAACAGCTTTTGATATGTCAAGGGCAACAGCAAAAGTTTCAGCAAAACCCCAAAAGGATGATGACCAAGATTCAGTTAGGAAGGCTAGAAGATCGCCAGTAGATCGCCCTTTACGGAAACCGTACTGATGATCAGATAGAAGATTGTGAGCAGATAGATGCTTAAGAATCTTCTTATTAAGTATAGATTCAAAAACTTTAGAAAGGCAGGAAGTCAAAGCTATAGGACGGTAGTTTGAAGGATTAGAACGGTCACCCTTCTTAGGAACAGGTTGGATGTGAGCAAACTTCCAGCAAGAAGGAGAGGTGGAAGTAGATAGACAAAGACGGAAAAGTTTGACCAGGCAAGGTGCAAGCACAGAAGCACAGTTTTTGAGAACAATAGGAGGGACTCTGTCAGGACCGTAAGCCTTCCGAGGATCAAAGCCAGAAAGGGCAAAGAAAACATCATTACGAAAGATCTTAATGACAGTCATAATATAGGCACAGACGGTGGAGGAGAAGGAGGAACAAGCCCTTCATCAACCAGAGTGGAATTTTCAGCAAATGTTTGAGCAAAGAGTTCAGCTTTAGAAATAAATGAGACAGCTGTGGAGCCATCTGGGTGAAGCATAGGAGGGAAAGATGCAGAAGAAAAATTATTAGAGATGTTATTTCCTAAATGCCAAAAGTCAAAAGTCAACTGATAAATAAGTATCTAAAATTTAATATTAAATGTATTTAAATACAATGTATTTAAGTACTCATAAAAGTATTTAAATACTGGATATAAATACATGATAACCAATGCATTTATAAATACATTTATAAATACACAAATGTATTTAAATACGTATCTAAATACAATTGTATTTAAATACTGCCCAGCTCTGTGTACCGGTATTATATTATGGAATTGAACAAGCTGGTACATAATGCCTGTACTCTTATATGAGTACAAAACATAATTGTATTGCATTGTATTGCATTGCATCTAGTATAATATGAAACATGTTTCACCAGGAAAAACAGTGGATCATTGCCTAAAAGTGTGTAAATAAGCTAGTGGAAAAGTTTATGTTGGCAGCCTTGACGGCTCCTCGCACCTCACTTCCTTGACTCACACTAATAAACGTGCCAGCCTTTGCTACGTAGCTTCCGATGATTTTGATAAACTCCCGATCAATTTAGATTGCTTTTTCTTTTGCGAAATATACCCTACACTATAGTCATCAACGTATATAAAACAGCAACGCGTGCTCACGTCATTACTGCACCTCATACTGCAGACATCTGCCGGGGCAAGGGACTCTCAAGGCCCTCTCCCTGGAAAATTCCCTATCTTTCCTCCCCCGTTTTCTGTGTAAGTGTTTTCCCTCTCTCAGATGATTCACCTGGTTTGGGCTCGGATGTTATATAAATGCGTAGAGTGTTGTGATCAGCGAGAGGTTACGGTGAACTTAGGCAGACCCGGCAGAGGGGCTCAAATGATCGTTGTCACTCTCCCCTCCTTCTCGCTGCCTGAATCCTTGATATAGTCAGGGTCATCATTATCATTTGACAGATCGCTGTCTCCCAATTATGTGACATTTTCATCGTTCAGAATGGGAAAAAAATGCTATTCATAAATCAGCTGGAAAGGAGCGTAGCTGTGTGCCTGCCTGGGGATGGGTCCCGCGCCAACAGCCTAACACAGTACCAAGCCTGCAGGGCTGCCAACATAACAATGGTACCGCACTCCCGTGCAAATAAATGAAAGAATTATATAGCTTTTATAGCTGGAATAGTGTTGAATGTTATTATACTGTATGTTATCATGAAATAAATAAAAAAGAGGTACAAGAACATATGCATTTCAGCTGATATACGTAAGAGTTTACTAAAATTCTCGTTGTCATGTTTCTTCTATGGAAAATAGACAGTTCAAAGTCAAAATAAAAATAATCAGAGCTGTAATATTAAAGCATTGCCAAAATATATGGACAATTCATTGTATTCTAGACGATAAAGTACCGCAAACTACAACAAAATAGGCTCCGTATATATACGTTAGGGTGCCAATAGCGCATTAGGGTAATTTTTCAGAGTCAATATTTTTTCACGTACTTTTGTGGTATTGTGCCTTGTTCTTAGAAATTGTGTGCAAAGTTTCAGGCTAATCGGTTGATATTTAGAGGTGGCGGATCGATCTTGAACATTTCCTCTTTTCGCCCTCAGGTCATGACCACGAGAAAGCAAACTGAAGTTTGGCTTCTTGGCCATAGTGTTCCTACTATCACAGGAGCAAAACTTCCCAGCCGTGGAGACGTTTTACGACGATTTTTCTACGCACACAAGGAAGAGAAGAAGACGGTGCAGCAGAGTGCAGCTGAGGCTGCAAAGGAGGTCCTCGACTTCTGGACACGAGCTAGGATCCCCACCATCACAGAAACTAGCGTGAGGAGGAAGATTACTGGACTTTTCTACGAGTGGAAGATTCTGAGCAAAAGCAAGAATAACTCTGGAGTCACGCCTGCCGAAAACAGAAGACCTTCCAAGAAAGTCTCCCAGACCTTTTGGACATCGCCCACTCCGACGCCCTCACTCTGATGACCATTCCTGAAACAAGGAAATTTCCCTTTTTGCCCAGCGGGAGAAGGGGGGGCGGGTTCGATGGCTGGTCTGGACAAAAGCTGAAAGAATCGGTTTGCCGACGTGAAAGCTCTCTCTCCGTAGCCGTCAACAGACGCCAAAAGGAGAAGAGAGGGTGGCGGGAAAGTCGTCATCGTCTGAGTCATCAAGTCCAGCCAACGCTGCCAACACATCGACTTCTTCTTCCGACGCCGGGGTCGCTTCTCCACCAAAGCGATTGAGGACAGGGGGCACGAAGTCCGTCCTATCCCCTGATCTCGTCGGAGCCCTTGACAGAACTGGGGTCAGTAGCCGCCAAGCCCTTCGAATTGTGGCGGCTACGGCAAGTAGCTTGGGCCCCCGATCCACAAGAGCTTGTGCTGAATCCCGAGTCCATTCGACAGGCAAGAGCGAAGTACAGGTTCACTTTGGCGAAAGACTCAAAGAAACTTTCAGTCCTCTTACCCCTCTTCCGTTCATTGGGACGGGAAGATCCTTCCTCCGACGAGGGCACTCGCGCCGAAAGACTCGCCATCCTCGTCACAGGAGGAGTGGAGAAGCTCCTAGGAGTCCCGAAACTGCACCCCGGAACTGGTGATGCCGCCGCTAAAAGCTGTGTTCAAAAGCTCTAGAAGACTGGGGGGGTCCAGGACGAGTCGTGGCGATTTTGCTTCGACACAACCAGTGCCAACTCTAGAGCCATCAATGGTGCATGCACCATCTTGCAACAAAAGATCGGCCGACCCCTCTTTTTCACTTGCTTGCCGTCATCACGTCCACGAACTTGTCCTTGAGAAGGCCTTTTCTACGTGTTTGGGGTCATCTTCTGGTCCTGAGATCACCATCTTCTCTCGCTTCAAGGACTACTGGTCTTACATCAAACCCGTCGGCAATAAACCCTCCCACCAAAGAAGATCTGCCGGAGACTCTGGTCTCCAAGAGGGACATCTCATTCAAAGGGTTTTAAACGTCTGCTTCAGACAAAGCACCCCGTGACGACTATAAGGAACTCGCTGAGTTTAGCATCCTTTTCCTCGGCGGCGCTCTTTCCGAAGACCTCGATCCGTAGCCCCGAGCGCTTCATCGAGCGCGTTGGATGGCGCGTATCATTTACGCTCTGAAGATGATCTTGTTTCGGGAGCAAACTGACTGGAGTCGTCACCTCGAGAAATGTCAGCCCTCCAGCGGTTTCTCATCGTTCGCAACCGAGATCTACGTCCTGCGATGGTTCGAATCGACGGTTCCATCCTACGCTCCCGCCAACGATCTTGGATTCCCCTAAGGACATCCTTCAGTACCACGCGAAAGTATTCGGAAGGCCTGTTTCACCACTCTGAGCCGCCATTTCTGGTACTTGAGCGAAGATCTCATTGGGCCCGTCACTGTTCGACTCACGTCTCCCTGTCTCCGACAAACAAGCAATTGTACAGGCCATTCTCTACGATGAAGGAGCCGGAGAACCGCCAAGCGAATAAACCTCCCCTCATCACAAGTTCCTGCGGCAACACTGCCCTCCTTCGCCAAAAATTCCCTCCGCCTCCCTTCGAACTCTTGATACAAGAACCGACTTCCTTCCGCCAACTCTCGGAAGTGCAGGAAGAGGAATCGTACGTCGAGGCCTGCGCCGAAAGAGGGACTTCGTCGTCAACGACACAGCCGAGCGAGGAGTGCGCCATCCAGTCCTTCACCTCCGGGTGCCAAAAACGAGGAACAGCGCAGTCCTTCTCCAATTGTGGAGGCCCATCGCCATCAACAGCCCGGGACCTCGAAGGCTTCCCTTCCCCGGCCAAGCCGGCCACAATGAGTAGGGTGGCTCTCCATGATACCCCCCCCCCCACCGAGGGGCTAATACTCACCAAGAGGGGGACCAGCAGCCCTGCTGGGGAAGGGATGTCCGGCTTGTCTGCTTTCAAGAGATGACATCCCCTCCTTAATAGGCCAGTGCATATGGGTAAATAACAAAGTTGTATCCGCCACCCCTAAATATCAACCGATTGAGGTCAAACATTGCATACGATGGTTTCTTGCATAGATGCACCATTACACCAAAGTAGAAAGAAAAATTCAAACTTTTGATTTTTATTGGCACCCTAATATACGTACTAAACACTTCTCCTAGGAGTACGTATATATACGTACTAAACACTTTACGGGTTAATGATACAACAAAACAAAACACGAACATAAGGGCACAGGTTGTGGTTAGACCAAAATGCAGTAATAGTAGTCCTGGTAGTAGTAGTAATCCTAATAGTAGTCCTGTTAGTAGTAGTAATCCTAGTAGTAGTAGTAATCCTAGTAGTAGTCCTAGTAGTAGTAGTAATCCTGGTATTAGTCCTGGTAGTAGTAGTAATCCTAGTAGTAGAAGGTTGGGTACAGGGCAGAGTTCATCTTGAATTCTCTGTGTAGTGGTGAGGGTAAAGTCGTGCTCATCATCCTGAGTAGACTGACTCAAAGTGATATCAGGATTCATAACATCATGTTCCCCAGAGCTAGCTGGGCCATCAGACGGTAAAGTAAGCCGAGGTGAATCGTCAGTATCTTCACTTGAGCAGGAGAACCTACTCTTCTTTTTGGGCTCCGAAGTAGGCTCAGTTACGACCGGTAACAGTTGAAGTCTACGGTGTTTATTTGAGGATGCGCGACGGTTAACAGCTGAAGGCTACTGTGTTTATCAGAGGATGCCGCGACTGGTAACGGCTGAAGGGATACTGAACGTACCCGTCTCTTAGTTGACAAGCGATGACATTTGTCACAGAAACGACAATAATCCCAGATGTCCGCGCACATTCCTGGCCAGTAAAAGTCTTGAGAGATATTCATCAGGGTCTTAAGATGGGAGACATGACCAGCCAAAGGATCTTCGTGAGCCAAACGTATGATGACGGGACGGCAGTTACTGGGGGTAACAAATGATAAAGTATTTACCTTACTTGGGCTATCAGAGGAGAGACACGGCCGGTACAGGATGTCGTGTTCGTGTAGAAACTTGTAAGTGGCACCATCCCGTGCCTTCTCTACTTCACAAGTAGACGTAAATACACGTAGACACTGCAGTGAAAGACATGATTCTCGTAAGTGACGAAACTCATCAGGGGTAACAGACATAGGGTAGATTTCAGGCAGGACTAGAAAGTGGATCCGTTCAGTTCTACCAGCACCGGGCTCCACAGGAAACAATTCAATTAGAGGAGACTCACATGGTTGTAGAGGCTGACATTCAACAAGGGGAAGGTCCTTGGCATTAAATGAGATACATTCTTCGGGAGAAACAAAGCCATTAAGGAGAAGAGGAGGAAGAGGTAATGGATCTTGTGGCCGTGAAACATTAGTGGTTGCTTGGTTCTTTTCATTATGGAGAGAATGGTCATCACGAAGTTGAGGGTCAGGACTATTAGGGACTAACACACCGGGGATATTCCCAATCAATGCACTCACAACTTTAAGTGGGGCCCTTACGGCATCAGTCCAGCCAGTGTAAAATGGGCACCGTAAGTAGCATCTAACAACGGGGAATTCATCGGTGCGTCCTAAATAATCAGCAACTTTAACTTTGGGACAGAGTGATGGGTCAATGTCTAGCATGGCGTCCTCAGAAAGTACGACACCAGAGCACCCTGAGTCCCTAGTGATGGTAGAAGACCATGAACCATTGATGGTTCCCGAAACTGAATATTGAGGAACCTTACGGTCCTCCAGACAAAATCCAACCTTATAAGGGGCGGTAGTTGTTCCGTCCTTGAAGGTTCGAGGATTATGGGAGCAGTGTGGTCGTATGTGTCCAGCCTCCCCACAATGGTGACAAGTCACATGTGAAGGAGCTTGATGCCCCGAAGGTGGGATCCTCAGCGGAGTAGGAAGTCTAGGGGGAGATCTCCTCGCGTTGTGGGCAGACGCCCAGTCGTCTGCTAGTTATACCGCATCCTTCAGCAGGGTAGGCCTTCTCTCCTTGATAAAAAGGCAAAGTTTAGGTGACAAGGAGGATATAAATTGGTCAAGGATTATAAACTGCCTCATATCCTCATAAGTTACAGGCACCCAGGAAGACTCAACCCAAGAATCGAACATTCGTGACAACTGGGTGGCGAATTGATGGTAGTTATGCCCTACTTGAATCTTGGCTGACCGGAAATCTACTCTGTAGCCACCGGGAGTCTTACTGAAACCAGTTAAGAGCGCAGACTTCAGTAGATCATAGTCCTTAGTGGTGGAGGATGGAAGGGCATGGAAGGGCATGGATGGGCAAGCGTATGCCAAAGCATGAGACAAATGAAGACTCCAACGCTGGGCCGAAGCGATTGCGTTCCAGTATCGGTGGTGATGTCTTTGACTTTCAGAAGCACTGTTTGTTCTGCCATAACATTACTCCTTGCATAGTACCGAATGAGTATGATCCCAAGGTGCCACAACAGTACAGAGTCCCTGCGTCGAGAGTAACCACAGACAAGATGGGTGATGGTGATACGTACAAGCAGTACCTACTTGACCTTTGTGAGAAACGTGGAGATGAACTGGGTAGAATAGTCCGTAACCGCATCATTGGAGCACCATCCGATCTGCACGCGGCAGATGCAAAGTATCACCGCAGTTGCAATGCCAATTTCCATCGTGATGCTCATAGAACCACCATGATCGATAGCAAAGGTTCTGCTGATGACCAAGCTTTCGCTAAAACAGTCCATGTACTCGTTTGTGATCGCTCGAAAGTTTGGAATTCGCTTGATGTTGAAGCAGTATACGCAGACAAGGGCGGATCTGTCATGTCCAGACGTGTCTTTGTTGAGAACGTCATCCAACATTTCGCTGAAAATATGTTGGCATTACATTCCCCTGGAGTGGCAACGTTACTAGTGTTCATGAAACATGTTGCCACAAATCTCAGGCTTGTGGATGATGACCAGAATGGCGACATGGATGAAAGTATCCGGAAAGTTGGCAAGCAGATCATGAAGGAGACCAAGGCAGCTAAGCACGACTTCAAATCCTACAATAAGCACATTGATCGAGAATTTGCCTCAGAGTGTATTAGTGAGACGTTGGTGAAGCTACTATCAGCGATCAAGTCTACTTTCCACAATTCACTACAATCCATCATGGTGGGTAATATCGTGAGCTCAGTGGTAACATCTCAACCAACACCATTACAGATAGCTATAGGAATACTACTTGGTGACCATAAGATGATCATCACAGAACTGTACACATATAACGTTTCTTGCTCCTACGATGAGGTTCGACGATTCAGAAGGTCAGCAGGTGCGCAGTCGTCGAAAGCACAGCAGTTAGACTCAGAGATGCCGCACTGGGCGGACTTGTGCAAATCATCATCGATAACTTTGATCCTGTGATCAGTTCCCAAAACTGCCGCCTTGAATGTCATTACATGGCAATGCTGGCAGCTCAGTGGAACACCGATCTTGACCGCCTTGATGGTTTGGATACAGCGATCCCTCGCCTATCAAAAGAAGAAATGAAGCACCCTATCCCGTGGGAGACACCAGTCGTTGAGTATGCGGGACCGAAGAAACCTCCTATGTCATTCACTGCTACAAACCGATTTGCCATGTCAGACGACTTTGTACAAGCCACGACAGTCTCAATTGACAGAGCCAGAGATTTAGACCAGCTTCATCAAAGACGTGCTCTTTGAAGCTAACACTCCTGAGTACAACGGGCACAATACACGTCACTGCCGTGTGGCAGGAATGACTCCAGCACCCAAGACAGCGGTGGTATATCTTCCACTCATCAACATGAAGCCAGGGGACCCGACTACTGTTCTAACTTCCATCACCCGAGGATTCGAAGTCACCAGAGCATCCAACCAGGATATTCTCGTTCTCACCTGCGATCAGGCCATATATAAGATCGTCGTTGACATCACATTTCATCAACCAGATCTGCTCACCGACATAGTGGTGATTCTTGGTGGGATGCATTTCCTGATGGATTTCGTGAGTTGCGTTGGCACTCTCATGGCGGACAGCGGCCTCAAGGAGATTATGATGGCATCCTTCGGCTCCGTCGAGAAGATGTTGCAAGGGAAGAAATATCCACAGAATGTTCGGGCACTAAGATTGCTCACAGAGGAGCTGCTTCGACCAGTATTTGAGAGGGAGAATCTACACCTGACCAGCATGGATGATCTGGAGAAGCTACTTGATGAACTTGCCACTCAGAGTCGTACCACAAAGCTGTGGATGTATAACGTCATCAAACCTACATTTCTAATGATGATGTTTTGTCGGGCGACGCATGAAGGCGATTGGCCACTCCTCATCAAAGTAGCAGAATCAATGCTTCCATACATGTTCGCAGCCCACAAGTACAACTATGGCAGGCACGGCCTCTACTACGTACGCTCCATGCCTTGGTTGGGACCAGAGATTCTGGAAAAGTTCTGCAGAGGAGAGCAGTCACTACACCACAATGCCGGTGTCTACAACGGACAGTGGAGCGACATGTTTATAGAAACGAACTGGATGAGGAAGGGGCATGGACCAGGTGGCATCATTGGCAACACAGAAAATCCTCAAACGATGGCGACGTGGGTGTACGCATGGATGCGACCATGACCCTGACTGGTGACCTGAAGAAGATGTCTGGAGCTGACGAAAAGGTACAGCTGACCTACAAGGAGGAATCTACCAGTCGCATTCGTCGAGATGGCAATGATCGTAAATCTCTGAAGGCTACTCTAGAGTCATGCATCGACCCACTGGATCCAGCTACCCACGATGCAGGATGTCTGCTCAACATCTCGAATGGTCAACTAGCTCAGCCGAATGTTAACGTAGACAAGGCAGTGGAGATTAAAGCTAATCAGCTGATCCAGTTCGAAGCACTATGGCCAGAGGGCTTTTACAGCTCACTCACAAAACAGGTCACAACCTTTGCCGCAAAGAAGAAACGTCTAACAGTCGAGGATAATGTCGTCATGGACCAAGAGGCTATATACGCTCGGGTGATTGGCCTTCTGGTGAGCCAGCGCGATCTCGATCTGGAACAAGTCCTCTCCACAGAGCTAACTGCATATCCGCCCTCGATGTTTCAAGCTGATGGCCAAATGCGAGTGGCAACGGGAAAAGCTACACTGAAAAAGAACCTCCAGGTAGAAGCTTCACAACGCCTAATCACAAGCCCAACATCTATGGTGGTTGATGTGTCCGCTCTTCTGCGGACATTAGAATGGCCATCCCAAGGAACCGTTGACACGTTCATATCGGTGTTCAAGGTCTGGGTCAACGCGAGGTTGCTTGAAGCTGATGTCCACCTGTGCTTCGATCGCTATTTTGAATACTCTACAAAGAGCAGCACCAGATCGGCTCGAGCCAACGCTACACGGGTCCATCAACTCGAACGGAAAACTCTACTGCCGGCTCGGGACGCAGTACTTAAGAACTCAGCCAATAAGAAACAGCTCAACACTCTGCTTTGCGATGCGATCCTGAGTGATGATAACTTCCTGCAGCATGCGACACAGAACCACCAGTTGGTGGTTTCTGGGGAAAACGACATGCCCACGCAGGTATCGAAGGGTCGTAAGTCGCCTCGTCTGGACCTAGCATCAACACATGAAGAAGCTGACATACTCATCACTCAACAGGCCATCCACCTTGCAAAAGAAGATCCAGAATCACACGTGCGGGTCGTGTGTGACGACACAGACGTGTTCGCGTTACATGCTTACTACTATTTGAGTGAGAAGCTCCAGTCATCATTGACGATGCAGTCTCCAATCATGGGTCGGTCGTGCATTGACGTGAAGGAAACCGCTCGTAAACATTCAGCAATGGTACCCGAGCTCTAGGCGCTTCATGCTCTAACTGGCTGTTATTCAGTTGCTGCGACTTATGGAATTGGGAAAACAAAAGCAATCGCTGTGGCTCGAAAAGGCTACACTCTGGATCAGCTTGGTAAACCCTTGGCAAATATCGTTGAAGTCACCGAACAAGCAACAGCTTTCATGGGTGCGTGCTATGGCATTACAACTCCCACCTCTTCGATGACCAAGATCCGCCAGAAGCTATGGGCACAGAAGACTGGCAAATCGACAGCAGCACCGAAGCTGTGTAGTTTGCCGCCAACTACAGAAGCGTTTGAGCAGAGCGTTCGTAGAGCACACCACCAAGTCGCTCACTGGTACAGTGCCCTGAGTGGGGATCCACCAACTCTCGCTGCAGTGGAACACGGGTGGAAAACTGATGACACTAACAAGTGTCTCATCCCTCGAAATATGGAGGACGGTGTATCCTACGCCCCGGAGGACATTCTCAAGCTGGTCAGATGTGGCCGCACATCTGAGCGAGCATGTAGAGGTGGGAAATGTGGCTGTATGGGGCGCCAACTTCTATGCACGATGTTATGCACCTGCGGTGGTGGTACTGCCTGTTCCGATCCATTCAACATCACTGAGAGTGCAACAGATCATGCCGATATCCCTGATGACAGCGATGAGGCAAACGACCGAGCAATGGATGTCGACGATGAGGACGATGAATAGTTCCTAGATATAAGATATTTGGTCCATTGGTGCATTAATTTAGCTTCATTTATTAGAGTATAACATGTATAATATGTATTGATATAACGTTGAAACATTTGGGCAACGTGAAGATGCCAAATTGTTGCATTTATTATTAGCATTATTAGCATTTATACTACATAATATTTTATTATATTATTATTATTATTATTATTATTATTATTATTATTATTATTATTGTTGTTGTTGTTGTTGTAATTGTTGTTGTTGTTGTTGTTGTTGTTGTTGTTGTTGTTGTTCTTGTTGTTCTTGTTGTTATTATTATTATTATCGGTAGTATCATATACTTTACATGTATGTCTACTTTTAAGTCACGCCAATGTCATGTTTGAGAGATGATAATTATTACAATAAATGTTGTCCGATTCTAAATAGATTTGTTTTCTTATATTTTGCTTGCTATCATAATCAATATTGCTTGTAAACCGGCGAATGACTTCAGAATCATATTATATGCTTTACAAAGCACATATGTATAGACACTTTATAATTCAACTGCATGTACTACAGATTATATTAGTTTTAGTGTGATTTTGGCATTTTTATAGGTATTTGGCGCCAATTAATTTTGCCATCAATATGGCCGCAATATCCCAATACATCTATCCCTTTCTTGGTCTTAAAAACATATTGTAGACACCATTGCTTCTTACTGTACTTAAAACAAGAGTTAGCCTAATTATATTGGTTATAAAATGGCGTCATCTTGGGGGCATCTGGATTCGAAAGCCCAAGGGTGACAGTGCCACCCAGCCAATCATTAGACCTAATATCATGAAAAAAAAATGATGTTGCCAACTTGAAGTCCCCGCAGCCACCGGACTATAACATTATTTCTGTGATTACTGCATGTATACTTATAAAAACAAAATTGCATTCATCAGATCAAGATATCATAAATTCACTGAGTTCAGTTCACTGATGCTACGAGTTATGTGTTGGTCCTTATGACTCTGGTACCAGAAACATTAACAGTTCTCTGCTTCTGAATTTGGAAGGTCCAGAAGGTTGAGAATTGCATCAGAGACCAGAGCTGCACCGCTGGACATGGTATAGTAATGTCGGAGGGATAGCTAAGGAGATCAACCACATCCTCGTTAGTACTCGTTGGAGGATCCTCCAGAACTGCAGGGATTACCGGAGTGCTGAGTTCCTTGCAGCTGATCACAGACTTGTTACTGCTACACTTAAGCTTCATGTCAAGTCCAGAAGAATCTCAAGAGGTAACCATACGGTGTTTCATCTTCGAGAAGCTGAAAGACTTGACATTTGCCCATGAGTACGCGGTGGCAGTCTCAAATCGGTTTGATGTGCTCGGTGCCCTCGAGGACTCTGTTGAACTGTGGGATACCTTCACACGTGAAACTATCCAGGCTGCCAAGGAGTGTATTGGGTAGCGCCCAAGTTCAAGGTGTGGTTTTGGTCACGACGGAGATGCTGGAGAATATCGAGGAGAGTCGCACTGCCAGGCTTGCTGGAAACCAGCACAGGGCTCTATCAGCACGCCAGGACCAGCACGCATGACTAAAACCCTCCTGGGGAGAGACAAGGAGAGGTATGCCAGGAGTCTTGCTGAGGATGTCGAGGGCCATTTGAAACCTAATGACCTCCGATATGTCTACCAGGCCCTGTAGAAGCTCCGTACCAAGTTTCAATTTCGGGCTAGTGCTATCCGAGCAGGAGATGGGCGCATCGTGTCGGACATGGATGGGCAGATGGCTCATTGGGCTGAGTACTTTGGGCAGTTGTTCACGATGGACCCTCGAATTAGGCAGCTTCATACCACCACTGGATTACGGGCAGTGGATGCATTGACCCATTGACGAAACCACACCCTCTTTTGACGAGGTCAGAGAGGCTGTAGCAAAGTTGAGGGGTGGATGGGCAGCTGGTGTTTGTAATATCAGTGCGGAGTTCATGGAGACCATGATCCGCGGGTTGCATGCGGTCCTAACTGCCGTGTGGGAAACAGGTACCATTCCTCTTGACTGGAAAAAGGGGTTGGTCGTCCCTATCAGAAAAGGGATAGTGGACCGTCAGGACTTCAACAATTACCGCGGTATTACATTGCTCAGCGTGCTAGGCAAGGTGCTTGCACATCTATTGCTGACACGAATCCGCAGCCATCTGCTGAAACATCAGAGATCACAGCAGTCTGGGTTCACACCTGGTGAGTCAACAACGGAGCGTATCCTAGCGCTTCGTGTCCTGGTGGAACGCTGACGTGAGTTTCGACAGGGGATGCTTGCACCCTATGTTGATCTCAAGAAGGCGTTAGATTAAGTGCATCGTGAGTCACTCAGGGATCTTCTACGACTTCGCGGGATCCCTGCAAGGACTAATGGTTTGATGACTGGTCTGTACTCTGGGACTGAGAGTGCTGTGAAGTGTGGGGAAGGTGTATCCAGCTTTTTTCCTGTGAATACAGGAGTGAGGCAAGGGTGCGTCCTTGCCCCATCCCTTTTCAATACTTGCATTGACTGGGTATTGGGCAAAGTTGTAGGTCAAAGGGATTGTGAAGCAACACCAAGAGATCACTGATCATGTGGTCAAAGTGATTGTGGAGCAACACCAAGAGATCACTGATCCTGTTTTTGCCGATGATGCAGTAATCTTTGCTGAGTCGCTGGAGGTCCTGGTGATGGCTCTTGAGGCACTCCACGAGGAGGCAATGTCTTTGGGACTTGAGGTCTCCTGGCTCAAGACCAAGGTCCAGGTGTTTGGAGGCTTACTAGATGAAACAATACAGTTTGTTCATGCGTGCGGCGAGGACATTGAGATCTTGGAAAGTTTTACATACCTTGGTAGCGCAGTCCAGAATGACGGCGGGTCCGGTCAAGAAGTCTTACGGCGGATTGGCATAGCACACGGTGTAATGGACTCGCTCAGCGGGAGTATTTGGCGTTGTCGGTACCTGTGCAGGAGGACAAAGATCCGGATCTTCAAGTCGCATGTGATCCCTGTCCTACTCTATGATTGTGAGACACATGGACACTAAATAGCAACTTGAAAAGGAGAATCGATGCCTTTAGTAATAAGTGTCTTCGCAGAATCATGGGGTATTGCTGGGATGATAACGTGTCAAATCAGCGATTGCACCGTAAAACTGAATCGATGCCTATTATCTGCATAGTCCGTCAGCGCCAACTTCGGCTGTATGGGCATGTGGCACGCTACCATGAAACGATCCTTCCCATCGGGTTGTAACTGTAAGAAACATCCCGGCGTGGAGGAAGCCAAGGGCGTGCCTACAAGGCTCGTGGCTGTGGCAAGTTGATGTTTCATGTCAAGAGTTGTTTGGTATGGGAAGGGAGCTTGCATGGAGACTCGCGCGTGGTGACCCCCGGGAGTAGCGTCGTAGGGTGGGCGAGGCGACGCGCCCCCCGTCGCCCCCCAATGATTGAGTGCTAGTTTGAAACTCCATATTTATCGACGTTTCTAGTGGAGCCTCCCGATGAAGTTGTAGCCAGGGGTTCCGTGCATCCTTAATCTGGCCCTGAAGAGGAACAATCATAGAGGACACAAGGAAGGTCAGTGATAAGGCTGTACCGAGTGGTTAGCGTCTGGATGTTGTGAGGTAGCGGTCCCAAGTTAAAGTCCCATCGGGAGCAACTCTTTCTGCAACCTTCGAGTGGCTGAAGAATACGTGCACATGCTGCCAATCAACCGCACCTTTGACAGCGAATGTATCGAGGTACACAACGGGCGGCATGAACCTCTGATCAGTATAAGAGTCATTACAAGATAAAAAGTCCTGCTTGTGCTACCACAGGCAAGGGCCAACCATCACAGCCCTCACATGAGAACCTACACGTTCAACCATCGAAGCCCTTAGGAAATAATAGCCTGCAGGCGCTATTGCCTCAAGCAGTGAAGAAAATTATTATAAACGTTAATTAAGAAAAGGTTATCGTGGGGAAGGAATGTATTTTAATGGGGAGGCTATAGTGGACGGGCTTAAAACGTAAGGCCATGTCACTCATTGCTCCACTTTAACTGACTCGCAATTGAAGGAAGGCATGATGGGTGTGTGGATGACATGTGGAGGGTTACTTAATACTTCAATAATATTATCTGATTTCCTACTTACTGTGGGAATTCATTCAGATGGTGGTGTGAATCAACAGCTTATCTGAGACGCACGACAGCTGTTGTGATAGCATGAAGAGAACCAGCTTATCACACACAAACACAGACAGACATCTACGCTCCGTCCAGAAAGTGAAAAAACTGAGCCACAACAAAAGTCCCTCAAGTCCTTTACTAAACTAGCATTCCCAAACTAGTTTTAACATTTTCTTGAGGAGAGCCTCATCACTAGCGCTGACTTATAAGCCCGTGAGCTAGCGCGACGGTAGATTGAGCTGCATAAGTCAATCTGGAACAGACACCGATCAGCCGTGCAATGTTTAAGTCAAGGTCACGGGCAAACAAAAGAATATCGCCTTGAAAAAAAAAAAAAAAAAAAAAAAAAAAAAAAAAATATATATTTTATATATATATATATATATATATATATATATTATATATATATATATATATATATATATATATATATATATTAAAAAAGTATATGAAAGATACACTTTGGCTATGTGATTGCGTTCGTTTGGTCTTTGCCGGGGCATGATCAAACAATAATGTTACTCTAAAGCTCTAAACACTCCACCGAGACAACGTGGATATTTATGTGTTAATTTTTACATCAAAAGGGACTGGCCAAGAGCAAAACAAAACAAAACAAAAAGCCCGCTAGCTACCAGCCCTAAATCATATCCTGTTAAATTTTCTTCCTTTAGTACGAGTAAATATTTATTCATTGTGGCCAGATGGTGTGGGAATCAGCATGTGTGGCTTACGAGGCCCAGACTCCTTGAAGCTGACTGAAACTCTTGTTTATTTCGGAGATAACAAATATACAAGGACCCTATATGCGCTTCCGCGGTGTACTGGTTAGGGCACCTAGCTACGAATCCGCGGGCCTTAGTTCGAATCCGGGCTATGGCAGTCAGCGTGCAGCCCAAACCAGCTGTTCATCTTTTCTTTCAAAGTTGGTCGATGAATGGGGGGGGGGGGTAACAGGGGGAACCTGGGGAAGGTAATTGTGGTAACCCAGATGTCACACTAGCCTGCAGTGTCCCGGGGTAATGGGTTGTCACCCACTCCACAGGCTCAACGGTTAATGCGACGGAGATGAGCACCGAGGCCACGCGCAGCATAGCGTACGCCCCCATCTTTACCCAGGTAGGCACCAGACAGGCTCCAGCCAGGCACCAACCAGGCATCAGCCGGGAACCAGCCGGGCAGGGCACCAGCCGGGCAGGGCACCAGCCAGGCGCCAGCCGGCAGGGCACCATCCAGGCACCAGCCAGGCGCCAGCCGGGCAGGACACCATCCAGGCACTAGCCAGGCAGGGCACCAGCCAGGCGCCATCCGGGCAAGGCACCAGAAAGGCGCCAGCCGGGCAGGGCACCAGCCAGGCACCAGCCGGGCAGGGCACCAGCCAGGCACCAGCCGGGCAGGTCACCAGCCAGGCGCCAGCCGGGCAGGGCACCAGCCAGGCGCCAGCCGGGAAGGGCACCAGCCAGGCACCAGCCGGGCAGGGTACCAGCCAGGCACCAGCCGGGCAGGGCACCAGCCAGGCACCAGTCGGGCAGGGCACCAGCCAGGCACCAGCCGGGCAGAGCACCAACCAGGCACCAGCCGGGCAAGGCACCATCCAGGCACCAGGCGGGCAGGGCACCAGCCAGGCAGGGTACCAGCCAGGCACCAGCCGGGCAGGGCACCACAGCCCAGGCAGGGCACCAGCCAGGCGCCAGCCGGGCAGGGCACCAGCCAGGCGCCAGCCGGGCAGGGCACCAGCCAGGCGCCAGCCGGGCAGGGCACCAGCCAGGCGCCAGCCGGGCAGGGCACCAGCCAGGCGCCAGCCGGGCAGGGCACCAGCCAGGCGCCAGCCTGGCAGGGTACCAGCCGGGCAGGGCACCAGCCAGGCGCCAGCCTGGCAGGGTACCAGCCAGGCGCCAGCCGGGCAGGGCACCAGCCAGGCGCCAGCCGGGCAGGGCACCAGTAAGGCGCCAGCCGGGCAGGGCACCAGTATGGCGCCAGCCGGACAGGGCACCAGCCTGGCATCAACCGAGCAGGGCACCATCCAGGCACTAACCAGGCACCAACCCAAGGCAACACCCTCCCAAGGGGAGGTGGTAGCAGAATGGTTAGCGACACCGAGTGGCGTTCTCGAAGACCCGAGTTCGATCCCGAGTGAGACCCATAAATCCACTAAAAATATTTCTGCACTGTCGAGTGGCCTAAGAACACCCACATGCTGCCCATAACTCTACCTTCGATTGCGAGTGCATCGGAGAACACATGGGGCGGCATGAGTCTCTAATCACAGACATCACTATAAAAATTCTGCCTGCGCCACCACAGACAATAATTGTAAAAAAACACAAAAAAAAAACAGGCAGCAGCCAGGCACCATACAGGGACAATCCGGGCACCAACCAGGCACCAGCCGGACAAGGCAGCAACCAGGCACTAGTCAGACACCATACAGGGACAATCTGGGCACCAACCAGGCACCAGCCGAGCACCAACCGGGCAGGTCGCCATCTGGGCAGGTCACCATCCCGGCACCAACCGGGCAAGGTACCATTCGGGCACCAGTCGTGCAGCGTACCAGCCGTGCACCAGCCGGGCACCATCGGGGCACCACCAGGAAACCAACAGATCAGGGTACCATCCAATCATCAGCCGGGCACCATCCGGTTATCAGCCGGTCAGGCCACCATCCGGGCACCATCCAGTTATCAGCCGGGCACCATCCGGTTATCAGCCGGGTAGGGCACCATCCGGTTATCAGCCGGGCAGGGCACCATCCGGGCACCATCCAGTTATCAGCCGGGCACCATCCGGGCACCATCCAGTTATCAGCCGGGCACCATCCGGTTATCAGCCGGGCAGGACAACAGCCGGGCACCAGCCGAGCACCATTCGGACAGGGCACTAGCCGGGTAGCAGTGGTGATGGGTGGCAACAATTTGAAGGGGGAGGTGATTTAAGCCGCCGTGCAGTCTTATCAACACTTAGTTACCTGCGCAAGAAGGTGCAGCGAAGAACTTGTGTAACATTGCAGTAAGTCATATTCAGCCACAATCAAGTTTTGTTTGATAGTCCTTTGCACGACGCTTATAAGGTAAGTATATATTCCTTGTTTATGAGATAAACCTTTTTTGGGATTCAGGCCTATCCCTTGTTTGTTAGAGTATTCGATTGTAAGTGTTTGTACCCAGTGAGTGAAGGGATGCGATTTTTGAGTAGCAGCCGCGATTTACCTCACCATTCCTAGATGGCCACTAAGACTCCTATAATATCCATAGCTCAATAAGCTTGATAACATCTAAACTGTTCCTAACTCAACTCAACAGAGAGTAGCCGAAAGCGGGTATCACACGGGTCTTTTCGTCGGACCACTTCATCGAACCAAGCGGACATTTGTTTGGACTTGTTCGTCGAACACTGACAACATCTATAGCAGGGTTCTTCAAAGTACGGGTCGCGACCCAATACTGGGTCGCAAGCTTTTGCTCAGTGGGTTGCCACGTCGTAAACAGATAATTATAATTATATAAATAATGTGTGAATTGCATTAATAAGAGAGAGAGAGAGAGAGAGAGATAATGCCGATGGGAGAAGGCGGGATACGCACAATATGACGCATAATCTTGACTTGCCAATCAATCAATGATATTTTTCTCCACTTACGTAGTTACAATTTGCACAGTACTTCTACATATTTAAAAAAAACTTTTAATAGATTAAATTTACATTGACACAATCAAACACGGTTGGGCAGGCGCGTTTCACCCAACCATAACATATGTTACCCTTTTCTGTCTTGTTATTACTAGAGTACCTTGATTAATAGAGTAGTGACAACTCGATTTATGGGCGCCATCTTAATGCCAGGGCCTCTCCGTTCACTCTAGACCCGGGGAAGTTCTCAAGGCATGACCCCGCAGTATATCATGTTATACATGTATAAATGATATACTGTTATCTTCGGAAATGTTTGTTCTATAAGATTATCACATAAAACACAGTAAAACACATTAAATAAAGGTCATTATGAGACTGAAGAAATATGCATGAACTTAAATTAAAATTCACTTAAACTCTTCGTCATGTAAAACTTTGTGGGACAAACTTATAAGATGGAATATATCAATAGAGCATACTTTTATTAGCTGTCCTTAATTATATATATATATATATATATATATATATATATATATATATATATATATATATATATATATTATATATATATATAATATATATATATGTATATATATATAAAGTAAAAAAAGTATTTTGGTAGCTCTCTCTCTCTCTCTCTCTCTCTCTCTCTCTCTCTCTCTCTTTCACGGAGAGAGATAGAGAGAGAGAGGAGGGAAAGGATTGAAAGGAAAAGAGAGGGAGCGAGAGGAGGGAAAGGAAAAGAGAGAGAGAGAGAGAGAGAGAGAGAGAGAGAGGAGAGAGAGAGAGAGAGAGAGAGAGAGGTCGGCGCTGCCATTTATTTAGTTAACGCTAATTTATGTATGGTATTACTGCATTTATCAGAAAACTAAATATATCAATGGAAAGCTAATAAAACTATGCTTCTACTGATGTATTCCATCTTATAAGTTGTTCCAAAAAGTTTTACATGACGAGTTTCAGTGAATTTTAAATTCATGCATATTTCTTCAGTCTCATAATGACCTTTATTGAATGTGTTTTACTGTGTTTTATGTGATAAACTTATAGAACAAACATTTTCGAAGATAACAGTATATCCTTTATACCTGTATAACATGATATACTGCGGGGTCATGCCTTGAGAACTTTCGCGGGTCTTGGGTGAACGGAGAGGCCCTGGCAGTAAGATGGCGCCCAGTAGCGTTTAACATAGGGCCCATGAATGGCGGTACCCTCTTTTTAAAGAGAACCTAGTTATTACAGGTAACAGGGGTCAACCCAATTATGAATACTTACAAGTGTCAGTGACACTGTTGGGGTTGATTGCCTTTGAAGTGTATCTTGACAGGTAGGAGTATCTTACTTTATTAAACAGACACTTCCAATGGTAGTTCAATAAAAGTGGTCGAGCGGGTTTTAAGGCTTGTTAATATTTGAGTACCAAGAACAATACTTACAAGTATATATATTATATATATATATATATATATATATATATATATATATATATATATATATATATATATATATATATATATATAATGTATATATATACTTGTAAGTATTGTTCTTGGTACTCAAATATTAACAAACCTTAAAACCCGCTCGACCACTTTTATTTAACTACCATTGGAAGTGTCTGGCTAAGAAAGTAAGATACTCCTACCTGTCAAGATACACTTCAAAGGCAATCAACCCCAACAGTGTCACTGACACTTGTAAGTATTCATAATTGGGTTGACCCCTGTTACCTGTAATAACAAGACAGAAAAGGGTAATCTATGCTATGGTTGGATGAAGTGTACACTGTACACTGTACACTGTGAGGGCGAGTGACAAGTCACGTGTTCCTACGGCCAAGGAACTAAAGTCTTTCGAATGGCCGGAATAGCTCTGTGACACTGTCCGCTGACTTCTGTCTTCTCTCCGGCCAGTAGCAGCATATATGGATAATGGACGGAACGTCACAGCTCCCGGCGTCCATGTCTCCCAGGCTTGTGGTTCGCGGTCAGCGTCAACATCCTTGGTCACTACGCTGATATAATACACACACAACTTGCTTGTACATTCTGCAGCAGGAGGCGAGGTATTTACGTGTTGCCTCAAAACACCAAGCTAGCTGTCCATGTCATCCTTATATGCCATGGCGTGTTTGCTTCGTCAGCATAGCCTCATCAAAAGGTGTCGTTGTCTCAGACTGACAAGCGACAAACATCCTGTAGCTTGGTTGATAAATTAGTTATATACATATAATTTCTACCTATTCAGGATCCTAATACATAAACAAAGATGAAACGTAGACAGTGGGAGGCGCAGAGATGTGCTGTTAATGTTTAAATTTAGGGGCATAGTACGTACTGGTGAAGAAAAGGGGGGAGGTGATTGTTAGAAGAGAACAGCGACATATGAAGACGCGTTCATGTGGGCTAAATGTAAACAAATATCATATCAGCTTTATATTTCAGAAATTATATCACATATTATATTCAATCAATCAATCAATCATTGGGGGCATACGCCGGGGGGCGCGTCGCCTCGCCCACCCTACGACGCCACTCCCGGGGGTCACCACGCGCGAGTTCCCATGCAGGCTCCTTTCCCATACCAAGCAGCTCTCGACAAGAAACATCAACTTGCCCCAGCCACGAGCCTTGTGGGCGCCCCCTTGGCCTCCTCCACGCCGGATTGTCTCTTACAGATACAACCCGATGGGAAGGATCGGTTTCAGGGTACCGTGCCACATGCCCATATAGCCGAAGTTGGCGCTGACGGACTATGCAGGTAATAGGCCTCGATTCAGCCTCACGGTGCAATCGCTGATTTGACACGTAATCATCCCAGCGATACCCCATGATTCTGCGAAGACACTTATTACCAAAGGCATTGATTCGTCTCTTCAAGTCACTATTTAGTGTCCATGTCTCACAACCATAGAGTAAGACAGGGATCACAAGCGACTTGAAGATCCGGATCTTTGTCCTCCTGCACAGGTACCGACAACGCCAAATACTCCCGCTGAGCGAGTCCATAACACCGTGGGCTATGCCAATCCGCCGTAAGACTTCTTGACGTGACCCGCCGTCATTATGGACTGCGCTACCAAGGTATGTAAAACTTTCCAAGATCTCAATGTCCTCGCCACACGCATGAACAGACTGTACTGCTTCATCTAGTAGGTCTCCAAATACCTGGACCTTGGTCTTGAGCCAGGAGACCTCAAGTCCCAAAGGCTTTGCCTCCTCGTGCAGCGCCTCGAGAGCCATCACCAGGACCTCCAGCGACTCAGCAAAGATTACTGCATCATCGGCAAAAACAAGATCAGTGATCTTGGTGTTGCCGACGGATGCTCCACAATCACTTTGATCTACAACCTTGTCCAATACCCAGTCCATACAAGCGTTGAAAAGTGATGGGTCAAAGACGCACCCTTGCCTCACTCCTGTATTCACAGGAAAGAAGCTGGATACACCTGCCCCACACTTCACAGCACTCAGTGCTGTGATTGTATTGTGTATTATATTGACTGGTCTGTATTCGATTTCCCGTAATGAATATTATATGATGGTGTACATTTCAATGTTTAATGATTGCCAACACTATTTATGATTTACAGAAAGAGTATAGACTTATTTTGATCCCTCAGTAGGTTCGATGAAATGAGCAACATTTTGTATAATTTCACCAAACCATTTTAGCGAACAATTTCGACAAAATGACCTTCGAGGTTGACCAAACAGGTCCGGCGAATTGGTAAGTTCGACGAAATAGTCATACGAAATGCCCTGTGTGATACGCACTTAACCTTCACTAGATCACGCCCCGCCACCTACCACTCTCTCATTTCGATAGGATAACGCTGGCAAAAAGAGCTCCAATAGGGCTGCGCCATCCTGTGTGTGTGTGTGTGTGTGTGTGTGTAATTCACCCACGGTCCTGACCACGCGAGCTGAACTCGCGATCGTCAGTTTTACTGTCCCTGAATGAGCATGGAGCTCGTAGTGATAGATCTATGGATAATGTTGGGACCTTGCAGCCCCCCCCCC
Source organism: Chionoecetes opilio (assembly GCA_016584305.1). Lineage (NCBI taxonomy): Eukaryota > Metazoa > Arthropoda > Malacostraca > Decapoda > Majidae > Chionoecetes > Chionoecetes opilio. Next base: position 124,272 of record JACEEZ010003813.1, read on the forward strand.
CCCATCTCCTTGCTCAATGGAGACAATTACCGCCCACATATGACAGTGAAAAATTCCCGGGAGCGAGCGGATGGCGAACATGCGATCACAGAATGGCCCTTTGTCTGCCATCTTGTCCACTATCTTACGCCGTCATGTTCCTAGCTGACACATGTAAACAATAACAATAACAATAACTCGTGGACGCTAACACAACACAAGTGGCACTTATACCTACACACTTCCTGTGTCACACCTATACTACATAATTACACTCAGTGTTACCTGCAGTGGTATTCTGCTTTGTTTTTTATGGCAAGAATACAATAACACGTCCTTAGCTATACATTCACGCCCACATACACACACACAACCAGGGTCATAAAGTAGGGTCGGCCAGCCGAATGAGCGACTTTTGACATTCCAGCGCAGTGACGTCAGTCAAAACCGACCCGGTGCTTTGACTAGTCTATCTCTCAATCTTTCACCCCTCGCCGCTCATAGCAGATGTCTACTCAATCCCCGCTCTTGCTCTTAGTCGCGGCTTTGGGCAGCCCCCATTCCCCCACCCCACTTATCCCATGCTCTCTCCGCTCACCTTTCAAAGCAGTTGCCCAGAAGGCTGCTTCTCGCTATCTCTTTGATACAATTCACTAAAACTCTGGAATTTGACTGCCTTGAGAGAGAGAGAGAGAGAGAGAGAGAGAGAGAGAGAGAGAGAGAGAGAGAGGAGAGAGAGAGAGAGAGAGAGAGAGAGAGAGAAAAAAAAAAGAGAAAGGAAGAGAGAGAGAGAAAGGAAGAGGGAGATAGAGGGAAGGAGATAGAGAGGGAGTGACCCTTGACCTCACCTAGCTTAGCCTTGCTAATACCCAGGTGATAATGGCAATACCTTGGTCCAGGCCACTCCTAGCCTTTTTTTTTATCAAGGCATAGGTGAACACAGTTCACTATATTTTCACTTCCATATGAAACACAGTTTACTAATTATTTTATCTTGAAATAAAGTTATTACAATTTAGACCTACCAAACACCTCTTGACAGGAAACATCTACTTGCCCCAGCCACGAGCCATGTAGGCACGCCATTGGCTTCCTCCACGCCGGGATGCGTCCTACAGTTACGGCCCGATGGGAAGGATCGGTTTCATGGTAGCGTGCCACATGACCATATAGCCGAAGTTAGCGCTGACGGACTATGCAGGTAATAGGTCTCGATTCAGTCTCACGGTGCAATCACTGACTTGACACGTAATCATCCAAGCGATACCCCATGTTTCCGCGAAGACACTTATTACCAAAGGCATCGATTCGTCTCTTCAAGTCGCCATTTAGTGTCCATGTCTCACAACCACAGAGTAGGACAGGGATCACCAGCGATTTGAAGATCCGGATCTTTTTCCTCCTGCAAAGGTACCGACAACGCCAAATACTCGTGCTGAGCGATTCCATAACACCAAGGGATATGCCAATCCGCGGTAAGACTTCTTGACGCGACCCGCCATCATTATGGACTGCGCACCCAAGGTATGTAAAATTTTCCAAGATCTCAATGTCCTCACTGCACGCATGAACTGACTGTACTGTCTCCTCTAGTAAGCCTCCAAACACCTGGACCTTGGTCTTGAGCCAGGAGACCTCAAGTCCCAAAGGCTTTGCCTCCTCGTGCAGCGCCTCGAGAGCCATCACCAGGACCTCCAGCGACTCAGCAAAGATTATTGCATCATCGGCAAAACAAGATCAGTCATCTTGGTGTTGCCGAGGGATGCTGCACAATCACGTTGATCTACAGCTTTGTCCGATACCCAGTCCATGCAAGTATTGAAAAGTGATCGGGGAAGGACGCATCCTTGCCTCACTCCTGTATTCACATGAAAAAAGCTGGATACACCTCCCCCACACTTCACTGCACTCTCAGTTCCAGAGTACAGACCAGTCATCAAACCAATAGTCAATAGTCCTTGCAGGAATCCCGCGAAGGCACAGAAGATCCCAGAGTGACTCACGATGCACTGAGTCAAACACCTTCTTGAGATCAACATAGGGTGCAAGCATCCCCTGTCGGAATTCGACAGGGGATCTCTCTGACTTCGTCATGAGAGGGTGCGGTTTTGTCAAGGGAAGGATCGGCATCCACTACCTGTCCGTAATCCAGTGGTCTGGAGCTGCCCAATTGGAGGGTCCACCGTGAACAACTGCCCAAAGTACTCAGCCCAACGAGCCATCTGTCCATTCATGTCCGACACGAGGCGCCCATCTGCTGCTCGGATAGCACTCGCCCGAGATGGAGACTTGAAACGGAGCTTCCTCAGGGCTCGTTAGGCGGGTCGGAGTTCATTAGCGTTCAAATGGCCCTCGACATCCTCAGCGAGACTCTTGACATACCTCTCCTTGTCTCTCCGCAGAAGGGTTCTAGTCCTGCGTGACAAAGCCCTGTGCTGGTCCCGTTTCCCAGCAAGCCTGTCAGCGCGACTCTCCTCGATATTCTCCAGCGTCTCAGTCGGGACAAAACCACGTTTTGCCTGGAACGCTTCCCAATACACTTCTTGGCAACCTGGAGAGTCGCGTTTGAAGATATCCCACAGTTATACAGGGTCCTCGAGGGCACCGAGCACATCAGACCGATTTGAGACTGCCACCGCGTACTCATGGGCACATGTCAAGTCATTCAGCTTCACAAGATGAAACACAGTATGGTTACCTTCTGAGATTCTTCTGGACTTGACATGAAGCTTAAGTGTAGCAACAACATTTTTGTGATCAGCTGCAAAGAACTCAGCACTCCGCAGAGCCCTGCAGTTCTGGAGGATCCTCCCACGAGTACTAACTAGGATGTGGTCGATCTCATTTAGCTACCCCTCCGGCATTACTATACCATGTCCAGCGGTTCAGCTCTGGTTTCCGATACCAAGAACCTGCAATTTTCAACCTTCTGGACCTTGCAAAATTCAGAAGCAGAGAACTGTTAATGTTTATGGTACCAGAGCCATAGGGACCAACACATAACTCATAGCCATCTCTTTCACTACCAGCAGTAGCATTGAAGTCGCCCAAGACAATGAGTGTGTCCCGAGTGTGTGTCAATGAGTTTATGTTATTTAGTCATGCTCTGTAGTAATTATTTTGTATAATACCAATTTTTTTCCGTATTCTGAAATTCGACATATATTTAGTTTACCAATTCAACATTCTATAATCAATTTTGTCGAGATGATGACATCTCGAGGTGCGTGACCGAGCCTATGTGAGATATATTTATGGGAGTTGTTGGCAACTCCACACGCGCTGCGCCGTTTCCAACGGCATACCACCACTTTGTACTCAGTTCAATACCATCTCTACTCAGACTCACTCGCTCTCTGTGTATATATCTCTATCTCTATGTGTATATATATATATATATATATATATATATGTATATATATATATATATATATATATATTATATATATATATATATATATATATATATATATATATATATATATATATATATATATATAATTATATATATATATATATATATATATATATATATATATGTATATATATATATAATATATATATATATATATATATAATATATATATATATATATATAAATATATATATATAATATATATTATATATATATTATATATATTATATATATATATATGTATATATATATATATGTATATATAAGTATATATATATATATGTTTTATATTT